>VZTG01006317.1:41405-156398 GCA_013397845.1 Melanocharis versteri
CCGGGGGATGTGCAGGTGCTGATCCCGGGGGTGTGCAGGTGCTGATCCCGGGGTGTGCAGGTGCTGATCTCTGGGGGTCTGGAGGTGCTGATCCGAGGGATGCGGAGGTGCTGAACCCGGGGATGTGCAAGTGCTGAGCCCGGGGATGTGCAGGTGCTGAGCCCGGGGGTGGGGGCGTGAGTTGAGGTGTGGGAGCACCTTCCCTATAGAGGCTCAGGATGCTCTTTGCGTCCTCACCCTGTGCTCTTGGGCTTCAGCTTTTTAATGCTTAATTCTTTGGGAGGGCTCACCAGGCATGAAGGGGTTTTCAGACCAGCCCTACAGGGAACGGAGGGGAGTCTGTGGCAGCCCCCTGTCCTGGGTTCTGGGGGGGAGCTGCACAGGTGGCTCATTGGAATGTCCACAGATGCTGTGCTTTGAGTGCTTTGGAATTGGAATGGAAGTGGTGTAGGGCATGTTCAAGGACATGTGTGGAATTTAGCAAGTCCCTGTGTGAATGGAACGGTGCATCCTTTAGAAGTATCATGCAGCAAGATATTGTTTCTTGAAGGCATTCCAGAATTCAAATCCTGGGTTCAGTTTTGGGGCCCTTAAGACAAGAAAGACATGGAAGGGGTGGAGCGTGTCCAGGGAAGGGAACAGAGCTGGGGAAGGGGCTGGAGCCCCAGGAGAGGCTGAGGGAGCTGGGAAAGGGGCTCAGTCTGGAGAAAAGGAGGCTCAGGGGGAACCTTCTGGCTCTGCATAACTCCCTGACAGAAGGGGGCAGCCAGGGGGAGTCGGGCTCTGCTCCCAGGGAACAGGGACAGGATGAGAGGGAAGGACCTCAAGCTATGCCAGGGGAGGTTCAGGTTGGAGTTTGGGAAAGTTTCTTCACTGAAGGGGCTGTCCAGCCCTGGCACAGCTGCCCAGGGAAGGGCTGGAGTACCCATCCCTGGAGGGATTTAAAAGCTGTGTGGATGTCGCATTTGGGGACACGTGTCAGTGGTGGCCTTGGGGGAATGGTTGGACTTGGTGACCTTACAGGGATTTTTCAATCCAAACAATTCTAAAGGATCTTTATGTGAGACTTGTACCCATTGCAGTGTATGTACCTTCTTTGACTTTATGCATTGTGGGTTTTGTAGGTTGGAACTACAAGGCCTCACTTAAACCTGGAGCCATGGGTAGAACTTACCTTGTCGAGGAAGGTATCGGGCAGTACCTGACAGAGCTCAGCACAAAGGTGAAGCCATATGTCACTGGCCTGTTGATAGGGCAGGTAAGTGTGGAATTGTCCTTCCATTCATTCCTGTGAATTGGGGAAACCCCTCTTCACCAGTCTCAAGGTGTGTTTGCTTCTATTGATGTTTTGGCAAGTGTTCCCCACAACGGGACTATGTCATTCGGGCTGTGCGCACCCCTCCAAAGGAGCAGCAGCAGGAGGAGAGCGTGGGCCCTCCCAAGCTGGCATCCCTGGATGAGGAGTGGATCACCACACATGCCAGTCAGGTGAGAACTCACCCTGGGAGGTGACAAAGGGATGGGAGGAACAGGAGGGAAACAAGATGGACACAAAGGATCTCAGCACTTGTGTCATCTCAAGCCCTTTTCTCAAAGTGAGAGAGCCATCCTGACCATGCTGGGCACAGATTTTTTAAACCAAAAACACCCTTATTGTTTTCAGGTTTTTTGATGGAAGGACACTTTATATTACTGAAGGGAAAACACTTGCAGGATGTGTTCCTGCATGCAGAGAGGCCTATAAGTGAAAACCAGTCTCCCTTAGTTCACTTCTGCTCTTGGTACAGACTTGTCTCACCAGTGGTTTTTGGTATCTCAAGTTACATGGTTTCTAGATTGCCAATTCCTATTAATAAATGTTCATTTTCATTTCCAAGGTGTCCAGAATGCTCCCTGGAGGGTTGCTGGTTCTTGGTGTGTTTATGATTTCAACTCCAGAGCTGGCAAAAGACGGTCAAAATGCTTTGCGAAAGGTAAGTGGAGTTCCTACTGGAATGACAGCAGCATCTTTACCTGTGTGTGTGTGAGGAATTTTCTGTCATTGACTTGACTAAAATACAGTTGTTTTGTTGCTTTTTTTTCACAAATGTTTTGCTTTGATATGTGGGTTTGAGATTGGAACCTCAGAAATCCCTGTCCTGTGGGACACTAATTGTTAACCTCCTATTTATTACTGCAGTAGCAAATCTGAATTTCTATGTACTGTGTTCATCTGTAGTTACTGAATGTGGACATTCTGGCTCAGGGAAAACATCCTCAATGTTTATATTAAGCTAAATACTTTGTGGCACGGGTGTTAGTGATGTTAACATGTTAGCTTTCCTTGTCTGAATGAATCACTCCGTTTAGAGATGTTTACAGTAGTAAAAGATCTATAATTCTTATTCCTTTAAGAGAAACATCTTGTCTAGAACTTGTGCACTTGACTTAGGGGTGTGGGATTAAATTCAAAACATACTCAGAACTATCTGGTAGACCTAAAATGCATTTTTGTTGCAGTATTGGCACATCTACTGCCATATTTATTTCTGTTCTGAAAATGTATGTTCATTTTATCATTTTTCTAACATAATCATGGTGAGTGATTTTAGCACGAGCAGGTTTGGCAGCCTGAGATCCAAGAGTCAGTTTTGGCAGTTCAGTGTAGTTGCATCTCAGTTGTGCTTCATGAAACTGGTAGCTGGCTAAAAAAGGTGAGCTGTGTCCAGGTGATCAGTGATTGCTGAATTAAAAATTGGAGGGGTTTGTTTTTGATAATTAGTAGCTGTTTTGCACAGCTTTCCTGACCCAGCTGATAGGCATAAAACTGTAATATGTGTGTAAAGACAAAAGCATACAAGTTGGACATGTGAATGTGTGCTGCTTGCTTTGGTTTATGAGGGAGCTAAATTAAGATTTCACAAGCCTCTTTCACACTGGGGAAAAGTGCCTCTGAATCCCTGTTGAATGTTCTTGTAACGTGACATGTAAGCTGTGTTTCCTGCTTATACATAATTTTGATATCGTTTGGACTTAAAACTTCAGTACAAGACTATTTTCCAGGAATCGTAGTGCATATTTTTGTGGGAAAAATCCATAATGTTTTTTGGTCTTTAGCTAATCTTCTCAGTGGAAAAGTCCTTGAGTAAAAGAAGGCTCTGGAAACCTGCTGAGGAGGAGGTCTCAGACAGAGCAGCTCTTCAAATCTGTTCCACTACAAAAAAGTATCCTTTATGAGCAAGGTTTATTGACTGAGGCTGCTACCCCAACCTCTTTTATCCAGTTACTGCTGAATAAATGAGAATTAGGGAAGAGGAGGATGTTTAAGTTCAGCTAGACATGGATAAGTTGAAATAATGAACTCTTCTGATTAGCTGTGGTTAAGACTATTGACCCTCTTGTCCTTGCAAAATTTCTGTCATTTCTTATGAGGTCTGTCTGTGTGATGGCATCAAATTACGCCTTTCCCACTAAGTCTTGGTTTGCATAAATTGAAAAAAAAAATCTAAATTACTGTTTGGCTTCTTGAATTGCTGTTACCAGTGGTGCTTGCATGGAATTGGGGGAGCAGCAGGCCTGTGGGATCAGTACTAGAGCTGCAGCAGAACGCAGGAGCTGTTGGTAATGACAAGGAGAGAAAGCAAGGATTTTTCTCTGGGAGGAGAGAGAGATGAGGACAAATTGCAAATTGGTGCCTTGGTGCTTCTCCTGTCAATACATATTGATCTTAATTTGTTTGTAAGAGATGGCACAGCATCACTCTGGTAGTTGGAGATTACGGGCAAATGTTTTTACGCTTTTTTACACTGATGAAAGGCGAGAACTTGCTCCAGAGCACAAATTAGTTCGACAAGGAAGTTTAGTAGAGGACAGAGTTAATAGTGAATTGTTCTTAGTTGTTCCCTTGCTTTTCAGTGGATCTTTTTCTTTAAGTAGCACAGAGTAGTTTGCCGAACCTACGATGTGCAAGACCCAAAGGTAAGCTTGTCCTGCTGTGCCACACACAGCTTTTAATGCATGGCAAGTAATGCTAAAACCCCAAAAAACCTCAATACAGTGCTTTGGGTAGATGCTTTATGGCTTTTCTTTTTTGCTCTCAGAGTTCAGCTAAGCCAGCAGACTGGAAATACCAGAGTGCTCTGACTGCTTCCTGGTTAGCTTTGGGCTGCACAGTAAATGTGAACATCCACATTCCACTTCTTGCTACTTCCCCCAACCACGACCTGGAGAAGAATACCAAGGTAACTCACTGCCTGCACCAGTAACCACACTCATTTCCCTGCTGAAAATTAAATGAGAGAGAAAGAGTTGGATAATGCAGGAGAGGAGTAGGACTAATCAGTGGAGAATGCTTAGCAGTTATTCCTCTTTTAAATGTAACTCTTCTGCTGTGCTCAGTGAGAAGTTTCCTTTGTTCAAAATGACGTAATAATTGTCATGAGTATCCTAGGTAACATCTATGGTGCCTCACCTAGTGAAAGGTTACACCCAATTAGTGCAGGGCTACAGGGTGCTTTTGCTGCGAGTTGACTTTCAATGGGCCGCAACCATCTCTACAACCCCTAAATCCCTGGGGTGGCACTTCAGTATTTTGTAATGCTTGTTTCTTAATTTGTTCTGAACATG
This sequence comes from Melanocharis versteri, assembly GCA_013397845.1. Lineage (NCBI taxonomy): Eukaryota > Metazoa > Chordata > Aves > Passeriformes > Melanocharitidae > Melanocharis > Melanocharis versteri. The sequence continues at coordinate 46,011 of VZTG01006317.1, forward strand.
GTCCATTTACCTTTGGAAAAACATGGGTTTTTCGGAGATTTTAAAACTCTCTCAGAGTAACTATTAAAACACATATTTCTGTAATTTTCAGCATGGCACTGTCCAACCCCTTAGTGAAATTCTTTCTTCTTTCTTGTGATTTTTTTTGTTTTCACTTATTTTAAAGAATGGGTTAAACCGATGGTCAAAACAGATAGAAGACAGTGTTTTTCTGATCAATGGCCAAGTTAAAGATGAGGATACGGAACTGCTGGAAGGGCAGGTTAGTACTAAACAACGAGGAATTGAGCTCTAATAGATGTATGGTTGAAACCTCTGTGTGACAAAGCATTGACTGAGACGTCTCCTGTGCAGTATTTGTTGATCTGATTGGCTGTTCCAGGTAACCAATACACAGAACTCCTCGTGTGCTCAGCTCTATTCCTGCAGATTGCCTCTCCCTCATCGGGCAGTGTGAATGCAGTAATTATGGGTGAAGTGACTGAAATGTTTCTATTACAGAGCACGAGTCAGGTGTGAATGTGGGTGATGACATTTCAAAGATCCACGTCTGTCACCTTGTTTGCTGAAGCATTCATCTCTCCTTTTAGTTTTGTAGTTCTATTATCGTGGTTGGTTTCTAAGTGCTATTTTTCTCTCTTAAAGGCTATAAACTAGGGCACACTCTTTGCCATAGTGAGGAGACTGCTTCAGGGACTTTTTTTCCTGTTTCATGACACAAAGAATTTTTTTCCCTCAGAAAAAGTTAAGAGGAAATACTCAGCCCAGCACTCAGTTTTCTGATGTCAAGGTTCTGACGCAGCTGGTAAGTTTTTAGTGGTTTGCAAAGTATAAGCTTGCCTTTAAATTATAAAATAGAGTAAAAAATAAAATAACTAGATTCAGAATTATCATCTGGGAATCCTGCTCACTTATTCCTAAGACTTTTTTTTCCCACCTGGATATTGAATGTGAAACTGATTGTTGACAGATCTGCATATTTTGTGGCTTTAGAAATTCTTGTGGTGTGATAACCATGTTGTCCATGAATTGCATAGTATAGCTGAAAGACTGGAAAACAGGCTATGGAAAAGAAGTCCTATGACTAATGCCTTTGGTAGTAGGATACCTGTAGGTACCTGTGTACATTGATTTCGAGTGACTTTGCTTCTGAAGTTGAGAGTCACCCCCACACTTCAATCCAGAGCTTGCCCTGGCTAGCTTGGACATTCACTTGGGTGCTTTTGTCAGAAGCTCAGCTGCCAGCTCTGGATTAAGGCACAGATCCCATGAGCTGAATCATCCTCTGGAGCTGCTGGATCTATGTCAGGAGTTTCCTCTCTACCAGAGTTGCGAAGAACCGTGAATTTGGTGCCGCAGTCTAGGTTCTGAAGTCCAAATGTGTCAAGGCATTCTTTCATAGCCTTCTGTGTTTTGTCAGTTAGTTCCTGGATTCTCAAAGTTGTGTTCATCAAATCTAGAAATGTATCCAATACCATTTTAAAGACTCCATGAGTATCTCAGCTTCTCTTGTTACTGTCTGTTGTACTGAGGTTAATTGCTGCAGGGAGAGGAAAACTTTTTTTTGGCAGAAGTGGTTTGTGCAGTTTATGCGGAAGTTGTGCATCCCCATGTTTCCGGGTGTTGTCCTGGAGTGCTTCATGCACAGACTCATTGTTGTGGTAATTAGGGAGAGCATTTCTAGGCAACAGTTTGATGCAGCTCTCAGTGTGACCACATGTATAATTTAGTACTGACTGATGGGATGACTCCCAGCACACCCTGGGTTACACTGATTATAGCAAACATGAAAACGTGATTGTTTAAAAGAAGTCTGAAAAAGATTTATCAGTTGCAATACTGTTATCTGCCACAAGGTTGGAAAGTTTTAAAATCTCATAGATACAAGTGTTTGAAACACCTGGAGAGATAAATGCATTTTCCATAATGGAGAAGAGATTTTCAGTCTTACCTAAGCAAATTAATAACTAAAGCAAAACTAGGTATAGATGGTGGGGGAAACAGGTCGTGTGTAAATACTTGCTGTTGGTTTGCTGGTTCTGGTTTTAGTGACTGCTGTGAGTGCCTGGGCCTGAGATAAAAGTGGATGTGCTTGTTCCTCAGTGCCAGGGCTCCAGCGCCAGGTCCACGGCGACGGTGCAGGTGTGCAGTGGCTCCATAAACCTCCGGGGAGCTGTGAAATGCAGGGCCTACATCCATAGCAACAAGCCCAAGGTTAAAGAAGCCATTCAGGTACTGAGCAGGCTCTTAGTCCATCAGAAACACTTTTCTCAAATACGTGGGACTTGCCATACTGTTTTTTCTTTGCTGAAATCGTCTAAACTGGGGTCAAAATGTTGGACAGGGGGATTATTTTAGAAAGCCTCTGTGTGGGATCAGTTAGTTTTTCTCTTCTAGAGGATATGTGTGCTCTGGGTAAGGCTGGGCTCTGAGGAATCTTTGCACAAATTGTCAAAGGGATTAGGCTTTGAAGAATTATCTTAAAGGTACAGACTATATTTTTATATTTGTAGAGGTAAAATTCAGGTGTACTTGCTCAGTAATTTTTTTTCCCTCACTGAGTCAATGCCTCATGATTATTTTTGTTTCATTTACTGATAAGTATCTAGAAGTTGTCGGTTCTTATCCTAACAATCCTAAAACTTTCCTCAGATTTTCATTTTTGTTTGTGGTTTTCCTTCTTGATACCAATTCTTTTGATGTTAGCTTCTCTTTATTAATAAATTGTTATTTATTAATTTGAAAATTCACACTAGTTTTTATTTTCTGGGAAAAAACTTTTCTTTCATCATGGATTAAATGTATGGGGCTTCTTTGGTTATTTCTTCCTGGTTAAAAGCTTTGCAAGTGACTTTGATATTCCTGATAATTTCACTGTGTCCTTGCAGGCTTTGAAAAGAGACCTAATAAACACATTGAGTGATCGGTGTGAAATACTGTTTGAAGATCTGATTTTAAATGAAGGACCTCAGAAAAAAAGTAAGAAATAAAAAAAAAAAAACCCACCAGCTTATATTTGCAGTGCGTTTTGGTTGTTGTATAAAATTCTGGTATAGTGAAGCTCCAGTATGGTTAGAGCAGAATAAAAAGCAAAATGTATAGTTGCTGCTTGTCAGCCTTGACTTTTTCTTAAATCTGGAAATTTTTTGTCAAGTTTGTGTCCTTTGGCATCACAGCTTTCACACCATGTTTGAGTTCAGTTCCTGTGACCACAAAATGCAATTACAGCTTTTTCCTCACTCATCAGAAATTTTGTAATTTTTGAAACGTCTGCAGTTGAATTTCCTGTCTCTGAAGTTCCAACTGCATCTTGCACACTTTAAATTTTTATTTTTATTTTTTAAATCCATGTATGGTGCTCCTATTGAACATTGAATATTGAAGTGTGTTAAAACTTGATCGAGATCAGATTTCTGAGGTCGTGCCAGGACTCTTTAAACTTCTTTAAGTCAGTGCAGTGGTGTCGTTGTCTTGTGGTTGTGTTTAAACCAAAAAGGAGTTAATGGACAAATCAACGGGATTATCTTGGGTAGGGAGAGCCTTTTCCGTTGCACGTAGTTCTGAGTCCCCTCTCTAGGTGGCACCCGAGCTTTGTGGATCCGAGTGTGACACCTCTGCAATCCTTTGTGCCCGTAAAATCCTGCTCCTCGGGGAGCTCTTACCTGCAGGCTCTCCCAGAGCCCTCCTGCAACTCATTCCAAACAGGAGAAAAGCTCTGCTTGGCGCTTTGTGGTCTGGTTTGGAGCTGCTGTGGGTATTTCTGGAGAGACTAGTAATGTAAGGACATAAATCCATATAATAGCAGCCAACTAAACCAGGCATGTCTGAAAGCAGGGTTTTTACACAGAGACCTTGAGCTCTTCTTTTGCAATGGCTTTATCTTATGCTCAGAGATTATGGAGGAATCTTATCATAACTGTCAAGGCTTTTATTGGGATGGTATTTCTCCCTCTTTCCTTTTAGATTTTGAGAGGGAATATCATGTCTTGCCTCAGAGACTGTTTGTCCCAGTTGCTGGATCCAGTGTGATGCTCAGTGATTATAAGTTCGGTGATGAGGCTGCTGGAGAAATCCAGGAACGTTTTGTGGAGATGTTGGATCAGCCTGTGCAAGCTGAAGATATCCGCATAGCTGAGGACATTAGCACAGGTAAATATCTGAGAACCAGGACAGGCTGGGTCAGGGGCTAGGAAAATGCTGACTGACGGCATAGGCCAGTTTTGCCCACATATGGATATGCCCAAAGTCAACTTACTTCATGTGCATCTCTAAGAATTTATAACAATTCATTATAGCTTAAACGTATTGTGAAAAATGGTCAAGTTTCTTGCAGTTTGTGTTTCTTGGAACAGACTTCTCTTTCTCCTCTCAAATATTTTGGTTTTTCAGTGCAGCCATGGCTGCAGCCCATGAGCTGCTGTAGAAACATGGAGAGATGGTTAAACAAGGTTTGCATGTGCCACTCTGCACATGAATTGGAGAGGATCCTTCATTGACAAATAAACTCTTAAAAACACCCTGTAAAACTTTATTTTTTACATGAATATATGTATTTACACTTTCAGTAGTTCATCTTTTTAGTGCTAAGTAGTTTTGAGACAAGTTGAAGTAAGTTAAGTGATTTAGTCAAATCTACTGTTTTTTCACTACAGAACTAAAAACACTTTAAAAATTCTACTAGCAAAACATACATATAGTCTAATGTGTCTTTCAGGAAGTTTTCATGCTAATCCTGGTGTTTTGAAAAACGCCAAACATGTTTCTTTATTCTGAGTGTTTTAATTTAGGTACCGAATGCAGTGCCCAAACCTGAAGATGTGTGGTTTACCCAGAATGAAATCAGAATTGAGAGCACTTTGCATTTTCTACTGAAGGTCTTACAAGTTTATGGTCTGATTATGAGACTGCTATATTCCATTTAATACAGATATTTTGCTATAATCTAGTTAACTGGATTCCTCTTTCTGAATATTTCTGGTTTATATCGTTCCCTGTTGGGTTTTTTTCACTCGCAATGTTGATTGCAATATAGAATTAAAATATGACATTGAAATGCATCTAATAACATTTCCTGTGGTCTTATGGAAGAGATTTTACTCCCCTTTTTTTCCGCTATCAACATGCATATGAGCTGCAGGTTCCAGTTTTATAATTAAATAAAAAATCCAACACTGATTCTCAGATGAGAACTATGAATACTTTTTGATGTTGGTATTTAGGGACAAAAACTGGGCAATGTAACCATGACTTGCTGTGCAGGGTGAACTGTGGGTATTGATATTCTCCTTGACCTACTTGTTTACTTGGGGGAGGTTTTGAGTTTCCTAATTTCTAGCCATATATTCTTGTCTTTCTAAATGAATCAGTTCCCCCCAGGCTTTAACTAGACCTGTTAGCTGTGAACTGACTCATCCTCTTGAGGAGTAAGAGGTGTACAGAAACCTCAAGGAAAACAGGAAAGCCAATAAAAATCTCTCTGGTATTATTAGAGTAACTTTAATAATCTTAAAACTAATTACTACTGAGCTTTAAGGAATCAGTGTAGCTTAGAGAAGCAAATGAGTATTGTTGTAGCAGTGGAGAGAGGTGGGAGGAGAGAGGTGATGATTCAGTTCAGCTTTATTGCTTATGTAAGGCTGTGTGAGCTGCAGGTAGGAAGGAAACACCTTTCCACTCACAGCAGGGTATCCCAAAGATTAATGCCAACAATAGGTATGAAGTCATGGCCACAAAATGAGCTTGGGTGTTCTTGTACCCTGCTGCTTGTAGAGTTAACACTGGGGGGAATTTATATTCCTTTTTTTTTTTTTTTCAAAGGAAAGCAAATTAAAGTAGGTGTGTATTTCCTTTAAAAAAAAAAAACCCCAAACCCACAAATTAAAATAAGTGCATAGAAGAGGAGGGGGAAAATCATGCAAGGGGATTTTGGGAATGCCTGGCCTTGTCCTGGTGACCACCATAAAGTTTGTCCATGGAATGGGCTCTGTTAATAGCAGTGATATCAATAATGCCATCAGCACAGCACTGTTCATTCTGATGATTAATGTTGAGGCATCAGTCACTTGTGATTTATTAAAATCACAAGTTATTTATACACTTTTATCACACCTGGGAGGTCATTTTAGCAAGAGTCCTGTTAAATGCATACAAAGTGTTCTGCATTCTAAAAAAAACCCCATTAATTATGGGATTTGATTTTTATTGTTGCTTTGGTATGAAATGTCCAAGTATTGCTGTAAACATGTTTTTGTGTTATAATGAGAGTTTGTGGTTTCCCTTGTGCAAAGCTTTTCCAGTGCATCATATTGACTTGGAAAGCATGCGTTGTTTCTCTTAGCTTAGCTCTAACTTTGTTAATAATAGTCAATATTCAGTAATTGGTTTGTAGGGAATTTTGTCATCAGCCTTTCTGTTTGTGTCACAGTTCCTGTGGTCTGAGGCACCTACCTTGAATTAACTGGAAATGCTGTTCATACTGAGGTTTCTGGGGAAAGTTTGCTGATAAAAAGAATTCTCTAAAATTCAAGAATACAAGCAGGCTTTTGGAATAATTTGAGGTTTTATTGCTCTTTAAAATATGCAGTTTAGAAGAAGAGGATCTAATCAGTATAGGCAAAAGATTTATTTTTTAATCAGCTTTTAGTCAAAACATGAAATTTTGAGGTCAGTTTTATGTGTTTACTGAACTTGGGCTCTCCTGCTGTCTCCTGCAGTTTTAGTCTCTTGACTCCTTGTACAGCTCTCCAGTGGGGACACCACTGGGTCATGCTTTAAAATTGCTATGTGGAAAATAGAAAGCAAACCCCGAGCTATTTATAAATAAAAGCCTTAAATAGCTCTAACACTGTAATTTCAAGGTATTTAGTGCTCTAATACAGGCAACTGAAAGCTTTGCATTTCTGATTGGCTTTACTAAATCCCTGCTCCTCCTTGGTGCAGGGGGTGGGCTGTTAAATACTCTGAGTGGATAGACAGAAATAAGACTTCAGCAGTGGTAATCACTTCCCCATCTTGGTTAGGAAACTGAAGAATTAAGGATTCATATAATTGGTACTAGAAAACATCTGCTATGAAAACTCTTTTGTGTGATTTGTGCTACAGCTGCTTCACATGCAAGTCTCTCAGAATGTGGTGGCATAAAGGCCTGTGGTAACTAAATAGCTCAAGGGTGGTTCTTTTTTCTTTTTCCCTTTGTCTTTTTATTTTTTCCCCTCTGAACAAGTGAGGAATGTGCAACTGCCTTGATGTGCAGCTACCTCTCAGCACAGGGAGGCACAAATGAACCTCAGATTAGAGGGCACAGACCATCCTACCTGCTCATCAAATGTACAACAGAAAGGAGCCTTCTGGAGCTAGACTTCAGAGGTGGCCCAAGAAATGCAGTCAGATTATCGCAAAGTGGGATGTTTCAGGGAATTCAAAAGTCTGGACAGAAGTTCTCTTACTGTGCTAGTTAAGATACTGAAAACCTATATTGCAACAATTAATAACTCTTTACTCCAGCTGAAGACTTCTGCTCGTATTTTAGGCAGCTGAGGGAGTGTTTTCCTTAGCACAGAGAAAATAATGATCTAGCCATGGCCTCATTGAGGACCAGTGGGATTCAGGGATATTTGATAATTTCTCTTCAAAAAACACACTTTGCACTGAAATATTGTTATCTTGATTTTACATGTATGTGCTTCTTGCAGGGAGATCTCCAAGCAATGTTTTGCTTAATATATGCATATATATATGTCTGTGTATCTGTATATCTCACTGTCCTGTTGAGTTTCATATCAGACAGTTAGTGATTCCTCTGCTGCAGTACATCCTGTACCAATGCAGTGGGTTTAGGGATAAAAAACCTAAAGACAGGTTTTAAAAGCCTAGTTTGGGTGTTTTTGTGTAACAGGTCTTGTGCAAGTTTGACTTAAGGAGATTTTGAAGATAATCATCCACATGACTCATGTTAGATGACAGAAACAACCTTTCTGATCACGTCTAGATTATCCATTTCCACCGTAGCTAATGATAGAGAAAGTACTTCATGAATCATTTGCATATGAATCACACAAAGGATGTGCCTTATTACTCAGGCATGTAATTTGTGATTTATTGCTGATGGACAGCCCCTCTGTGGAAATGGAGATCTGTTTTTATTCAGATCGGTGTCCCATGGCCTTCGAAACACTGATATCTGGTACTGCTGAGGATTTTCTTGTCTCCTGAACAGTCCGTTGGGCTCGTTCTCTTATCTGAGCCTGCCTGTCCCGTTCTTCCCAGACACATCCAGATCTCACTGCCATGACAAACACTTTCTCTTACCCTTTGCTTGTGCAGAAGGTGCCTGTGGTCATAGCTACTTAATTGTAATCCAAACTACTGGCAAGTGAAGCCTTAGCAAACTCCTGCAAACGGGAATGCTGCAAATGGAAGGCCTTTGGCCCACCACCATCAAGCAGCCTTGTCAATGAAGGGTGTGTGGTATATTCCATACTGGCTCTGTGTGGCTCAAACAAGTTGGGCTGGAGGACTGGAGATTAACCCTCTTTTTTCTCTCCTACCCCTTTAACAAGCTGGGTTAGGGAGATCTTTGCAAAGGAAATAGATGCAGGTTTGAGTCCCATCCGCCTGGAAATAGACTCAAGCTCTCTCACATCCTGGCTGGGCAGACTAAGAATTTAGTAATTCTTCCGAAGAAGAATGAGTCCTCCATGCCTGCTGTGAAAGGATATTTTTAGGGGATCTTCAGAAAGAAATTTCTGTGGATGGGAAAAATGCATCTCTGGCTTTTGGGTAGGGAAGTGCTGCCAGGCTCATCCTCTTGTGGCAGTGGGATTTGCATGTACCCTGAACCGTCGGGACACATGGCTCTGAAGGGAACCTTTGATCTTGGAAGGCGCTTAATGGTGCACTTTGGTAGTTCCCTCTCGTGGTAGTCAAATTCTCCCCAGGCTATGCAAAGAGGGTTGGGAATGTTACTGTGGAAGCAGGGTGTGGAAAATGAGATTTGGAAAAGGAACTCCTCCTGAAATGTATTTTGTCTCTTTAGTTTTACCCTTCCAGCCATAAAGCATAGTTTAGCTCTGGGCTGTTGCTGTTGTACCATTTCTACTGCAATGAACTGTTTTTTTCTCCCATAAATACACTGTATAAAGTTGATGTGAAGTTCTTGGCCTTTTGCATTAATTCACTGTAAAGCACAACTGTTAATTTTTCCATTCTTCCCTGGATTTTCATGCAGTTGATATTTGTCCAGTGACTGACAGCCCAAGTGACACACAACAGGCACAGCTGACAAAAGCAACATTGCTGTTGAAGCTCCAACAAAATATGGGTATGTTACTTTCCAGATATTTGCTATAGCACTCCAGAACCTGCAGTGGCCCCCTTCAGGACTGTTAGCTCCCACAGCATCCTAATTGTCAGCTCAGGAATTCAGGGAACACCAGCCGCAGAACTCTCCTTTCCATTGCGACTTCTCCATGGTGCTGCCTCGTCCAGCTCTCAGAGATCTGTCTGCACTTAGTACAGCTGTCTTTGCTGTGGGTCTGCTTGTATTGAAATAGTTACACTTCAGTCAACAAAGCAATAACTTCTGGTTTCTATTATTGGAAATATTATTAATTATTAGAAATAGAATATGGTAACTGGAAAATTAAATAGGAGCAGTAAATATGTGTTTGCTTTGAATGTAAAAATGTTTTCCCTTAAATCATCACTGAGGTGTTTTGGGGTTTTCTGTGTGTCTTCTCAGCTGCATCAGTAATGAGCATGCTAATAAAAGTAGTTTTTGGGGTAGCTCTTTTTGTTTCTCTTTGTGCTCATTCCCGCTGACGCACCCTGCCCTTCCTGCTTGCTGCTGCCTGTGCTGCCCTTCCCCCACTGCCTGTGTTCCCTCTGGATTTAGGGCTGATTGTGCTGCCCTTCCCTCACTGCCTGTGTTCCCTCTGGATTTAGGGCTGGTCATGCTGCCCTTCCCTCACTGCCTGTTCTCTCTGGATTTAGGGCTGGTTGTGCTGCCCTTCCCTCACTGCCTGTTCTCTCTGGATTTAGGGCTGGTTGTGCTGCCCTTCCCTCACTGCCTATTCTCTCTGGATTTAGGTCTGGTCGTGGCAGCTGCTGTTGCAGTCCTGGCGTCGATCTTCTCCTTCAGCTACTTCAGTGATTGATCTCCAGTGATTAAACTCCAGCCACCACAGCTCCTGGGAAGTGTTAGCCGTTCACAAGATGGAAACAGCTGGGGTTAATATATTAGTAATTAAGAATTGTTGCCTAAATCTTACCAGATAGATGTGCAATATAAACTGTAATGGTAGGTTCAGTTACCTTGTTCCATCATGCATTTCCTCGATCAAGTAGAATTATGCACTTACAGAATCAAGTAGAGGGTGAACCATGTTTACAAGAAACTAACCCAGTCTCTCTGTATAAATGAATGGTAATATTATTTTCTAGAGAGATCCCTTAAACAAATATAGAACCTTCATTTTCTTCCTTCTGGCTCCTTTAATGCAAAATGCTGCTCCTAGTGTTTCTCAGGGTATTGGTAAAACCTGTATAATGACCTGGTATGACAATTCCTGCTTTAAGGGTTCCTTTGCCAAGAGAAATCTTATTTTATTACAGTTAATTGGGGGAAAATTAGTTTTAGTGAAGCCAGCATTTCACCATATGTATTGTTTTAGATAATACTGGCTAACTAGCATAAAATGCATACGAATAGTTTCTAGAAGTTTCAAGACTAGACCAAGGCAGCCTGTAAATAGATTGGTTCAAGACTGGAGAACTCAGAAATCAATGAAACGCATAGCATTGCTGAGCTGTGTGTAAGCTGCTGCCTTTTACTCAGTGCCTCCTGATGAGGGTTTCTCTGTCCAGTTCCAATACAACTGTTGTTACCTTGGAATTTTAACTATTTCAGCAACTGTTACAGCTAGGCAGGCCTTGTGGGTTATCTTGTAGATACAGGCAAGTTGTCAAAATTACTGCTAATCAGGACTTTTAGGCTATAAACAGAGAGCTTTCCATTATGAGAGATTCTCCTGGGGATGTTGGCCAGTTACATGTTTATTTGACATGCAGAAGGTGAAAGGAGGGAATGAATTCTAGTAAGGTTAATAAAGATAATTCGTATATGAAATGTGATGTTTACTTGGACCTGAACTACAATAGAAAAGAATTAAAGGCATTTTAATACCAATGTAAATTGATTTTTTTGTTTGAAGGCAGTAGAACACACAAAAAAATAAACCCTTTGATTCTAAAGCATAATCAAGTATGTACTGGGATACCTTTATTAAAGGCAGCTCTGAGAAAGGTGTGTTGACTGCTGTTGCCTCACCTGTGTATTCTGTTTTTACACGTTTGGAAAAAAGAGCTGCTTTTAGTATTGTAAGTATATTTTGAAACACAGTGTTGACCTTCTGTGCTCAGCATTGCTCAAGTGGGGCCTTCTGGAGGAAGGTGAGTGTTGTAATGGAGGCACTGGGTTCAGCTGCTGTGGGTTTTATAATTGCTTTTTATTCTGTGCTGGTGGGTGGAATCAATAGGCAGGAATCAGGAGGTAGGATGACATCCAGGGGAGGCTGAGGGTTATCCAGAAAATGGGAGTAATTTTGTAACATGCTTCAAAATATGGTTGGTTTAAAAATTGCTTTGCTACAGCCTCTGTTAGAAAGAGGAACAGGGGTGTAATTTGAAGAAAGGAGCTGTCTTTTGCTTCTCTTTTTATTTTTAAGGAGAATAGGGTGTGCTTTTGGAGGTAAAATACAAAATGGTTATTCTTTAGTTGCCTATAACACAAGACTCAGCCACGGAAGTACAGCATCTCTGACACCAGAGAAGAAAATTGTCCTGAAACACTCTTCCTGTAGTTGTTCTTGTTTAGTACTTGTGGTGTCAAAAATAGAGCTTGTTGGGATTTATTATTCCAGGGATCCCCTAGCAAAGAACTCTGTTTTTCTTCCCCCCCCACTTTCTTCAGTGCTTAGTCAATGATTCTTTTCTTTGTGCTGATGGTCAAATTAATCCTTCGGTTTATAACTAACTAGGTCTCAGGGATCTGTGGAAGTCTAATTTTCCAATTTGGGCTTGGAGGAAGGCAAAACTTCTTTCGAAGTTGCTCTGGTGGAGATTTCAGGTATAATATGGGAGACAGTTGAAGTACCATCTGTGCAATAAGAAATTAATCAACCCTGTCAAAGAAAAAAATGAGTAATTTGACTTGTGCCTACAGATTAAGCCTTCCAGTCATCCTGCCATGAGGAAATAGTGGATGTAGAAGAAAGCAGGTTCTCACTTGTCTAAGAATTATAGGACTAACCAAGAGGGGATTTCATTGTCCCGTCCTTTCTTGTATCATTTTGTGCTACTGATAGCGTAAGAAAATGAGGGCTTTAGGATAAATTAAAATGTGTGTGTAAGAGAAAAGGAAAACAACATTTAAAAAATCTGTTTCCTGACTACTGCATAACTCTAGCTCAGGTTTCATTGTAGGTTTATCCTTTTCCTACCTATATAATACTCCAAAGCTTTCAGTCTGTGAAAACTCCACTGTGACCGACACTGAGTTTTGTTGACTCATGTCCATGATTGCAGATATATATTTATTTTAATATGTAAGAGTCCAGAGGAATGGTTTGGACTTCCACATCTGAAGATCAGGCTCTTCTAAGTATCATTCTAAAATTTATGATACAAAATAGTTTTACAGAATCATTATTTTCTGTACCATGGGGTTTTAAAATGTAGTTTTAAAAGCCTCAATGGCCTTGGTCACTGAGGTTTATAATTCCTCACATTTGAGGGCAGCATTTGGCGTGGTAAGTTGTGACAGGTTGTGATGATTTGAGCCCAGCTAGCGCCTAAGGACCACACAGAGCTTGTTCACCTCCCTGGGGTGAGGGGCAGGAGGGTTGGAACAAAGATAAAACTCTTGGGTTGCGATAAGAACAGTTTAATAATTGAAATAAAGTACAATATAATAACAGTAGTAGTAATAATAATAATAATAAGGGAGATAACAAAAAGAGAGAGGGGAGTACAAGCCAGACAGAGGAGTGATCCCAACGCAGTCCCTCACCACCCTCCTACTGATGCCCAGCCCATTCCCCAGCAGCCATCGGCCCCTCCTGGCCAGCTGCCGCAGTTCACACACTGGGCATGACATCCCGTGGTGTGGTGTCCCCTCTGCCCAGGGGGATCAGCTGTCCTGGCTGTGCTTCATCCCAGCTTCTGGTGCAGCTCCTCGCTGGCAGAGCCTGGGACACTGCAAAGTCCTTGACTCGGGGTAAGCTCTGCTCAGCAGCAACTGAAACATCAGTGTGTTATCAAAATGATTCTGTACTGAATCCAAAACACAGCCCTGTCCAGGCTGCTGGGAGGAAAAATAACTGTCCCAGCTGACAGCAGGACACTGGCATCTACCAGAGGCTTTGCTCTCAGTCTGAGCAGCAGTGACACCGGTGATAATTTGTTCACCCCTCTGCTCCATCAGAATATTTGGGGACATTTGGGGTCTCTGTGACTTTGAGTCAAAGGGAAGAGTAACCACAGCCCAGGGTAGCAGGAAGGCTGTTCCCATGTGCTTATTGAAGTGTTTACTGTTTGCTACTCAAAAACCTTCATGCAGTAATAAATGTTTGAGTCAAGTCTTGCTTTTTGTTTTTAAGGTGCTGGGTTTTTTTCCTGCAGAAACTGATAACTGCTGTGATCAGAGTTTTATTTGCAACTTCATTAGTCATGAGCTTCTGTTGAGGCTTGGTGCCACATGTGTGTTTGCTCTTTGGTTTTTGTTTTTTAAATTATAGGTTGAAGAAAATCCTGCTTAAGCATGTTTAATCTGTCTCTTAAATTAGAGTGTCAACTTATTTTTACAGTACCTGTAGGGGCAGCTTCTGTGGTGTTATTTGTTGGGATTTTGTTCTTTCAGCCTTGTTCTCAAAGAAATGAAGCTTATGTGATGAGGCTGCTGATGTACAGCCTAATAGCTTTTAAACCAAGTCGGATATAAAGGGAAGATTCTCAAGGAAGTTAAGTTCCCACGACTTACATGGAGATTTTTTTGGCGTGTAGAGGATAGAAATTTTTTGTGTGTCTTCTTCAAAACACGTTATTAACAAAATGCAAGAGAAATATTGTCCTGCTACTCAGGTAACTGGTTACCTTTGTGATGGACAAAATATAGTTCACTATTTTCTACCTAAACTCCTGTAAGATCATTGGATTTTCATGCTGTTGGGTGTATCTGCAAATATTCTGAAGAGACAAATGAAATGTTAGGATGAACGTGCCTTTACCTGAGGGGGCAACTTCACGCTTCTATAAGGGGGGAGAGGACTGCTCCAAGGGAAAAGCTCTATTCCTCTGGGGTTCCATCAGAAAGACTTGGGACAATCTCTCACTCAGCAGTTTGAAAACATGGAAATCATGACATTTTGGGAACATACTATTTGAATTCTTGGTGTAATAAAGTCATGAATTGTTTTACAGGTTAGAGAAGATTGTATGAGAGATGATAAGGGACTTCGTTTGTACTGCTTGGTGTACAGGAGATGAGGTTTCTAGAGCTTTGTTAAAATAGTCATCCATGGCAAAACAGTATTAAAAGTAGAAATTCAGTAGCATTTTGATAGTTTCTAAAAAAGAACAAGCAAAAGAGAAATAGTCTTTAGTGTTTTGATAGTCTCAAATAATACCAGCTAATCTGTGCTCCTAAGATCTTTAGTAAGATGCAGATGCTTCCATTATCATAGTCAAATCCAGCCTTTAGCTTTGCCAGTGTGCAGAAATCACTGAAGTGTTTCTAATGTTTTGTTGTGTTGTATCAGAGAGAGGAATTTTTATAATGAGTTTACCCTATGTCTTCCTCTCAGTCAGATTGTTAAATGGTAGTTCTCAGCAGCTTCCTTTAAACAAAACTTAAAACTTTGAGTTTTGTAAGTATCTAGTGGGCACTCACTAATATTTCACATGTTTTTAGGGCTCAGGTTATGTACTACCAATATATTTCACACTTCCAATGGCAGGTTTTGAAAGCTGAAAAGCTTTATTCAGAGTTATTACATAAGCATAACATACTTTTCCAGAAACTCACAGGCATTTTAAGTACTGCTGCTCAGCATCAGGAGCACCGATGAACTGAAATCAGCTGATGTTGTGTCTGTGTCAGCTGTTCAGGTGGAACTTTCAGGAGCACCAAGCTAACTTCTCTCTTTGCATCAGTATTGAATATTAAATGTGGAATAAAATAATGACCTAGATCCTTGAGCCATTTAGGAATGCAAGGACTTTGGGCTGTTTGTCTGTCCTTAAAACTGCTTGTTCCTGACAAAGCTGGTAGAAATGAATCAGGAGCCAGGACTTGCTTTAACTCCAGAGCATGGAGATGGCTTTTTGTGTGCACAGAGGGATGGACCAGTCCTGTCCCCACTGAGATGAAGGACTTGTGCTTTGTGGAGACAGGCATGGGCCCTTGATTTTTAATTTGTTTTTCCTATATTTCTTAAATATCACTGCTGTTCTTCCTATTGCTTGTGGCTGGCACAGAAATATGTACAGGACTGCCAGTTGTGTGTGTTTTAAGTAGCATTCACATACTAACAGGTAAACAATTTTTATATCTTTATATGTTACAAATTAAGTCAGCAAAGACAGCCTTCTCTAAAGTGGGATGGGTGTTACTGACATTGATTTACAGCTGACTGAAGAGAAAAGGGAGGCAGTGAGGACTCTGGCTCTAATTATTCAACATCTGGCTCATCCGTGCCATTCCCCACCGCTGGAAGCTCCCTCTCGGGTAGCAGCCCGTACTCATTTAGGAAAGCCTCCACATCCACAGCAAAAAACTCCTCATTGAACTGTTCAGAAACACTAATGAAATTGCTCAAGAGCTCCCCGGCCTTGTAGACCAGTAGGGAGGGGAGCACCTCGCTGGAGAAGCGATCCCCGGCGCCCGTGCTGGAGGCCTTGATCTTGCAGAACTTGACGGTGGGGTACTCGGCCGCCAGGCAGGTCAGGCTGCTGTTGAGGGCATCGCAGCCCTTGACGCCGTCCTCGTAAATGTGCACGATGACCGTGGTGGTTTTGTGCTCCTTCTCCACGGCCTCCAGGAACTGTTCCCCGTTCTGCAGCTCGCACAGGAAGCCGAACTTGGGCCCGAAGCTGAGCCGCTGGTGCATGTCCTGCATGCAGCGCTTGCGGTACTGCTGTAGGCAGCTTTCGTCCTCCTGCGCGGTGTGAATCAACTCGTACTCCTGCATGCTCATCTGTGAATAGCCAGAGAGTGCTGTTAGTGACTGGGAGCCCCTTGGAGCTGGAATGGGGATAGACCCACCTGCTGTCTGGAGAACCCCGAAAGCTGAACCAGAGGAACCATCACTCCCAACAGTGACTTCGGGAGGTCTCATTGAGAGACAGGTGAAGGTCCTGTCTCAACACTCGCCTGTCAACATGATGGTACTGAAAGCAGTGGCCCCATTTTGCAAAAAATTATGGATCTCTCAGAGCTGGTGGAAATTTTGCCAGTAGTGGGGCAGGTTTAATTCCTGTGTTATTGGGCATTTGGTTCCCCCCTATTTCAGAATTAGGGAATGGTCATGGATGATGTTCAGGCTCAGAGCTCAATCCTGACTAATAGGTTCTTAAACACACTAAAAATTCTCCATTGCCTTAACCAAGGATAGAGCATTGTGGCAGGGAAGGGAGGAAGAAAGGTCAAGCTGTGCTGTGATAGATGTGAAATACACTGCTTGTTTTACTGAAGTTACCCTTCGCTTGAGAGCGGACTGGATAGAGAATCACGGAACCACTAATTAAGGTTGGAAAAGCCCTCTAAGATCATCAAGTTCAAACATTATCCCAGCACTGCCAAATCCACCTCTAACCCGTGTTGCTGAGCACCACATCCCTATTTTTTGGATGCTTTCAGGTATGGTGATACCATCAAAGCCTAGGCAGCCCCTTCCAATGTTTGACCACCCTTATGGGGAAGAAATTTTCCTGATATCCAATCTAAGCCTCCCCTGGCACAGCTTGAGGCCGTTTCCTCTCATCCTGTCCCTTGTTTCCTGGGAGCAGAGCCCAACCCGTGGCTGCCCAGCTCCTGTCAGGGAGTTGTGCAGAGCCAGAAGGTTCCCCCTGAGCCTCCTTTTCTCCAGGCTGAGCCCCTTTCCCAGCTCCCTCAGCCACTCATGGTGCTCCAGCCCCCTCCCCAGCTCTGTTGTTTTGCACATGTGTTCTGTCTGCATTGTGAGACTTCTGCTAAGTTACATAGAAATCGAGTGGAAAATTCAAGATTTTCTACCTTATAAACATATGTTTTATATAGACCCAAAATTTTGCTCCTCTTACCTTACGGCAGAATCTCTCTCTGGTGTCTTTATCATCTCTGCTGAAAGATCTGTGTGGTGAAGACATTTGTCTAAGCATTTCTTTCTTGCTCGGGGGTAAGGAGTCTCCATCTTCGCTCTCTAATTTGAACTTCCTCCAGTCATTGATCACACCTTTGGGCCCTAAGAGAGATGAAGTTGGGTGAGAAAGTGGCTGCAACAATGAGCTTCTTGAGAATTTTCTGTTTGCTGGTTTGTCCTTCTGTGCCTCAGTTTATCTGTCCCTCCTCCTTCGAAAGCACTCTCCAGGAGTGCCGAGAACCAGAGCTTTGGGATCAATGTGTCCCAAAAAGAAAGAAAGAGGGTTTTTCTAGCCTGGATTGCTTTGATGGTCTGGTTTCCATCAGGATCCTTTGGAAGGATTTGGTGAACTACATGAGCAGTTAACATGGATGAGGATGTTGAAACCTGTTAAAACTGCCATGTTGGTCAAGGTGGTGTTTTGTAGACAAATATTTGATTTCTTTATAAACAGGGTATTTAAATATTAATTTCAATATCTAATAAAATTTAAATATTAAATGTGCATAAGGACTCAGAGTAAAACTAAGAATGCAGGACAATTGAGATTATTTTTAAAACCCCCAAACAATACCTGTTGCACTGAAAGAGTAATCCGTAAGGCAAATGATAATTCTGATTGTAATGCAGATCTTGGTCTTTGGAGCTGCTTGATTAAACTGCTTAAATTTTGAAATTGGAAAAAAAAAAAAAATTCAAAATTCCAGTGCCGTTTTTCAAAATGAAAACATTTAATCTGCATCTTAAATTATAAAGTAAAACCAAAGAATATTTCAGCATTTTCAGAGGTGAAGTTTCCTATGGAAAATTTAGAAAAGACTGGGTAAGCAGGTCTCATTTTCACAAGGAAGATGTGATAAAAAAGATGTGGGGTGTGTGTGTGTGTATATATATATTTTTTTTTTTATAGAATGGTTTGGGTTGGAAGGGACCTTAAAGCTCATCTCATTCCACCCCCTGCTATGGGCAGGGACACCTTCCACTAGCTCTGTTGCTCAGAGCCCCATCCAGCCTGTGTATATATCATAATCTTGGCCAACAGCAGCAAGGCTGGTTGGGAAAGAACCCCAAAGTTATTACAAGAGCTGCATTTATTATAGCTCCAAGGAAAAGAAGCCCTTGGAGCACAGGGAGAGAATGATTAGCATCCTGTTACCTAGCAGTGGGGTGGAGGAGATGATCTTTGGCTGTAGAGCTGAACACAATGTCAGTACTTATAAAAATCCTTGTGATTGAGCACTGGATTAAAAAGAATGATGGGTTTGAGTGAAGACTCTTTTAAAGCTTCTAAATGCTGTGCTGTGTTTGCCACAAGGGGCATTTTTAGCACTGAGTGTTCCTTCAGTAAGAAGGAAAAAATAATATTGCCTTTCTAGTGAAACATCACCTAATTCTAGGGTGGGAGTGTGGGGTTTGTTGCTCTTTTGTTGTCTTCTCTCCTCCTCCGGAGAAAAAAGTGAAGCAATAAACCACAGGAGTGAGGCAATAAACCAACAGGAGCTGGGTTGGCCATGGCTCTTGGTGGCTTTGTCAAGTGTCCCCTGCGTTTGCCCTTTGCATCAGGTTTGCAGAGGAGCATCACAACGTTTGGCGTTACCTGCCCTCCATGGAGGCTGTCACTTGCCCCAAAATACCTTCTCTTTGCCTTTGGAACTTGTGTTTTTGTGCCAGAAGTTTGGCCAGTCCACTGGAACTAATGGAATTCTGGGCTTCCCCAGTGAACGCGGACAGTTTAACTTATTTTTAGGAAAAAAAATCAGTTGGTTTCCTTGCCTGTATGTGTTGCCTGTCCTTCAAAGTCTTCTTCCAAGCTGGTGTTGGCATTTTCTTCCATTTCAGTGGCTGGAGTAGGAGATGCTGCAAGTCCCAAAGGGAGAACAGTTAATAACAGGATAGCAAAGGGATAAGCTTGCCCCAGGTACAGCACAGTGCGTAATTTCCTGCAGCTGGTGAGTATCAGTGAAGATCAAAACACACATGGTAATTATGGAGCTCGTCATTGACCCACAGAAAGCAATTGGGATATATATGTCAGTCTCCTTAAAAAGGTGTCTGGCCAGATTCTCAGGTGAGGTTTCCTTCATTATGCTGTTCCTTCCCAGTCACTGGAGAATATCAGGGACATGGTCATGGGAAATAGTGGGTGTAAAGCTTCCTGCAATGGAAATGTGTACTGAGTATTTTCTTTTTTTTTTTTTTTTTTCAAATCCCTCTTGGAATTGGGACCCTATTAATTTTCCAAGTGCTGTAAGTATCTATTTTTAAGGGTTGCCCAAACTGCTCATTTCACATACAGAAAATGGAACCAAATATTTTAACCTGTTGGGCAAGAGACCTCTGAACATCCTGGAGCTGGTTGGGCCATGTTTGTTGCAAAACAGCAAACTGATAGCGGTTATAAATCAAAATCACTTTCTTGTTCCACCCTTTCCGTAAACCAGGCAACCCAAGGAGCCAGGTAACACTCTTGGGGCACTGTGATTCACCGACACCCTTTTTGTCTCCTACAGTGGAGTTCTTGAAGTAGAACCACATTTATTTTGAGCGTTCCCACTGAGGACATGATCCCAGTTCGATGGTGCCAGAACACTACAGAGCAGCAAGTCTTAAGGCAGGTGATTTGAGTGTTCCCATTAAGTCTAGACTAGTTTCAGCTGTTCAGATGCTAAATTAAGCTTTGTTTGAGTTCACAGTAGCAAAGATGTTCTCATGCCATGACTGCTTTATTTAAAGGCTGCTGGGATGTTAGACTGGAGTGATAAATAGTGGTGTATGCACAGGAGGGAATGTGCCTTCTTTTCTCCATAGCAGCATCAAGGGATAATGTGGAATAACGGCTGAGCAGGACACAAGGTATCCGATCTTTGTGTGTATTAGGACTAAAGCTGATTAGCAAATGTGCAGATAAATTGTTCCATGCACGTACCCATGGCAATCAATCAAAACTTGTGGGAAACATTGCAAGTAAGTTTGGAAGAAAAGCAGGTAGTGAATTAAACTTTATTGGTATAAGTTCTATGGGTTGCTCTGTAGATAGGTTGTTGTTGCTGCATAGATCCAGATTATCAGATCAATTGCTATTCCCTCAGTTCTGAAATAGAAATCTGAAGCTAATCCCTTCTCACTAGTCAAAACTAAAAATCTTTGCCATGTCAGGGATGAGCAAATATATACGCTGGGTCAAAGCCTTAAGTCATTCTCTTGGCTTACATGGACATCTAAAAATAAGCTCTTCTGTCTGCTGCTGCTGTGGATTTTCTTTGTTCTGGGGGGAACAAGAGGGCTTGATTCTCTGTGTGCTTTGCTGTTTCAGAGCTTTGAGCCCTGAAAAGCACTGAAAGCACAGGGTATGAAACTCAAGCACTGAGTTGCAGGCTCAAACCAGAAAACTTGACTGCGCTTTTGGTGAAACATCTCTCTTCCCAGAGGTGGGAACGGATTGCTTAACAAATGAAAGGTCTCTGTAAAATTTATGGTACTGATCTATCGTGCCCCATAAATCTATGAAGATTAGATGAATCATAACAGCGTAAAGACTGTGTTTCACCATTCTTCTGCAGTGTGGCACGAGGGAACAACCCTGACCTTGCACAGGCTGGGAGGCTGACCATGGACTGGGACTGGGAACTCCTAAAGCTTAATCCTGTGACTGAGTCGGGCTGTGAGCTGGGAGCCAGGCATGCAAACTGTTCTCCTTCCAGCTCAGTGGGGCTGGAAATCCCGGTCATTCTTATCTTGGCCCTAGGAGAATGGGGCTGGTTGAGCCAGGTGTTTCCCAAGCAGGCAGCTGAGGACAAGGCACATGGACAGGGTGGTCCGAGGGAGGGTGTTCCAGGCTGAGCTGGCTCTCCTCAAGGAAAGCGCAGCGGAAGCTCTTGCGTGTCGTGTGTGGGCAAAGTCGGGCAATCACCTGGGCAGGGAACTCTCCCACATCCTTGTCAACAGTTGAGGTGGAGCTGTTGTGTGGCTGGTTGGGGGTTTTATTTGGGTGGTGAGGAGGTGTTCTTTTATGTGCCAGGCAAGCAGCATTTTCCAAAGGTAAAAATGAGCTTCCCAATAAATGGGGAAGTGTGGGTGCTGCCAGTTGTGGAGGCTGTTGTTATGCAACATGTGAGGAATATGCAATATATGTGAGGAAATGTCCGTGTGTAAGGCTGAGTCAGCACAGCAGAGTGTCACAGAGTAGGTCAGGATAGCCCATCACGAGTGCCTCAGATGAAAAGGTGCCACCTGCTTGCCTGTACAGGTGTGCTGGGACCTGGTGTGCCCAGCATGGGGAAGGCTGGAACCCTCCTCTGCATCACATGGCAGCTCTTGCAAGAGCAGCAACCTCGTGGAGAGGCTCATGTGGGTGCAAGTGGGTTGACTGATTTGTTGACTGATAGTGCTGCCTTTTAGAAATTCATTTAAGGTTGCCTGACTACGGTCATCAACTTCAACCTGAGCTGGCCTGAGAGCATTGTTAGGCCTAGGACTCAGAGGCAGCGATTCACTGCACGGGGATGGTTGGATTCAGCAGGGATGGCCTTGTGTCCTGGACAACGACCATTCCTGGCCATCCCAACCTCCTCTTACAGATTCCTTACTGCTTTACAGCTGATTATTTTCTTTTTTTTTTTTAATCACGTAACTGTGCAGTCTCTCAATCCCAATACGTAAGTGGCTCGGGGCAGGAGCAGAGAGTCTGCTGAGAGGGTGTTGTGTCACACAGCAGGAAGATGTGCAGTGATGGTGACATGATGATTAATGTCATAACTGGAGTTAGTTATGTCTTCTAGTTCTAAGAAAGCACCCACAGACCTTCCAGCCCATCAGCTGCCGTTGGTACCGATCCCAAGATTCCCCTTTGTACCATTCTGACGTTCCAGATGAACAGCAGTCTCTGGGGAGGGGGGAAATTACTAATTTAGAAGATCTGTTGTATTTTCATTAGCTTTTCTCATTGGTTTTGATGACTAAAAGTGGCTCCTGAAAAGTTCAAATGGGTGTAACAACTTCTTATGAAGTCTGTGGATCATCAATGCACTAGGCCCTATTTTGACATGTGTGTGGTGGCTTCACATATGTATTTTAGGAGACTGATCATTCTATAAGTTCTTCACTTTCCTGTCTTTGTCAGATTTTCTGAGTGAAGAAAAGAAAGATGACAGTTTCTTCATGGAGAAGATTTTTGTGTCCAAAAAAACTTTTTCAGCAAGAAAAAACCACAAAGGCAAAGTATAGGCCTGATTCTGTCATTTAATTTATTTGAGCTCTGGACCTGTTGTAGATCAGAAGCAGAATTCCTGTTACTGCTGCTTATTCCTCTGGTGTCATTAAACTGGATGGGCCAGCCATACTACAGGGTAGAAGTTACCATTTGATGAAGTGGCTCCTTTTTATCCAATATGGAAGAAGATTTTCTGCTTAGTAACAAAGCACAGAATCATGGAATGGCTTGGGATGGAAGGGACCTTAAAGCCCATCCAGTGCCACCCCCTGCCATGGGCAGGGACACCTTCCACTAGCCCAGGTTGCTCCAAACCCCATCCAACCTGGCCTTGGACACTTCCAGGGATGGGGCATCATTTTATG
This sequence comes from Melanocharis versteri, assembly GCA_013397845.1. Classification (NCBI taxonomy): domain Eukaryota; kingdom Metazoa; phylum Chordata; class Aves; order Passeriformes; family Melanocharitidae; genus Melanocharis; species Melanocharis versteri. Next base: position 68,978 of record VZTG01006317.1, read on the forward strand.
CCTTTGGCCTTCACAGAGATGTCTCTGTTTACCCAAAATTACAATTTTACTATTTTCTCTTGCTCCTATCTTCTGAAGTAGCTCAGGAAGAAAGCACCATAGCTGTGTACTTGTAATGAAGCCTTATTTAACCCTTGTAAAAGATTGCAGCTGTAAATACAAAAATAGTGTCTCGTAGTTGTGAGTTATAGTTACAGAAGAGAAGGAAATTAAAAAAAAAAATTATCCCTAAACAAACTGTAAAAGGCAAGATGCATTCTGCAAAGGACAAAGCCAATAAATAAAACGTGCTTTCCAATATAAAAGCTTTTGCTGCTAGTCCAGTAAGTAAACATGAGTAATATTTTTCTTAAAGTATAAACATGTTCTAGGCACAAATGTGCTGCTTTCCAGCTGTGCAAATCCTGCTGAAAATGCTGTTTGTGTCTGGGTTTAGATAAACAAATCAGCAGCAGGCTGCGAGTCCCCAGTGGTTGGTGGGACATTACTGGTGAACTGGGAAGCATGACATTTTGGGGATCCTTGAGGGGGAGAGTGAAAACTGAAGTGTGTTTGGCAGTGAGATGTGTTTGGCAGTGAGATGTGGTTGCACGTCTCTGTGTCGAGCTCCGTGTGGGTGGGCGCTCAGCTGGGATGTGCTCCGAGTGTTGCCCTGGCTCTTGGGAAGAGTGTTTGAACTTGAGCAGCACTTCCCTCTCCCAAGGGCTAATTTGAATCTTGCTTCTCTTCCCATTTTCCCCGGTTCCCCATTGCAGAATTCCCTCCCTGATTGCTCTTGTCTCTCAAATGGTAATGGTCGCAGCTGTACCTGGCACATGGGCAGCTTCTGAAGCAAGCAAGACAAGAGAAAGAGCAGCCATGGATTTAAATGTTCAGGTTCCTGAAATCTGGGGGAATTAGGTAAAATAACACGGAACTGGGGAAGGCATCATTCCCCCTGCCTGGGCAGTGGAATGGAGCGAGTCCTCTGCTCTGCATGTACCCTTGGGAGGGCCAGCGTCCTCCTATGCCTGCAGCAGGGACAGGTTTCCAAGAATCCTTGGTCATGGATGTGCTGAGGTTCGCAGGAGGCATTAGCAGCATTATGTAATCAAGATCAATGCTGAGGTTGGAGTTCCAGCCCTTTGCCCAAGGCCCTGCAGCACGTTCCATGATCCGGTCCTGCTGCGGGGCCCTGCGCCAGGGAGCAGCAAACGCAGAGCACCTGCAGCTGCCCTTGCATCACGGGCAATCAGATCCCTTACAGGAACGTGGCTAAAGACAGGCTTAAGAGCCGACCCGCTTTGACTGCTTGTGTCATCCCAAGGTGCAAAGACAGGCTGATTGTGTGGCAAAATGGAAACATCCCGGGCTCACCTCAAGGAAAAACCGTAGTGTATCATGGAATGATTGGGTCACTGTGGTTGGGAAAAAACATAATTTCAAAACACTGGGCCAGGACTTGACTTGCTAGAGAAGAGGTCATATGATGGGAATAAAACATAAAGCAGGCTGGGCTGATGCAGGGAGCTGCCAGCTCTGCTGCACGTCACTGGGACTGATGAGAGGGTTATGGGATTGGATTATTCCCTCTATCCGCTTTAGCAGAGTTATGCTGTTCTTTATTTGTGAGGTCGAAACATTTTAAATAGATGAGTCCAATGTCTCATTTATCCTTAAGGCTTTGCCAATTAGGAAATGCCTTATGTGACCACCCCTGGCTTCAGCGTTGTGTTGGGCTGCAAGATCATAGGATTGAATAAATATCCCTTTCTCTTCCTCTTTATTTTAGTCTTTCAAAATTTGGCCTATAATTATACACCAGGAATTATTCATCTTTTCTGGATTGCACATTTATTTCTGGATATCACGCTGAAACAGGAAATTAACTCAATGCCTTCACAGCAATCAGGACAAGAGGGAATGGCTTCAAACTGCCAGAGAGTAGCTTTAGGTTAGATATTGGGGAGAAATTCTTCCCTGTGAGGGTACTGAGGCCCTGGCACAGGGTGCCTAGAGAAGCTGTGGCTGCCTCTGGATCCCTGGAAGTGTCCAAGGCCAGGTTGGATGGGGTTTGGAGCAACTTGGGCTAGTGGAAGGTGCCCCTGCCCATGGCAGGGGGTGGCACTGGATGGGCTTTAAGGTCCCTTCCATCCCAAGCCATTCCATGATTCTGTGGTTCTATGATTCACTTCTACCAGAGTACCAGAGCTTTGTCTGGAAAGGTAGAATGCAGATATTTTAAAACAGGACTTGTTTAATTTTTAGAGGAAAAATAATAGTTGTCATTAGTATGGCAATAGTATTAGTATTGCCAGTAGTTGCCATGTCAAATCTCAATTAGCATTAACCAAAAATTTTTATTTGGAAAAGCTTAATTTTGCATATGAAGTGGCGAATATCTTTTGAAACTGGGGATTCAGATTTTGGGGCATGTTACATATTTGTTGGAGCAGCTCCATTGCTGTTACTATTGTGATTAATTAATCCCTTTTTAAAATTATTCTTCCAGGAAGCCTATTATTGATTTATCTTCTTTTTAAACAAACTTGGCTGTACCAAGCAGGGTGGAAAAAGGAGGGTGGCTGGATACTGAGAAAATGTCTATTTGAAGCGAGAGGGAACGGCCAGCATTTTCAAATGCAGATTATTTAAGGGCATGAACCTCAATCCATGTTTAGCCTCAATGCCTGGCCCGATTTGTCAGATAGATTGAACAGTTCACCATGGTGCTCTGAGAGTCTGGGCAGAATTTTCAGTTGATATTTAAGTGTGTGTTTCTTTCTGAACTCCACGTTCATGTTTGCTGAAGTCCTTCAGAGCCTTGGTTGGAGTTTATTGCTGTATTTAGCGAAGTCATGATGGATGGCAAAAGCCCAGGGGAGAGAGTGTGTATATTTTTTTCCCAAGCTGAACAGATGTTTGCAATGTGTATAATCCCTATAATTTGTCAAAAATCTCCTGTGTCAGAGCTGTAACTCTGGCAGTGGCTGGAGACAGGCGCTTGGAGAGGTTGATGGTTGGTGTTTTATGGAAAAGAGAAGGAACTTGAGTTTGTTGTGAGATTAATTAAAGGTTTAGAAATAGTTACCCTGTGAGGATTTTGAGCAACTATTACTTCTCCTTTCCATCAAAAACTAAAAGGTGCCTGTGGAGCAGGGCCGAGAGGAATCAACACTTGTGAAGCTGGAAGAGCATCCACTGTCTCTTTTGGGATGGGTTTGACCAAGAATGCATCCTAAGGCTCTGGACATGCAAAAAATTGCCCACAATAAACAGTATAAGAAAATAGTTCTGGAATGATAACATTTATTTCTGTTGGGGTTTTTTTTCTGGCTTTTATTTTTTCTCCTTAGCTGGTTGATGTTCTTTTCAAATGTGTGTTTGTAACTATAAATCAGTAGGAATATTTGCTTTTACTTTTTTAATATCTACACTTTGTTACCATCATTTGGAAAAAGCAGGCTTGACTTAGCCAACAGGCTTCCTCTAAAGCAGAGTCTAAACAGTCATTATCTCAAACTTGAGAGCTAAGCAATTAAAAAAAAAAATTCTTCACAACAGCTTTCATATTCATGAATTTTTCATTCCTGGCCTTCTCTGAGCATTAACATCCATCCTCTGAGATGTGTGAGGATCTTGTTTGCTGCTTTCCCATCATTAAAAATATAGATTGTCTTGTAATTCTGACCCTCTTTCAGTGGATTAGTGCCTTTCTCTGCAGCTGGGCCTCCTCTTTCCAGAGAAGGTCCCTGTGTGAAGGGAATGAACCATCTACTGCTTTGGGCACTGGGCAAATACCCTTGACCAGGGGTATTTATTGACTTTGTGGCAGTTTAATTAGATTTACACATCTTGTGGTGCTGATTTGGGTGTAAAGTAAGTCACAGCAGACCAAGACCTTGCTGTGGTAGGGAAAGGGACAGGTGACCTCGAGTAGTCAGGCAGTGGTGGAGTCCCCATCCCTGCAGGAATTTGAAAGTGGCTGCCTCTGGATGTGGTGCTTGGGGACATGTATTGGCCTTGGCAATGCTGGGTAAATGGTTGGATTCAATGATCTTGGAGATCTTTCCCAACCTAAATTCTGTGATTCAGCTTGTGCTCTCAAGAATTTCTTGTGTTTTCCAGCCTGCTGCCTTGGAACTCTTCCTGTAGGACTGGCAGAGCCAGGCATTAGTACTCTCTTGCAACTGCCAGGTGCTTCCTCTTCCTCCATTCCTTTTTTTATTCTTCTGCTAAAGTGTCCTGAGTGTATTTCTGTGTCCTAGAAGAGCTGACAGATTAATTTCCTCATTTATCTTAAATGGGAAAGATCCAGAGGTAAAAGTGGTCTATCTGTATTTGTCAAAGGCAGTGGAGATGTCAGGAGGACCCTGCCAGTCTGGAGTTGGGTTCAGTATATCCAAAAGAGAAGAAAAAGTTTCTTCTATTGAACTGTAAAGCTGTGGCCAGCTGGATGTGGTTTTGTTTTTTTTTTTCTTACTTGACCATTTACCAAAAAATAGAGTTATCATGTAATTGATTAAATGATGGATGCCTGGGTCCTGCTCCAACCAGCTGCTCGTTTGCTTGCAATACCAGAAATAACATTGTCTCCACCGAATGATCCTGACATCCCTGTGGCAACTATGATTGCATGAAGTCAGTTATAATTGGAATGTATTCCTCTTATTACCATTATTAATCAGAAGATGAAAGCCAAAGCACACAGGATTGTGTGGCCACTGAAAGCCCTGGAGTGTTTACATCAGGCCTGTAACTTCGCCATATCCCAGAATCACATCCTGGTTGGGGTCAGAAGGGACCTGGAGATCATCCAGTCCAGCGTCCTGCTAGAGCAAATGGATCTCACCCAGGTGGGTTTGAATAGCTCCAGAGGAGGAGACTGCACAGCCTCTCTGGGCAGCCTGTTCCAGTGCTCAGTCACCCTCACAGAAAAGTTTATCCCTTTCCTGCAGAAAACTTTCATACCCTTCATGGCATTCCAGAGACTTCATGTTTTCCTTTGGATCTTGTGATCGACTTATGATTATAAATGGTGAGCTTTCATCAGCTAATTTGTAAGTATCTTTACATGGCTTGTAAAACTGCACAAAATTAGGATTGTTTTGCTTCCTTTTCAGACCCAAGTGAGGCAAACTGGGGTTGCAGTCATGTAGCAGCTGAAGCATGTACACAAGTCTCTCTGAGCGTGTAAATAAATGTCACAATTTGAAGCACAGGCTGATGGCTTAAAACATAGATGTTGCCTCTCCTGCTCCAAAACACAACTCAGATAAACAGCAGAGCAAATCCTTTCCCAGGGACTTGCTTTTATTTATGTAGAAACTGGAGCACAAATGCTGGGCCAGTTTCTCTGTGCACAGTTGGCTGTTTCTAAGGCTTTTTCACAGGGACTGCCATGGCTCTATCTGAAAATTAATTCCAAATATTTTAGCCTTCCCTGTGCTCAGGCTATAGTTGTATCACCTCCTCAGAAGCCATCTGACAGTGTTCTTGGGAGCTTCTGAAATTCACTGAGCGCAAGAGCATCAGCAGCAAAACATGTTGTAACAAGCAGGAGGAGAGACCAGGATCTTGTTGAAGAGGAAAAGAAGGAAAAGGAAACAAAATGATCTGGTTGGAAAAGACCTTCCTGTAAACCCCTGTGATTCATTTCATCCACTTCATGTGTGCACAGCAGCACCCCAATGCCAGTTTACCCCTCCCAGGGATGGGGTTTGGAGCTGAGCCCAGGGGCAGTGTTCTGATCATCCACGTGCTGGGAACATGCTCCTGCCAAACCCAAGGAATGACAGAATTGCTGATACTGTGGCTCTGGGTGAGGGCAAAGTGCCCCAATTCCTTGGGTTCCTGTGTCAACCTTGAGGGTAAATGGCAAATATGCTTAACATAGGTGCCTGAACATGATGTTCCTGGATTTGGGTACCTTGTGCAGCGGCCCAGAGCAGCCCTGTCTCTGCTGCCACTGGGGCTGATGTGATAAGATAAGCCAGGTCCTGACCCCTTCTGCTTGCAGCAGGTGGCCATGGGATCAGCAGGAGTCGGGACAAGAGACACTGGAGGGGTTCTGATGGTGGGTTTTCTCCTCCCTGCACATTTGTTTGTGGAGCAGGGAGTGATGTTTGATTAAGCCCAAGCCTGACTCCAGCTGTGAAGGCTGTGGCAGTCGTGAGAAATGGATGGAGGTGCAGCCCTAGCACTGTGCTGTGCTTGGGAAAGGAGAGGAATTCCGTGAGCATTAGAAGTAATGAAATCTGATTTTTTTTCCCCTAGGATTCATTTTCTAGTGATTTTGGCACCTAAAAGCTTTTTGCTGTGGCTTCAGCACTAAATGGGGCTCTATCTGTGGATTCTCCAGTGCTAAAGAATAAGATGTCAATGCAAGTGAGAGAATTCTCTCTCCCTTTGGGAGAATCAGGCTCAGATACAAACCCAGAGAGTATAATACATCAGAGAAAAACCACACTATTTCAGATTGCCATGATGTCAGAGATTTGGATTTACTTGCTAAATGACAGTTGCAGCATTAGCTGTCCCAATGGAACAGCTCAAATACAAATCAGTTTGTAAGAACCTCATTTATTGATGTGTTCCAACAAGTTCTCTTAAAAAAAAAAAAATCACAATTCATTTGACTATTTAACAGCACCAGATTAGGCTATATGGCAGCAAATCTATATTAATCCCTTTACTTTAAACATTGTAGGAGAGTCTTGGGTGGTGCATCAATATTCATACTGAACAGAAGGGTATAATCAAATTTTAAGGTCCTAAAGTGATTGTTACTCTGTTTTAAATAAACAGCCACTTTCTAAAATTAATTAAGTCATGGAATCATAGAATGGATTGGGTTGGAAGGGATGTTGAAGGTCATCTTGTTCCAACCCCGTGGCATGGGCAGGGATACCTTCCACTGGTCCCCTAAGGCAGATGTGGATAACCACATCCTGGTGTGTGGCTTGCCATAGGCTGCGGGTTAATGACATTGCCAAGGCAATTTGGTTCCGTGGCCTGAAACCCTTTTTGCGTGAGCTACAGAACTTGACTCATCTTGAGAGGATGCAGGTATGGATAATGGGGACCAAAATTCACTCTCCTTGGCAGAGATGGTCCCTGGAAGCGAAGGGCTGGAGGTGGCTGTGGTGTGGGTGCTGAAGAAGCCCCCAGGGTCTGAAGGCACTATGTTTAGATCTCAGAACATCCATGCCTGGCTTGTTTCCTCCTCTGGCAGAGCCCGACTTCTCCTAACTCTTTCTGAGCACTTACTTCATCCTGTTTGGCTTAAGGCTTAGCCAGGCTATTTTTAGCTAGGCTGTATTTCCAAATGTGCCTCTTGCCTGTGACCAAATGCGGAGTGCCACAAAATAAACCTGGGCACTTCCAGCGTGGAAGGGGAAAAAGGTGAGCAGTTGTCAGGTGCTGCTCCCTGGGATCACAGGACAGAATTGAGGTCTCCCCAAGACTGGTTGTGCGTGACATTGAGTGCTCACAGGACCCACCTCTGAACCAGTGGCCAACAGTGACCCTGGACCTGGATTTAACTTAGAGTTGCCAGGGAAGGTGGTTCATCATTGTGTACTTGCAGAGAGGTGAGGTCCAAGGATTTATCTCATAACTTCCTTTAAAACACCCTCCGTTTGCTTTAAGGCCTTCCTTACGGGATCGCTGTGCTGCTACTGCTTTAAGCCTGGACAGCATCCCTGCTCCTGAGAGGAATGGGAATGGGTGGTTATCCTTGGGTTCTGCTGGAGGCAGCTGTTTTCATGGGATTCCAGCAATTTGGAAGGACAGGAATCAGCATCCCAATTGCTTTGTTTGATACTTTGTGCCAAAATGCCAGGCCTTTGTTATAACGTCTTCATCTCAAATTATGGTAAAGTCTTTAATTCCATGCAAAGCAACTCTGTAAGATAATGCACAAATGGAATAACTCAAGAATATTTTAAATATGTCACAATATGAATGATTTACACGCTAAGATGTGCTTAGCAAGGATGTGCAAATAGAACCAAATGTCATTTCCAGATGCCATTTGAATGCATTCCTTTAATGTTTTCAAAACAAAGAGATTGCTTTGGTGGAAGATCAGCTCTCTTTCCAGGAATCACTGCTGCCATCCCTTCCCCTGATAGAATGCAGGGAAAAAAACCCTATATGGCATTTGCTCACTGCAATTTTCTGCATTTTTCTTATTTGTCTGATCTCTGGCTGATAGATTGGAAAGGGTTCTGAGTCATCAAAAGAGAGTTTCTTGATCTGGCAGGCAAATATATGGAGCTATTTTTCAGGCTCATCATTATTCCTCTGCATGTTGTTGCCCTCATTTTCCATGTCTGTCCATAACAAAAATGCCAATGACAAATTGAATTGTCTCATTTTAGCTTAAAAAAAGAAAAAAATAATTATTACAAGAGGTGACATGAATTCAGCAAGCTTTTCACTTGAAGTTGGAAGGGGTGGGTTTTTTGGTTTGGTTTGGTTTTTGTTATTTTACTCAGGAAGTGCAAATCCCATCATTTTGGCCAACTCTGCTCATGCCTGGTGTTGGGGTAGACTCCATCTCTCACTTTCACTTTGTTTTCTCCTACTCATAGTCCTTTCATATCCTGATTCCAGTAAGCAGCAGAACAGGAATTTCTCTGGACTGGGATGCTGACTGTGGAGATGCTCTACAGCTTTGCCTGGAATTCTGTAGGCATTGAGCATTAAAGGAAGGCGCTGTGGGATGCGTTCTGCTCAATACAATAATATATTGGTTTATAGCATGTTCCAGCTTATGGTTAAATCTGTGAGAGGTTTCTCTGTATTTGGACTGAGGCTGAAGTCTGCGCTCATTGAAGCAGCTCAGAATTAAGGGTGTAATTCAGTCTCACTGTGGTTGGCCATGTGCCCTAGGGTGAGCCTCTTATGGAATTTAAAATGGGATAGTGCTGAAAGCTGGTTACCAGAGTCTCCAGCTGAGTTCCCCATGTCCTTTGGCCACCTCATACACACCAAATCTCAGAGGCAAGCTGATTTTCTTTCCTCTCCTTGCTCACCAATGCTTGACTAAGTGGGCAGTACAGTCTTTGGAGGGTTTTCTGTCCACAGGTGCCTTGTTAATCTGGTGTCATATCATTGGCTATGTGAAAGAAGACAATAGGTCTAAAAGATGGGGTAGGAAGTTAAGGATGATGTGGATTTTTCCTAAGTTCTTGCAGGTCTACATTTAAGGCTCTTCTGAAGTTGCAGAGCTGGTGCAGAGTGAGAGTCACAACCTCCCAGAGCTGCAGGTAGTTACCCCACTGAGCTGCCTAATTCCTGGAATCCAGTGCAATATTTATGGAGAATTATTTCTGCACTGATTGCATTGGTCAGGCTCTGGTTTTTGCTTTGGAGGGCGGTAAGGGGGCAGGAAATGCCCTTTTGTGCTGTGATTCACCCAGGAAAAACCTTTGCAGCTGAGCTGAGGGTATGACCAGACAGCACCATGAGTATTTTGAAGGTGTGAAATACCTGTAGGGCTTTTGAACTTCGTAAATGAGAAACATGGGAACCCTGTGATGGCTTTGAGACCCACTGCTGCTAGAGAGGAATTCCCCCTTATCACTGGAAACCAGCAGTTGCACATCCTGGTGTATAGTAATCATCTTTAACTATGTTATTTGCTCTCAAGTTGTATTATTTTGGTGATTATCTGTCAGGCCCAAATGCATTTCCCCGTCTTTTAGCTGTGCTGTAATTATAATTGCTAGGATTAGACTTTATTATTTATAACAACGATCAGCTTAAAATCCTATTCTGAAACAGGATGAAGCACTATTCTAGCAATCTGGTACAGATCAGCTGCAGAAGAATGGGTTAGGTTGAAATTATTCCCTCCTGTCAAAAAGATGTCTAATACTTGCAGGAAACCTGTAAAGCCATTGATTGTGCAGATGATACTGTTTGTTTAAGGAGGTGGAAGCAAGAATCCAAGCTGTAATTTTGCCCCAAGGTTTCTTGATCCCCCCAGACTTGTCCAATTCACGAAATGCTCATCTTCTGGAGATCTCAGCTGTCCAAAGCAATCTCTCAGGGCCAAAAAATGGTGTTTTTCTTCATCTTTTTATGTAACGCATCATTTATACCTTTAGTTAGATACCTGTTGCCTGCCTGAAACTAGTGCTGTCACAGCAGCTACAGGGGGAATTGTCTTGTCCATGGTACATTTGGGTTATTATTCTTTCACGCCAATATTTGTGCTCAACAAAACATTCTTTTGCAAGAAAACATTTCTTGCAAAACCAAGATGAGCTTAGATACCTGGATAAGAAGAATTCATTCTAAAATTAGCATTTAGAGTTCTTTGGAGGCTCCAAAATGGGCCCAGACATGAACACGTTCTGGAGATTTTCACAGAGATTTGGGTCCTTCACTCACCCTTCCCCAGAGCACACAACTCCGTCCCAGCACAGACAGAAGGAATGGTGTCTTTATATTCTCTTGCAGATCCTTATATAGAGGTTAGTATTCAAAGGCAGGTTACAAAAGAGTAGAAATCCCATTTTTGAATCAAATCAATGCCAAAATCAAATAGAGAGAGGCAGGATTCAATGCAAGGAATATAAAAACCCTGTTAAATTAGATACAGGTGTCACTTCCAATAGTCTGGGCACATATTGTCAGCAGATCCAGGGTCTGATTTCTAATATATTTCCATTTCCCGCAAATGACCCCAGCTGGAGTGAAGCACCACTCACTGCCCATGCATTCATTTAAAGCACAAATAATGACAGCTCTGGCAGCTCATTGTTCTCAGCTTAATGAAAGCAGCCTGCCAAATTCACAGCTGGGAGCCTGGCAGTAGTTGTTATGTCACCAGCCTCAGTTCACCCATGCTGCCAAATGTAAGGCTATTCTGAGAGACCCCATCACTCACATTTCTTTATTAGAACTTTTCATACACCACTAATACATCTTCAAAATACCATATTTTTTCCTCCTACTGAAATCCAACTTGAAAGACAAGGTTTGGACATACAAATCACAGTACCTGAGAGGCTCAGTCCCTCAGCTCTGCTGTTCCCAGGCGCTGACCAGTGTCCTTGGAGTTTCCAGGAGAGGAGCTGGATTACAACTGACCACAGCGAGACCTAGCCCCAGATTTACATCCCTCTGGAATGATGACCCTTGCAGAAATAGCTTTGGACAGGTAATAGGATTATCAGGAGGGAATTAGAAAATTCTATTCATTAGTTTGAGCCAATGAAGCTGCAGACTGGAGAGAGGTTTAAAGGATTTGGTGCATAAATATAATTGAGCAGGGAGAAAAACAACCGGGCCCCATGAGCCACCAGAGATGGCACCTTGCTATTGCAGAGCCAGGTGTATTAAAAATGCTGGAGATGTACAGACGGATTATAAGAATGGTGTAAGAAATCATTACTGGATGCAGGAAAGCTGCCCTTACAACCCTGATGGCCTTTTCAGTATGTCTGAGCTGTGATGGGACTCCAATTTACAAAAAAGGTAAAAGTATTTACATAAATTAAGCTAATATTTAAATAAATCACCCAGTCATACCCAGTTACCCATTAAGCACTGACAGAGCGCAAATGAAAAAAGGGTGAGGGAGAATTTTGTTCTATGGAAGGCTATAAATGTCTTATGTGGCATTAAGGAACATTAAACTCTAGGCAGTTTTAAATGGAAGGCTTGCATTTAAACACCTGCAGCTGTGGCTGTGACATGTAGTTGGATGCTTTGCAATCAAGAATATCACAGAATCTCAGAATGGTTTGAGTTGGAAGGGACCTTACAGCCCATCCAGTGCCACCCCCTGCCATGGGCAGGGACACCTTCCACTAGCCCAGGTTGCTCCAAACCTCGTCCAACCTGGTCTTGGACACTTCCAGGGATCCAGGGGCAGCCCCAACTTCTCTGGGCAACCTGTAACAGGGCCTCCCCACCCTCACAGGTAAGGATTTCTTCCTATCATTTAATCTTAATCTCTCATCTTTTAGTTTAAAGACATTCCCCATGTCCTATCACTTCTTGTTTAACCAAAATCAGCAAGCTTGAACCACCTAAAAAAAACTTATATAGAGAACATCCTTCACAGGTGCAATGTTGAGGGTTATTGCCCCATGTGAACATTGAGCAAGAGTTGCAGGGTACCCAGAGCTTTTGGAATTGTGTCTCTGGTGGGGCTGCTGGAGTGGCTGGCTGGTGGCTTAGGTTATCCAAGGTTTTGTTCCTGATAACACTGAAAGCTCTCCAGAGGTCTGAGTACTCATTAAGACCAGCCTCCATTAAGCCTCATCTTCCTGATGTCACAAAGGCTGGCACAAGGAAAGCCCCTCCTTCTCCAGTGGAGGAGGATCAGGTTAGGGGACATTTTCACAATTGGATGTTATCAGGTTCACAGGAGATGGGGTGCCCAGGAGGGCTGAGAGGGCTGGCCCATGTCAGCCAGGGCCACTGTCCTTGTCTGGGCCCTGGAGAGGCACAGCTGTGTCGAGTCAGGGGGTCCCCAGCACAAGACTGGTGTGAGTGTGGGCTGGACTCACTGGAGCGAGTCCAAGGAAGGGCTGCAGGGATGATCGAGGGATTGGAGCATCTGTTGTATGAGGAGAGACTGAAATAACTGAGCGGGCTCAGCTTGGAGAGCAGAGGGCTCTAGGGGATCTCATCCGTGCCTGTGGATATCCAATGGGTGGGTATGAGGAAAAGAGAGAGGCTCTGGGCGATGGTGCCCAGGGACAGGACAAGAGGCACCAGGCACTGACTGAAACACGCAATTCCTGTGAACAGAAGAAAATGCATTTTTACCATGAAGGTGGCAAAGGAGGAATTAGGGAGCCTCTGTCCTTGGAGTTTCTCAAACCCAGCTGGTGAGTCCTGGGCAGCCTGGTCTAGCTGGCCCTGCTTGAGCAGGGGCTTGGACTGGAGCCTCAGTTTTAAAAAAATCATAATTTTGAGAAGCTAAAATAGCAACAGTTCCTTTTGAAATGAGACATTCCATTTCAGAGACATTTTCCCCCCAAGTTCCAGCATTTATGTAGAATTTAATATATAGTTGTTCTCTGCTTGTTTGCTGGGTTTTGTTCTCTGTTTTACCTAGTGGAAGGTGTCCCTGTCCAAGGCAAGGAGTTGGAATGAGGTGAGCTTTAAGGTCCCTTCCAACCCAATCCACTCTGGGATTTCAGGACTCTGTGTCTCTCTTTGCTAAACCTGCCCTGAGTTATTTCCTACCTGACATGCACGAGCTGCTAGAGATTCCAGGTTCTTCATTCCTTTCACTTCCTTATGGACTATCTAAATGTCTTTTATGAGATAGTTGTTAATTTTGAATGGAAGATCTCATTAAATTGAGAAGCTCACTTAGCTTGCCTCCAAAGGGCAAACGAAGAAATTTCATTCCCTGTGAAAACATATAAAATCATAGCAATGTGTAGGCAGAATTCAATTTAGCAGTGAAATAGCTGACGGAGCTTTTCCAGGGCCCCACCAGAGGACACACACAGGGGAAAGGGGACAGGTAGGGAATTCCTAAATATAAACTTGTCAGCTTCCAGATCTTTGAAGATTTTAGCTGGCATTCCATTGGAGACTGCTTTGTATTTGAGCAGGATATTGAATATAATTTTTTCTAAATGTTGAACCTCCGACTTCTATCTGTTCTGTCCATTTTTGCAACTTCAGACTGTGAGATGTTCTCTTATTTTAGTGCAAGGTCTGGATAAGATTTAAGTCCACCACCCTCTAGGTTCTCCCTGCTGCAAGTCACAGGAACACAAAAAACCATCAAAAATTTCCAGTGTGCCTGTGGAGGAAATCTTTTAAATTACCATGGCCAAAAAAGCTTTGTCAGGCCTAAAAATGACATTTTGAATCAATTTGGTGGTCTGCAACTGGTAAGTGTTATTAAATTTTTAGGGTTTTCCTATTTTTCTCTCTCTCTCTCTTTTTTTTTAAAATTAATATTATTATAATATATTTTTATTTCCTCCTTCCTTCTGATGAGATATCACTTCTGCAACTTTAGGTTAAAATGTGCCCTTAATGTTTTTAATTTAGATTACATTTTCTCTGCTAGCAACTGCACTGTACATGCCACAATTTCAAATGAAATATCTGTCAAAAAAATTGATTACTGGTGTTATTTTATGATAGTTTTATATCTAATGATGAAGAATTTGCACTTGCAAGAATATCTACAAAATTACAGTTGTTCATCACTGGCTCAAAAAGCCCCTTTGTTGCAAAAAGATGGATTAAATCTTGATGTGGAAACTGATCCTAAACCAATTAGGAAAACTCCATTTGTTTGCATCCTTGTCATTAAGTTAAGGAAGATTAAAATGCAGAGCAGGAAGAGGAGCAATGTGTCTCCCACGCCCAATTTGTCACGGAGCTGCAACATCTTGCCCTGTTGCAGGTCTGAGGCAAAGCAAGGCTTAAAATTGTGGCCTGTTTAGTTGCTTTTCCACTGAAGAGCTCAGAGCAGCCTTCTGCTGTCAGGGAGAGACTGGTCCCACCTTCCCACTGCCCAGCCACCCACTGCCTTCCTGTATTTTGGCAGTTTGTGTCATAATTGGTGTGTTGGTTTTCCTCCCGCTGTAGCTCATTCTCCATCACCAGGATGATGGCCCCGTGCCTGCTGGTAGTCTCCTGCCTTTGAAGAAGGATGGAGAGAAGCCATATTCCCAGCTGGCCATCCTCTGGCATGGGACTTCTGCTCCTTCGTCCTGGCTGCCCACCCTGCGTGCCCCGAGCGATGCCGGGCCTGGGCAGCCTTGGCAGGGCTGGGCTCAAACGTTGGTGTGCAGTGGAGACGTCCGCGTTCCCTCGTGGGCTCAGGAGCACCTGAGGTGTGCCAGCCTGGGAGCCAGAGGGGCTCGGGCACTGGAGGGTTCCTTCAGGGAGTCTTTCCCTTGGTTTTAGGAGTGCTTTGTACATTGAGTTGAGTTTGTTTGCCGCCAAAATCTGTTCCAGCAAGGGTCAAAGCAAAACTGCTGAAAGCGTTTGGTGAGGGGCGTAACTGCTTCTGGAGCCCATCGTTGCACCCAGAGGGACGATCCTTATCCACATCCTACTTCAGTGTAACGACTGTGCCTTCCAGAGAGGTCCATCAAGCTTTTTGATTTTCCTTCATTTCTCGAGCATTTGGTCTTTCCTCAGTCCCTTATTTTGCACCATTCCGTGTTGCCTGTAGAGGTCGGTGTTTGCCTGGGAAAGCAGAGCCGGGAGCCTGGAGTGCCGCAGTCCATGTCCTTACATCCTTTCGCTTAGCGGTGCTTCCCCCCCTTCCTGGGATAAAAACGTTACCTTCATCTCTTCTGAGCTTCTAAAGACGTACCTGAGAAGGAAGGTGCTGGTGTGTATATTGGCACATCATTAGGCTTTGCTATCTTTAACGGATTTTAGAAGATCAAACATGGTATTTAAAAAAACTCGCAAGAACTTGACATTTCGTAAAATATTTGCATATCTCAAAGAGGAGTAGAGGATAATTCAGAGTGATAACTGTGTCTGTAGTTATCATCTTACATATATTTTATGCAGTCGTTTGCTGGCTGAGCACATGAAATGTTTTCAGTGATGTGCTTGTAGAACAAAAGTGCTCCCTCTTTATCCTGATACCCACCCCCCATGATTTATCAGGGGTAGTAACAGCATGAGAGCAATTACACCAACTGGCTTCCTGAGATTATGGAAGATATTTGGGGAAATAAAGTCTGTGGAGTGGTTTTGAGCGAGGAAAATATAAAAGCCGTCACTTAACAACCGGGTTGTGTTTTGCAAGGACTGTCTCCTCAAATGTTCTTTACATGAACCACAGGTAATGTTCCTAAACACATTTAAAGATGTTATTTTAAATTAGTTTCTGTGTGCTTTCACATGGAAAGTGAGGTGAGAATTAATAGTATTTTAATTTATAGTTATGTGTGTTCCTGTAATTAAATTGGTCTAATCCCTCTTTGAAGAGTGACCGTTTTTCTACAAAAATGAAACCAATTGATTTAATTGGATAGTTCTTGGGACTCCATTCATTGGGAAATTTCTGTGGAGGATAGGTTATCAATGAAATGATTGTGGAAAGTGTGGTGCACCCAGTGCTTTTGGAAATGTATTTGTGGAAATCTTCAGCTAAAAGCGCTTATACATAATTTCTAATATTCGTATTTTCTCCTTAAGGACGTTGTCTCCTCCTGAAGCATCTTGGCAGTGGCTGAGGGATTCTGAGTGTTGAAATCCTGTTTGCACCCAGGTGTGCTCCCCCTAACTTTTTATTAAATTAACTTCCCAATCCTACTTTTTTTAGTAGTTTGTTTTTTTTTAATTTATTTTTAAATAAGTGCCTAGGACAGGATGATGTATGACTTTCTCAATTTACATCTAGGCAAATGAAGATCACTCTCTTTTAGATTTTCTTTGGAATCTGCAGCTGGAAGGGAGCACTGTTACCTAAGGCACTGAAACATTCCCCTTACACCTTGGTTTCTGCTGGCTTGGTGTGTTTAGGCAGCAAATTCTTTCACCAGAACAATGGGTAAAGGGTGAGGCTGGGAGCTGTTAAATGATGCAGTTTCTATACAGATTTGTTGCCACGTAATGAGACTTTTGTGCCTCTTTCATTACTGCTGGTAGCCTCTGCTTGCTAACATTGAATGGCAGCTGGGAGTGAGATGAAGCAACCCTCCCTTTGTCTTCTCATAGGGATTTGCCATGTATGTGTTTCCACAACAGTGATGTATGACCTTCATTTTGCCACTCCTCAATACGATCATAGAATTCTTCTTGTTGGAAGAGACCTTAAAGCTCATCCAGTACCACCCCTGCCATGGGCAGGGACACCTTCCACTATCCCAGGTTGCTCCAGGCCCTGTCCAACCTGGCCTTGGACACTTCCAGGGACCCGGGGGCAGCCACAGCTTCTCTGTCCTAGGGCCTCCCCACCCTCATAGTGAAGAATTTCCTCTTAAAATCTAATCTAAACCTTCCCTTTCATCCTACATCCATTACCCCTTGTCCTGTCACTTTCATAGTAAAGACCTCTCTCCACCTTTCTTCTAAGCCCCCTTTTGGCACTGAAAAGCTGTAATAAGGTCTCCCCAGAGCCTTTTCTTCACTGGGTTGAACAACCCCAACTCTCTCAACTGTTCTTTATAGGGGAGGTGCTCCAGCCCTCTGACCATTTTTGTGGTCCCTCTGGACTAGCTGTAACAGGTCCATGTCCTCCTGTGCCGGGCCCCAGGGCTGGAGCAGCTCTGCAGGTGGGGTCTCACCTGAGCGGGGCAGAGGGGCAGAATCCCCCCTTTCCTGCTGCCCACACTCTGGGAAGGCAGCCTGGGATATCATTGGCTTTCTGTGTGCCAGCACTCATGGCCAGGGATGTCCAATTTGCCACCCCACCAGTATCCCCAAACCCTTCTGTGCAGGGCTGCTCTCAGTCCCAGCACAGTCTGCTGGTTCCAGGGATTGCCCTGACCCAGGTGCAGCGCCCTGCACTCAGCACTGTTGAACCTCACACAGTCTCAATTTGGTATCATGCAGACAGTGTCACCTAGGATGTCAGCAATGTGGCACCTCACTGCCATTGGGTGAGGGGTAAAGGATGCATTGCAGAAATCTGTTGTGAACGGGTGTAACAAAATTAAAATATTTTGACAGAAAAAAGCATCAGGTTCAAAACTGAACAGAGTAAACTGACCCATCAGTCACCCCACTATTCAAAAGCTTTCATAGTCAAGTGGGGGCAGCTTTCACATGTTTGTTTTCCTTCCCAGGATTAACCAGATCTCCACACATGGTTCAGTGAAGGTTTTGAAAGCAAATTGGAAGTTTTCCCCTAAGAGGGTCCAGGTAATCTCCTGTGGATTTTAATTTGTCACATAGACCACTGTCAAGACGACAGGTAGCTGCACCCTGCAGTAGGTGGATGTCTGCGTCCAGGATGTCACTGTTCCTGGTACAAAGAGTTTGGAGCTGAACCTGCTGTTTCCTAGAGCCAAGCTGCCCAGCCCCCCCTGCTTTGGGTGATGATCCCAAGGATCTGAGTACACGTGGGTGATGTGGTGGAGAGCCACACTGTGTGTGGTAAGTCACCCCTGCGCAATTGTGGAATCATAGAATATCCCGAGTGGGAAGGGACCCACAGGGATCATGGAGTCCAACCCCTGGCCATGTACAGACACCCCAACAATCCCACCCTGTGCATCCCTGAGAGCATCCCTGTCTAAATGCTCCTGGAGCTCTGGCAGGCTGTCACTGAGAGCCCAGGAAGGGCCTTTTGGACCTCTCTCCTACTTGCCTGTTTTGAAGCAAACCCAAATAAACCATTTCTAACAGCAGAGGAGTGCAGGCCTTGCTGGTCTCCTTAAGCTCCTTCTCAGATTTCTCTCCAATGTCCAGCTGCTCCTCTGAATTTTAAAGTTGAAAGCCATGGGCAGCAGTGAAGCTCTAATTGCCTGTGCTAATGTTGTGGGTTTTGTGCAGTTTATCAAGGGCATCTTTTCGGCAGCTCTTCAGAGAATCCACCACGGGAATGTCAGGCTGCTTGTGCTGGTTCTCTGCGTACAGGGTCTGGTGGGAGGTCTGTATGGGGGCTGTGGTTACAACACTGAGAGAAAAATATTATAAAACCAGGGGATGGACAAAAAAATAAAGCAGAACTTCCTGCGGAAGACACACAAGGGAGAGGGACAGTTATTCATAGGTCCTGATATAACACTGCACGTCATAAAGTGATGCAGGGCCAAGCCTGATGAATTTGGAGCAAAATGGGGAAATAAGGCAGCAGTACACGCAGGTATTTAATCAGCACATAATCACAGAAAGGTCTTTGGAAGGAGCCCTCTGTTGGTCATCAGGCCCAGTCCCTTGCGTCATGGAAGAGTTTAACTGCGCTGAGCCGCCCCTCTGGCGAGGGAGGCCAAGGGGTCATTACGCCCAGGGAAGAGGTTTCTTGGCAGCTCCTGCACTGTCCAGCTCTTACAAACAAAAGGACTGCAGCGTAGCGTTGTTGAACTCTGGGAAGTGACAGTAAAAAATGAGATAGCTTGGGCTCCATGGTTACTGCTTCCTAGGAACTTCTGCCCCAGTGTTTTCAGTGGATAAGTAAACTTGTAATTTTGTTTTCTGAGCAGGAGTCATGGAAAATGTTCCCTAGGAGCTGAAATTTGGGGCTTTTTCTGTCTGAGCTTTTTGCTAAAGAATTTGGGGCTCCGATGAATGTGCTGGTTTATGTTGTCCTACACACAGAACAACATAAACCATCATATATATATATAAAATGTGTCTTATCTGTGTGTGATCCTAGATAAAGTTTGTAAAGAATTTTTGAGATTTTAGGTCCTCTGTGAACTCTTTGCGTTGGGTATTTGAGATTGAAATTTCTTTTTCGTGCATGTGATTGAGTAAAAATCCGGAGTGGGATGACGCGCTAACTCTGTTTTTTAAGGGACAAGGACAGATCCTGAGGTTCCATGTTATAAACTTCAGCTTGAAACATTTCCTTCCTTTATGTTCTGTTGTCCCTTCTCGTAGCACACTGGTATCCAAATTCAATTTCTTATCCCACCCAAGGGAGCTCTTGGCATCTATGAAGTTTTGGTGTAAGGACAGAGCCGGAGATGGAGGAGGGACTTGGCTGACAGCCCTTGCCTGAGCGCCACGGGCCTGGAGACTGTTTTGAGGATCCAGTTTGGTGTTACCCTGATGCAGCTCCCGAGTTCTTGGTCTGGTCTCACTCTCTGCCTGGGTTTGGTACCCCGTCACCCCTTTGCATCTCCAGCCACTTCATGCTCTCTTTGTTGCAGCACACAACATCATTTTCATGTTCTAGTTGCTGCGTTGTGGTACTGCTCTTCTCTGACTGAAAACTACTCCCTTAGGTTGAGCTGTTTCTCACAGAATGACTGTTTTCAGTGTAGCTTTTACCCTTCACGAGGCTCTTGAATCTTTCTTTATGAATTCTTTTCATGGATATTCCTATTTTTATAGTCTTTAGCTCTCTTTCAAGTCTTTGCCTTTGCTCAGATACCACTACAATAATGGGCTAATTGGCTTCCTTTGGCTCACTGTCGTGTCAGATTCCCAAAAAGGTAGGAACGGACTACAAATAGGCCCTTGGTCTTTTCTGCTTTCCTTGGGCATTTCTGTTGCCTCATCTGACTTTTGAAAGAGTTGGTCTGTGGAACCTGCTGGTCACTACCTGAAGAGGAGGATTCCTGCCTCGTCTGGCACAGTGTTAATGGCACTGTGCCCAACAGCTCTATAATCTGGCAGATCCCAGATTTTAAGGGAAAGTGATTGTTTTCTCCCTTTCCTGGGGCTTTTACTTTCTCTGGTATTTAAACTAATGCATTTCTTAAATCATACTTATGTTGGCTGCCATTCTTGCCTGATTTATGTGTTAACATGTCTGTGCTGAAGGCTCTTTCCTTTTTCCATAAGCCTCCAAGGGTTTGGATCTTTTCTTTACCAGCACTGCAGCCTAATCAAAATCATGCCTTAAAATCTTGCAGTTCTAGAAACTTCTGTAAAATAACTCATAAGCAGCTACTTTATTTTCACTGGCTGTGTAAATCTGTGGCAGTTAGATTTTAGATGTGAGAATTAATGTTTGTGAACATCTCTCACAAGTTTCATTTCCTGAGCAGTGGGAATGCTGGGAGTGGCACGTTCCTCCACTCAGAAATGTGCAGCTGCAGAATATATCAAAATATTATATTTAGATGAATGTTTAAAGGCTGGCTCTGAGGAAAGAGGATAATTCGAAGGTAATTTCTGAACAAAGAATCTTTTACAGATTATTATAAATGGACCTGCCAATATCTAACAGGGCCCCTTCTAACTCAGCTCCTGAAGAGGTTGTAGAAATGCACACTGGAATCAGTCTTGGCACTATTTCTTCCTTTACCAATTTCATCATAAAGCATCCAGGGAAACGCTGACAACTATTGCTTGGTCATTATCATTTTGCCAGTAATGATTGCCTGGCTAATCACTTTGAATATTTCAATCTCAGGTTCTTTTCCACATAGGAAGATGCTCACTGTCTAGCAGGAGGAAAAGGTCTGCAGGGCTTTAGTTTTCATATGTACTTACATATTTTTTCTTATTTTTCTGTGGATCTGATATTGCCAGGGTGGATGAGCTCACCAGATCTTTTTCCCAAAGAGTTTAATATAAAAATGGAAAGGCAGAAGAACATCCATGATCAAGACTCTCATTTAGCTTGGAGTAGGTCCGTCCAGTGTGATGGCATTGTCTCTTTTGGCAATCTTTCATCTGACACCAACTTGCTCAGGAAAACTTGGAGCCCTGCCCACCTCGAGATTTAGATATTAACAGGAGTGGCCTTTTGAAGCTCCTGTGCTGTGTGTGATCCCTGCAGCTGTCCCGTGTTGTTTATAAGTCAGGAGCCTGAAGCCTATGACATGAGCAATAGGCATTTGCTTGTAAACCAGCATCTGGTCAGGACATACCAGAGGATATAGGATGTGTGTGTAATATTGGGGCTGGGTGCCCACTGAAACCCCCTGGTCTTGCCACCTAACCCCCTTAGCCTCCTCTGGGAAATCCCAGGCTATGTAATCCAGGGGGCAATTAAAATTCACCATCATCAGCTGCCGGACGAGAGAGGAACGTGCTCGATGCATCACATCACCATCTCTCATTGTCAGCAGTGATTCATGAAGTGCAGCTGAACTCCAGGGTATCCTGAGTAAAGTAAATCCATCCAGGGAAATCTCACCAGGACACGCACGTGAATCTTTGTGTGTGAAGAAGAAGCTGAGTATGAGGGTGGGGAGGCCCTGGCACAGGGTGCCCAGGGAAGCTGTGGCTGCCTCTGGATCCCTGGAAGTGTCCAAGGCCAGGCTGGATGGGGCTTGGAGCAACCTGGGCTTGTGGAAGGTGTCCCTGTACATGGCAGGAGGTGGAACAGTATCAGCTCTGTGGTGCCTTCCAACCCAAACCATTCTGGGATTCCGTGTGAAACACTGTACAGCTGGGCTGGGGTGTCCTCAGGGGAGAAATCTGTGGAGGTGTGTGTGGGGTTAATGTCGCACCTTTCCTCTATTGCCCTTGTAACAGGAGCAAGAGGAAAGAGTCAAATGAGATTTCATAGTTACAATCAAAAGACTTCTGAAGAGCCTGCACAGCAGTGTCAGCACCACCTTGGACTGGGTGTGCTGGACCTGTAAATGGTTTACTGGAGGAACTGCAGAGCGAGAGAAAACTGCATGTGTAAATGTTTGGTTTTTATGGTATAGAGTTAATTTTTCTCTCAAGACAAATACCACTGAATTCTGCTGCAGAGATGTAGCCTTTTACAAGTAATGGGACTTCTAAGTAGCAGTGACAGGCAGGTGATGGGGAAACACTGTGTGGATGATGCAAGTACCTGAAAGGAGGGTGAGGGTAGTGAAGGCTTAAGGTGAAATGAATGTATCTTGCTCTTTACAGGTGTAGTAAAAAATCAGAGTTTTACAAGCAATTGAAAATAGACTAAACACTTTAAAAAGACATCATCTTCCTCCTTTCCCTCCTTGGCAACATGTGGAGAGAGTGATCCTGCAAGGAGCACTTGCTGCTCACATGCTTTCAGCAGCCCCTGGGGTCATGCATAACTGGCTTAAATTCCAGCAGGATGCTGTAATTTATGTTCCATGGCTGAGCAGACACATCTGGCTTGGGCTTAGGGGACCACAAAGATGGCTTAAAGCTTCCTCAACATCGTAACCGCTCTCCAAGTTAAATACATCCCACAGCTGTTACCGAAGGTTGGGGTCGTTATCTTCTCCTATATTTTTTCTGCCTTTAGGGTTTGTTGTGTAGTTTCGTAAAATGAAATAGGTGAAGCAGGAGTTGTTGGAAGGCGACATTTTCTCATTTTTGCTGACTTTCCCCTAATCTCTCACTGGTAAGGTCTGAGAATCTTTTCCGAAGTGATAGATAAGGCTCTATCTAGTAATGGAAAAACCTCATTCCCATGTTCCAGTGGTTTAAGTGTTGACCCCTTCCAGACATGTATTTTGGCTTCTCTCTGCTGCAGCAAGAAAACAGGAGATGAAGGAGGTAGGTCTGGCTGCCTCCTCCTGCTTTGGGGTTATTTGTGTATACATTTGGATATTTCAGTGGGTTGCTCCAATATAAATATTCAAAGAAAAACAACAGAAACCCCCAACTGAAGTGGAGAGCAGCTCCAGAGCCACTTCCAGAGAATGTCTGTGTCACGACAGCTCTTGACTGCGAAGGAGGAGGGTAGAGCACGTTACCAAAAGATGGGAGATAATTGCTAGGCAAAATCACAACCCAGCCTGGCACTCCCGCCCTGGTCTCCAGACAGCAGGAAAACAGGCTTGGTGTCAGACTTCAGGGGGCTGGGAGGAAAGCCACCAAAGCTCCCTCCTTCCTCCCCGCTCCTCGAAATGCCAGAGTGGTTTTCCCACTGTCCCGAGCCCCTGCAGCTGTGCACACGTGTGGGGAATCCCTTGGAGCAGAGCATGGAGCGGGAATGGAGCCTGTGTGGGGCAGGAGCACCATGGACTCAGCAGCAGCATCTCCCTGGGGTTAAAAGTGTCGGAACTATTGCAAACCCTGCAGGGAAGAGCTGCTTTACAAAGCTGCTTTCCAAAGAAAAATGAGAAACAGTCCTGTAATTCCTGTACACAAACACTGGAGCAGATATTGCCAATGATCAATAAAGGATGGTGACGTAACTTTATTTTTTTAAAATAGTTTGGGAAGTCTCTTCCAACCATAAGGATTCTGAGATTTAATACTTACAGCCAAAGAAACTTTCTGCTTTCCTTGCTCAAGAGGCCTCAGCACAGGGGTTTAGGGATCCAGTGCAAGGAAAAATGGATATTTCTGGTTTTGTTTTTCTTCTCATTGACCTTCTATGACTTCAGTGTCTGAAATAAAAGAAACGCTTGTGCTCTGAAGACATCTGTTTTTGTTTTCTTTTTGAAGAAAAAGTACTTTATTCTCTAAGGTTACCTGAGTGTAGGTAAAGTTATCTTCGGAAAATTCACTGCAGCCATCCTAGCTATGGATCTGTCTGGTGTGTCAGATGGATTCCTGAAGACGTGTTATGTATACAGAATTTTTAAAAATAAGCAGATCTAATTCTCTTTCCTCTCCCCTTTCTATTAGGCCAATTGTGAACTTCTGAACTGGAAAGAACACTTTTTTGTCCTGCTGGAACCCCCTGATCTGATCCATTGTATTGATTTGGCACAGCCCGGTTTTTGGTAGCGGGGGGCCCCACAGGGGTAGTTTCTGTGAGAAGCTGCTAGAAGCTCCCACCATGTCCAACAGAGAGCCAATCTCTGATGGCTCTGGAGATAGACATGCTGCTGGCACAATTAGAGAGGTTGGTAACGCCTCTGTGATGACACATTTAAGAAGAAAATCAAAACAGCCCATGCACAGTTTATTTTTCCAGGGGTGGCAAAGTGCCACCACTGGGGGCCATTCCCGGCGCAGCACACTGCAATGCACCACGGCTGCTGCCATCTCAGGGCGGCCCGTGGCAAGCCTTGCCTGCCTGGCCACCCCTAGCCAGCTGCGCTGCAGGTGAAAAGGGCAGGGGCGGCAGTGGTGGCTTCCCCTTCCCAGCACCCCGCATGAGGAAAGGCATTAAATAGTGCCAGCGCCGCGGCAGCCTCCACTGCTTGCGTGTTGGCGGCAGGGCCGCATGGCCGGCAGCGGAAGCATGACGAGCAATTTCCCTGACACAGAACCTAGACGAGATCAACTTCTCAGCACTGCGAGATCTTGCAAGAATCTTTGAATTACTGGAACTTGTTGTCTATGGTACCTACAAGCAGCAGTTTTTCTTCTAGTCAGAGAAGAGGAGGAAGTGAGGACATGTGAGGAAAAACAACATGGCAACACCAAGGTCAGTGGGAAAGAAAGAGGGGGAGGAGGTGCTTCAAGTGTCGGAGCCAAGATTCTTCTGCAAGCCATGGTGAGGACTATGGTAAATCAAACTGTCCCCTTGTAATGCATGAAGTCCACGGGGGATACAGAGATCCACTTGTGGCCTGTGGGGAAAGTGGAGTGGGTGGGTGTTAGACAAAGCTGTAGTCTAGTGGGAGACCCTACTAGAGAAAGAGAGGGCCCCTGCTTCCAGAGATAGAGAGAAAAACCCCTTGCTTCCAAACTAGAGCAGCCTATCCTTAAAAGACTGCACCCTGTGGTCAAACAACCCATGCCACAACAGTTTTCGGATGACTGTTTGCCCATGGGAGGGACCCTATGGCATAAAAGAAAAAAGAATCCTCTCTCTAAGCGAACAGAAAAAGATCTTGAATGACAAACTGACCAAAACCCCCACACCCTGTGTCCCTGCACTGTTGGTGGGAAAGAGGGAGGGGCTGAGAGGGAAAACAGGTTTTCTAAAGGCTTACTTTACTTCTCATTATTGTCCTCTGAATCTGTTAATAATAAATTTACTTTATACCTTTAGATTTGAGGCTGTTTTGCCCTTGGAGTTTTTTTCTCCCAATCTGTATTTCAACTCATGAACCCTTTGTTAATTTTTTCCCCTCTCCTCTGTCCAGCTGTAGCGCAGGAGGGTGAACGATCGACTTTTGTGGATACCTGGCATTTGGCCAGTATCAAACCACGGCATCCATGCTTGCTGTTATTTGTCCAGTTTATGTGCTGAATAGACTTTACAGATTAGAGCTGGGCAGAAGACAGATGTGGCTCAGCAAGGTAGCTGCAACTTGAAAAAAGGGTATTCTTTGAGTCAAAATAACACCTTCAATGCTTTTTTGTTGAAATGAAAACACTAGAAAGCAATTTTGATTTAACTTTTTACTACATGAAGATGTATTATTGAATCTTGAAATCACCAGTGCCTTTAGTTAACCTTTTGGTTTTAACTTTAACCAGTTTTCAAAGATTTTGCTGTGTTTAAAGTGAAAATTTTCAGTTAAAAATGTCAGATGGCTTTGAACTTTCTAACTCCTTTCCCTTACCAAGCAGAAATAATCAACAAATTAAACCAAAAGGTTTTCCCTCAGTGATAAATCAGTTCCCACCTGGCCTCTGTTTCAGGCTTGGAAGGAAAGGATTCACCATTTTCAATGCCAGCTGGGGCTGGCAGTGACTCCAGAGCCTGTTATTCACTGGGTTTAACAGTCAACATCACCCTGAAGAGCAAAACATGTTGCCCAATGCCTCGGAAGAGATCCCTGCGGTGAAGAGATGACTCCATCAGCTGAGCTCTCTTCCTTTGTCCACTTATTTTCCGACTGGATTCATCATTCCAGTGTCAATGCACTCCTTCAGCCATGGAGCCCTGGAACCTGGGATGTGTCGCAGCCATTTGCTGGTGCAGATGCTGCCTTGGGTTTCTCCTCCTCCCTCACTGCCCTGCTCCTCCTCCAGCATGTCCTTCAGCATGGGGTGAGTGCACGTAGCCCCTTAACAGCGAAAAAAGATGAATCACGACCTATTGTAGTTTTTGTTTTACTCATTTTGTTATTTTTCCAGGTTACTGATTCATTCAAATTTCTGAGCAAATTTCCGTGGTAAGATCTTAAGGTGTCAAAATATCTCCCCCAATGCTTGATTATCTTGGCTGCTGTAATTTCCTTTTTGAGATGTTTTGACTGGAAACAATGATGATGGTGGACTCAAAACTAATGATTCACTTTCAGAGAATGGGGACTTATTTGAATTCTTGGAATTAGTAAGGGGATATGCAAAGTACCTCTCCACATTTTCACAAGGGTTCAGTGTGAGCAAGCCAGGTGGTAACCACGGACAGGTTTTAAAAGGATGACTTTGAACTCGTTCATTTGAGAGGAGCAGTGTATCCAGGGACAGAAGAGGGTAGAAGTGGGGCCTTTACTTTGGTAGTGATTAATAAAATGGATTGAGTTAATGAGATCATTAGTGTTTATGTATGGACCTCTCAGCCCAGCTTGTTTGTCCTTCTGTGGCACAGCAGGTAATTTGTTCCCTGCTCAGCAACAGTTCTAGTAAATGTTTGGCTGTTGCTCATTCTGCTTTATAAATCACCTGGCAAGTGATGTGATTACAAAAAAAAATCTCTAAATATGTGGTAGCAGAAGGGTAACTGAGGGAGAGGCAGGGGGAAATCTCTCACGAAATGTTAATGCAACTACTTTTAACATTTTCATGATAAGCTACCTGCCTCAAGAGGTGTTCCACACTTCTTCTTAGTCCCACAGGGATGTCTTTGCTGTCTGGTTGTCTCTTGTGGCCCAAGCCCTTTCTGGCTTTGCAATGTAAAGCTCAGTGACAGATCGAGGTCCCTTAGGACTTCCACGTCTTGGCTTTAAGCACAGCTTGGTGAGCTACACCTTAATAAAACTGAATTTATCTATAAAACTTAGGTTATTTATTTCTTTTGATTTGGGACAGCACAGCTGTGACCAGGAGGGTCACATACATAATGCAGGTTCTTTTGCAGCAACCTGTTTCTCACCCAGAACCTGACCTCGGTCACACTTTCAGGAACGCAATCAGCAAAAGAAAAGATAAACTCTGGGTTCTGGCTTCCCTTTTGTCACCCACTGCCTGTTCTGTATTGATGCATTTTAGGCATTTTGAGTGTAAACTGTGTGAAAAAATTAACTGCCCAAACTAACCTTTGACTACCCTTCATCAAAGGCAATACATCTGAAACCAAACAAAAGGGTAATTCTTCACTGCTGCTGGGGTGTCTGTGCCTGACTCAGAAAACATGACACAGGCGTAGCAATGACCCTCTTTTAGTTTCCAGTTTTCTGTTCTGAGGCTGGAAAATCCCCAAATTACACGACCTGTCACTTTGCCTTAGTGTTGGTACATGGATGATGTGTAAACGTCCTGCTGCCCCTTCCTGCCTGCAGGGAACCTGCGGGGGCATCTCCAGGGATCTCCTGCAGCTAGCAAGCTCTGCATGGGCTCTCCAGATGGTATTGCCCCCCTGACGTTTTGCCCAAGGTGAGTAATCCAGTGGGAAGTGTTTCTGCACTGAGTGGGCCATGCCTACAAATGCCTGTGCTGGTGGAGTGGGGCCTACTCACACGATAAACCTGGATTTAATCACAGTTTTCCACAGCGTGTCTCAGATTCATTAGAACAGAGTAGGGGTTGAATAGTCTGGAACGTCAGCCAAAGGGCTGGTTGCTATTATGACAATACAATGAAGATAAATTTGCTTCTTCCAATAATTTCAGTCTGCATTGAGATTCTTCTGATCTCTGCTCAGCTTTGAAGAATGGAACTGGTAAAAGAGGCTTCTTGCTGGTTGTCAGATTGGTTCTCAGCTCTTCAGCCAGTGTAATAAATTTAGCTTTAATTGTTCTTAAAATCCCAACACAGCCTTGGTAACTGGTGAATTTTCTAGGTGTCTGCAGAGAAGCTTTGAACAACACTCACAGAAAGGAAAATTCCTGTCCTGACTAACCTGTTGCAGCTGAGGAGTAATAAAGAGAAATAATCCAATAGTCTAGGAATTTGCACTAATTTACTTGATTTTGAACAATCCTTCTCATATTAATCCTTGTTTAAAGCAGAACACACCCTGTCAAACTGCGCTCTGGTGAGGGTTTTTTTTTTTCCCTTTCCTTTACCCTGTGATTGAATTGTTCCATAATTGAAGCTATTTGAATCTGAAACTCAAATTAGAAGGGCTTGAAAGAAGGAATGCAAGAAAAGACATGAATACAGCATGTGAGGAATTCAGTGTTCCTCTCTGTGAGTTAGAAGGGTTTATACTCTAATCTCTTCCCTGAAATGTAGCAAATCCCATTTTTGTATGAGACCAAATAACTCCTTTTCTTTTTTTCCTTCAGTGAGGAAAAGTTGCAAAGTGCATTTACACTGCTCCAGCTGCAGACTTGCTGCCCCAAATATTTTAATGTCCATCTTACTATAGATATTTAATATTGTGGTCACTTTTTTTTTCAGGTGTTAAGAGAGCCACTGTCCTGTGTCTGCTGCTCTTTGGAGTGGGTATTTATGTATTTTCTAGGTATTTGAGACACCTGTACCTAGCAGATCCCTCTTGGAAAGCAGCAAATCTGCCATGTCCTTAAGGTCTGATGACCTGTAGATACCAATTCTCCTGAGCAGGAGCCTCCTCTCATCATAATCCAGATATAATTAATCCTGTCTCAGTTTCCTGGCAATGTAACTTAAAATGAACCTGGCTGCTCTGTATTCCGTCAGTCCTTGCTCCAGGACTTTTTTCCATCCTTATAGCCCCTGTAAAGACCTCCCAGCCCAGAAGCAACTGCTGCTGAGGCCACCTCGAGCATCTTTACTTCGCCTGGAGACACCATGGAGACAACTACATTCCACTTGTTTTGATAATTTCCCGTTGGTTTGGATAATCTCCTGATAAAATTCCAGAGGAAGATTATTCATGTGCTCCCTAGGACATGTGGAAATTGGTTTTGAAGGAACTCTAGAGAGCAATGAGATGGTTTTCCTCTCAAACCCCCACCCCAAGGCTGTCCCTGGGCGCAGAGAGCAGCAGTTCCACCGCAGCTGCCTTGGGTTCCGTGTGAACCCTTTCATGCCACGTGTCCTTCCTTTGGAAAGCAGAGAGAACTGGGATTCAATTTTGATTCACCTGCTGCTGATCCAGTTGTGGCTGTCTTAAATTGTGGAACATTTTTAATATTCGGGTTTTGTCTTTTTAAAATGAGTTTCTTCCATCACTGTAGGGTGTCTGTGTAGGGTATCAAGAGCATCTTGAGCATTTACCAAGTGAAACTTTCAAATTAGCTTCTTTGGTAGCACAGTTCTTATCTTCTTCATTGAGATAGATGGAATTTTGTTGGAAAGATTCACTTGAAGGCTGGGTGGTGCTTCACTATTAGACTGAGGCTGGAAGGTTTTAATGAAGAAATAAGGGATCAACTTCCTTTAGCAATAATTGTTCTAAAATTGTCTGAAGGACTCTTGACGTGATTCATGATGACATTTCTTAGCACAATCTGCTGAAAGAAGCCTTTCATTTCTTTGTTCTACTCAGAAGGAGAAGAGAATGGTTTTTAACTGTGCTAATTGAAAATCTTTCCTCTTAAATCAAGCGTCTAGCAAGTTTTCCCTGGTGGGATCCCCCTGGGCTGAGTATGTGTGGATTCACACTCTGAGAATGCATCCACGCACTCGGGGTGGACTGTACTCATCACTCAGCAGAAACTGATAATATCCCTTCATTCTCATGTTGTATTCTGCATTTGGTTGCTTAACAATTTTGGATGGACTCACACTGACCTTACTAATCAGAGGAGGTTAATCCTGACCAAGTGCTGGGGTCATGCTGGTTCTGCTTAGGGATGAGAAAAACTCATTTTTCACTAAGGAAGAGGGAATATTGTGATCAAAATTACAGATTTCTTCTTTCACAATTTTTTCAGTTTGCCACATGTTCAGAGCAAAGCCCATTTTTCTCTGTTCAACTTTTTAAAAAGGAAGTTCTTTGTGAAATTCAGCTCCTCATTTCAGGCCAAGTTTTTTTTGTGGAGTAATGAAGACACAAATTCCCTGTTCAATTTATGGCAATCCTTTCTCTAACTTCAGCTTAAAAACCGATTAAAAACGATGCTTTTCTAGCCATGATTCTTCATAAACCAACAGCTGTTCCCTGTGCTCTGTAAAACTCTCAGAGAACTTCTCTTCTTCACGTCTTGTTCCCAGGAAGGGAGGTCTGAACACCAAAATAATCCAAAGCTGCATTGGAAGGATGCTGTAAAAGGAGAAAATATGGAAAAATACTTTGTCCACGTCTATGAGATTTGACACTGAGCTTTTGTGCCTCAAACACAGACAGTAGTATTGCTGACTACATATAGTCTTTTTTATATATATACCTTATTGGGTGTTCATTTCGTGTTAAAATGAGCTTTAAATTTCTTCATTTCTTTAAAATAAAGACAGTTATGTTATATATTTATTTTATGTTGCTTACTTTTGGGGTAGGATCTCTCACATGAAGTTATGGTTTTGGAATATCAGCTTTAACTCCGTTGCAACATTTGCGATACGAGAAGTTTTATATTTGATTACTTTCTCTTTTCATTTGTGCAGAGTTACATTCCTGGTGTGCCTTCCCAGCTACTGCTGGTAGCTGGAAACAGGTTCTTCTTTTTTAACAATATATTGGTATATTAAATCCAAATTGGCTGGAAATCTCTTGAAAAGAAAAACTAAACTTAAGCCATTGCTGAGAAAGGCTGTAATTTTTAGAAGAATTCCAAGAGAAATAAAACAATAAACTGAACAGGCAATTGTGTAATTGCCACACAGAAAAGAAATGGAAAAGGAAAAGAAGAAACTCTTCAGAAGCAGGAAAAAATTTAGACTCTTTAAGAAAAAGTGTTTGTGTGGGCACTTTAATTCTCCACTAATAAAACAACTCTGGTTAGCTTAGAAATTTGGACATGGTTGGAAGAGCTAAATGTAGAAAGAAGAATCAAAAGATGCAGTGATAAATCTTAAACAGTGATGTCCTTGTGCTAACAACATATAAAAATTATCACGTTAATAAAGAGCTTGACTGTACAAATTCTAGGGATTTTAATTACAAATCTATTTTCTATTGGCTTCTTGCCTGTGAACAGGATGGGGTTGGAGCAGAGGAATTTTGTGTGCTGAATAAAATTCTGGAGCTGTTTATTCTTCAGAGGTAATATTGCCCCAAAGGTTTTTTTGTGGCTATTTTTAGGTGCTCGAAGTTCATTCTGGGAGACAGGCACTGCATGACAAAAGCAGTATTAACAGAGATATTCCTTCCTTTCCTAGTTCATGTGTGGTTTGAGCTGACATCAATTATAACAATTTTATGAGGGTTTTTTTCCTCATCAAACAGAAGTAATTGTTCAGGGGAAGATTAAATCTTGGGCAGGTCCTTTATGCAAAGGAGAAATTACTTTCAGGACTTTCCCCTGAAGAACTTTTAAGTTCCATTGGGGTGAACTTCTTTGGAAATGCAACACTGAAGTGGATGGAATTAAGTCAGTAAGTTGAGGGCAGAGTTGCTGCTTCCAGGTGAATTTTTAGAGGATAAATACCATATAAGACCTTCCACAGGACAAATGTATTTCAATGGACTGTTACAATTTCTACTTAGTTGTCTTAATTCCTCTGTTTAGTCACCTTTGGACTTCAGGAAAATCTTAAAACGCCTCTTGTGTTTCTGTTCCTTGTTCTCCACCTTTATAAAACAGGAGAAAATAATGGCTCGTGAGAAACTCTGAATTTCCGGTTGTAAAAGATGTTGGGGTACACCTTTTTCAAAAGTTTATTTTCCACGCAATCATTAAAGTATCTATTTCATCTCAAAAAAAAAAAAAAGAAAGAAAAAAGAAAAAATCTGAACAAGCAAACAACACTTGAAGGTAACTCAGTTACATTTGGCTTCTTATAAAAACCTCTACTGAAGCCGCTTCCTGACTTCTGCAGCTGAAAAGCCAGACAGAATTATTCTGTGTATTCTCCCCTGATTTCCTGCAGGAGCCACTTCTGCTCAGCCTGGTGTCTCCCTTCTCCTTCCTGTGAACGTCTCTGGGTCCACTCCCCCTCATCTGTGTTCCCTTTACAGATAAAACCTGGAGATTTATGATTTGGGACAGATGTTGGCTTGGGAGCATCTTTGGCCATAGACACCCAACCAAAAGGCCTCCTTTCCTCTCTGTTCTCCCCCAAACCACACCACAATTCTCATGGTTTTATTTGATGGCAACATTCTGCTCCATTTGGGGAATTATGGAGACAGTTGCAGGGCTGCTCATATGTTCCTTTCTAACGAGTTATTCCACTCTCAGAATTAATTTATCATATTCATTCATATTCTTAGTTTTTTATGCCAGCTCTTACATGTCACTTGTCACCTTCCCCACACCAGCTGATGGGGCTGGGAGCCCATTGCATTTCACCAAACCCAAATATTTGCCTGGCTATTAATTACAGCCAAATTTGCAATGAGTACACAGATAAAGGCACAAGATATTTCACAGTAAAATAAGGACCTTAAAGAAACTGCCACTCCTATGGGATAATTTATCCCCCAGGAAAGACTGCAGTGTGGGGAGAATCCCTGGGCACAGCCATGGGGCTAATTAGCAATTTGAGCTCTGACCTGGGGGTGGGAACACTCAGGTTTTGTTCTCTCAGGCTTGTCAGTTGTGTATGCTGTGTTTCAGATGCAGGATGCGACCAAGCCTTTATAAACAAAAGGTCATAAAAATACAGCAGGGAGGCTTTCTTGTGCCCAATCTCTTGCAAATTTTTTGCATGTGAAAAATTTCATCATCCATCTAAGGATGCAACAAACATTTTTGGAGTTGTCCTGTGTTCTGTAGGATTGAATGTCAACTCTGTGTCTTAAGCCTGTGCTTTAGATTTTGAGTCACTCCTGCTTTTAATGTGGCTCTGCCTTTGCTGAGGGAGAAGGGTTAAAGAAAAGCTGGGTGAGTGGTCCCTTGGCTACAGTCCTTACATGGACAATTTATGTCCTTACGTGTACAATTTATACAGAAGGTATAAATTCTTGCTTCACATAATGCTTAATTATTGAAACATTTTGGAACAGCTCCTACAGCAAACTTGGAATAGTCTGCCAGAAGAATACCTGGAAGCTAGCTGGTGCTAGAAGCAATAACCCTGTGGGGAAGCTCTGTGGAGCACAAATACTAACTTAGAACTGTTCAGAGATTTTTTGTCTCCAAGATTCACACATTTTGGTGAAAAGACTGCTTTTGATAAGTTGCTATTTCCAATGGAACGGCTGGGAAATCTTAAACACATCCCAGTTATTTACATGTGCAGATTTATGAATTTTTGTTGGACCTTCAAATTCATAGGAGATTTTGGCTGAAGTAGCATAGGATAGCAGAGGTGTCAGAGGCTGTAGGAAGCATTCTCTTCAGTGGCCTAAACAAGTGTGATAATCAGCAGCAACTTAAGGCTGGGCTTCCTGGGTTCCAGCACCCCATAGTTATTTAATCTCAATTAATATCTCTTTGATCTTCTGTGCTCCCTCAAAAATGCCATTGACACCAGCTGCTCATGGGAGGGGAAAGTTGTAAAAATTTTTCCTTCAGCTGCGTTTTCCATGTCTGGGGACTGAATTTGGTGTTTTTGTTTTTTTTTTTTCCTTTCCTGAAAAGCTCTTTTTTAAGCTTTAAAGGAAACAGAAATGTTGGAAAATTCCAAAGCTTTTTATTTTGTGACTTTTGCACATTGTCAAAAAGAGGCTGGTGAAGCCTCCAGTGCGAGGAAAGGTTTCCTCATCAAACTGTTAACACTTAATTACAGTGATTTTCTGCCAGAAGCACCGAGGAGCCCAGAAAACAGTAAAACAGTGAGCCATGGTCAGAAACGGTGAGGTGTGCCTGGGAGCCCTTCTCCTCCCTGGGCCTCCTCTCTCAAAGTAAAAGGGTGTGATTGATGCCAGGGACTGGAAAAAGCCCCCCAACATTCAGTGAGAAGGGACTCTGAGCAAGGTGAAATGGGAAATGACCCTTGTAGGGCTGGTCACAAGGCCCAGGGTGGGGACAGAGGGGGAAAAGCTTTGCAGGAGTTGGGGAACATCTGGGAAACTTCAGCACAGGCTTTGTAATTTCTGTCCTCAGAAGCGCTCAGGAATGTGAGGCTGAGCTCCATCATGATCCTAACAAAGCTCAGATATTGCAGGAAGTGAGGTGGGGTCTTATCCCCATTCCTGCTCTCTGGTCCAAGGGCAGTTCAGTGCATGGACAACAAAAAATGGTCTGAGGTAGAACTTCTCTTCCATGCACTTCAATGGATTGGACCAAAGATTTGAATGGGGAAGCCCTTTCTGGGCTCTCTGGCTGGAGAGGAACTCTATGTCTTAACTTTATGCCTTAACTTCCTGCAGAAGAAAAGTGAAGATGACAATAATGAATATTTTGCACAGTGATTAAAGCCTTAAGGAGAAATATCCCCAAAGGGCAAATTGCGTTTTCCAAATTGAAAGTTTGAACGGTTTTAGCAAAGTACTGGTACCATTTTCACCCCTTAAAATTAATTTTTTTTAAATTTTAAATTTTTCATATTAAACATTTTTTTTTCAGCTAGCTGTTGGGGGCCATGCCTGTAGCTTGCAATCTGTGTGTTCCCAGCTGTGGTTGTGCA
This sequence comes from Melanocharis versteri, assembly GCA_013397845.1. Taxonomy (NCBI): domain Eukaryota; kingdom Metazoa; phylum Chordata; class Aves; order Passeriformes; family Melanocharitidae; genus Melanocharis; species Melanocharis versteri. Next base: position 104,069 of record VZTG01006317.1, read on the forward strand.
GGTACTGAAGTACCAAGGGAAGGTGTTTTCCTCTTCAAGTGGTGCTAAAAAATTCCCTCCTTGTGTTGCTTTTTCCAGTCACTCCATCACCAGGGCTTCATTTGGCTTTGTTGTGAGGGGTTCAGTAGGGTGGCTGGGTTATAGACGACATCCCAGGAGATGTGGACGCCTCTCCTATGGTTGCCTGGCGGGAGAAGGAGGAAACCCACAGCTTCAGGGAAGGTTTTGTGAGGTGCAGAAACGCGGTTCCTGTGCCCAGAGCTCAGTGAGTGTTCTGGCATCTTTGTGGTTGCACGTCCCACGCTGTGCAGGGCCGGGGAGAACCCGCTGACCTGCTCTGAGGGAAGCTGTGAACACCAGCTTTGGCATAGGGGATGGGTGGGCTGGATTTCCAGGGTGGTGCCGGGCCAGACTGGGTGTTTCCTTTCCCAAATTAGAGGCTAAACCTGCTGCTGGGAACTCAGCAGAGGCAGGGGGAGGCTCCCAGGCACTGCACAGGCTCTCCCCAGCCCTGCTCCTCACAGGTCCTGCGCTGAGAGGAAAACCCCTCACTCTGTGCTCGTGGTCTGGTTTTGGCACTCAGTGTGGGGGTGCTGGCTCTGCCCTGGCACTCCGTGGGCTTTGGAAAGAGACCTTCCCTCCTCACACACGCTCCCTGCAGCGATGCTGCCCTGGAGAGGGGGTCTGCTGCAGGGCTTGCTGAGAGGTGTGCAAGCAGTGCACCCTGCTTGGGATTGAAGAGAAGTGCAGTTATTCCATTATCTGTGAGGAGGGAAGAGAAGGGTGTGAAATGGTGAAACAATAACTCAGTATTGCCTTGGCTGTATGTGACTGGGAGCATGTGTGAAGTGCCTCCGTTGGTGACGTGATCCAGCCATGGCCATTCCTTAGAATTGCTTTGCAAGCCAGAGTGGTCTGTGTCACCATCATCGCTTGGGTGGCTGGAGAGAGTAAATCAACAGGAAATAGGATCATTCTGCCCCTTTTTCAAACATTTTCTTTGTAGAGTTTGGCAAGCGAGGAAGTTTACTCTCTACTCACGCTAGGTCTTGCTCTGGACTTTCTTAATTTATGCAAGAGATTGTTTTGCCTCATCCAGAGTGATTCATGAGTGGCATTCTCGTGTTTGACAGAGTGTTGGGAGGCTCTAAGTGAAAGGTTCCCTGCCTTTCAAGGAAATGGATCCCAGATTCTGCAGATGCTTTTGAGCAAGGAGGGGAAGCAGAGAAAGCTCCAAAGAGAAAGTATTTGTGTGTACTTTCCTGTTTATTTGGGAACATGAACAGTGCTGCAGGGAGGAGTCAGCTGGAGTCTGAGGCACGGTGACTGTCTACACGGGCCTGTGAGACACGTGGATCTTCTTTCATCCACATTTCCTGCCCAGGTGGACTTCCAGCACCTACCTGGAGCTGGTCCTGGAAATCTGTTCCATAGGCACAGGAGGAGCAAATGCAGAACTAGGCCACCATAGCAGCAAGTCCCCTCTTTTGCTACAGATTCTAGAATCATCTAGAAACAGGGATTTCTGAAGCTTCCTGGTCTGTTCCAGGGCTGGTTTTCTTGGTTTCATGGATGTGTGTTCAGGCTGCACAGGGGGAAGATATGAGACAGTTCAAGAGCTGGTGTGTCCCCAGTGAGAGAAAGGCAGGAGATGAGGTGGAGATGAGGGTTTCCAAAGTACGGACAAGAACGAAGAAGATGGGGCAGATGGAACATCACAGCCAGAATTGGGTAGTGTCTGTGGAAAAATACACCTTTCCAGTTTCTCTCCAAAGCCTTAGGGGACCGGTGCAGTCTGAGGCATTTTTTTTCCCTAGAAAGTTGTCTACACAACTTCTCTTCTGTATCCACTCTATAAAAAGGATCCACCTTCATCTGATTTCTAGGAAACTGGCTTGAAGTTTCTGTCTCCTCTGATCAGTTTGTGCTACTTGGCAGAGTGTGAATGGCTCTACAGAGAAGTTAACAAAAAATAAAGTAGAAAACTTCTCATCCCATTGCCAGCCTTTCCAGGTCTCTGGACTGGTTAATGCATGGCAGCTGCTGCTTTGTCTGCTTGCCTCGGTCCTTCTGTGTCCTGCAGGCAACGTGAGGCCAAAACCATCCGGGTGGGATGAGGTAAACCATCCCAGGAATTATTCAGTCTGAGCCTGGAGTGCCAGGGGCAATGGGCTGTTTGGAAAATACAGTTTCCCTGCTAAGAATGAGAAAATGTGGTTTTTCCTTACCCACTTGGTATTCTGTAATGTGGGCTATTCCTGCCCGGGGCAGAGCTGCAGATGACAGAACGTTTTCCCAGCCATCCCCTCAGAGCCCAGCCCGTGGTTTGAGGGAACAGCCACTGCCCCATGCGGAGAAACCCGCGGGCACCCAGCCCAGGGGCATCACAGCACGTCCGTCTGTCCTGCCCATTCCCACCGTCCCAAAGCAAGGTGTGGCCACAGGGATCCCGGGGAAAGTGCCTTCCTGGGGGTGATGGTGTGCTGGGCGCACAGAGGGTACCAGTGGTGTCGGGGGGGCACAGCAGTCACAGCAGAGTCTTTGTTTCTCGTGCTGAATTGCCCACACCCTGTGCCCACTTGGGCTGGCATTAAATCATCTCAACCCCAAAAATAACCACTGAGATGTTTCTTTTTTTCCTCATGGATACCTTCTCTTCTGCCTCTGTCTCATTTTCATTGCTAAAAGCATCTCCTCTATGTGTGATTCGTATCTGCTGTACAAATGATTGCACATTAATCATCACCAAATTTCTGCATGTAAAAGAGGAAGAAACGGGATAGATTTAAATGGCAAACTTCACCCAGAACAAGATCTAACACCAAAATATCTTTCCTGATGGCCTTATTTGCATTTTCCCAGGGCTGTTGTTGCTGGAGCACCTGGGTGGGATGATGTTTGTCCACTGAACATGGGAAATGCTGAGCCCTGGCAGGGGACGGGTATTTCTGAATAGGATTTCCTGGTTGGTTTAGGTTGACCAGGAAGAACTGTGTAGGCTCAGAGAAGCACTAGAAATGGGCCAAAATAGGGCAATGCATAAAACATCTTTGATATGTGGAAGAAAGTGAAGAAACTGATATTGCACTGGTTTTCACAAACCTGTTCCACTCCTCTGCCATCCCTTTCCAGAAAAGAGCGATTTATGACCGAAATGTGGTGACAGATGCCTTTTTTCCCCTCCTCCTATTTCAGACGAGCTTCAGAAACACCTAAGCTGAGCTCAGACATTTATTTATATCCTCCAAAGTCTGGCCCTGTCCTTGTGCTGCACATCAAAAGGGCTGCATGCCCCTGCCCTGTCTGGTCCCGGAGGTGTAACAAATCCAGGGAGCCACAAGGAACACAAAGGTAGATGTAAGAAACTTAGTTACAAGTGTGAGTGACCTCACGCTTCTCTGCAAAGCTGCCTTGATTCATTGTTGACATTGCTTTTTTGGGGTTTTTTTGTTTGTTTGTTTGTTTGTTTTTTTTCATGAAATTGCAATTTTTGTGCAATTTTTCTGTGGGGAGAATATTTGCAAAGGAAAAAGAAGTTTTAGATAACTCCCATGTAAGACTAAAAAGGTCAACTCAAATTTATTCGTTCTCCACATTCACATCTTTTATTTTCTGTATGATAAGTTGGTAACAGCAATTAAATTTTATTTTTCTCATTATTATGACCATGTACTTTAATAGTCCTCTTTTTCACTGAGGTAGGTTTTGCAAAGGAAGGCAGCTGATTGCACAGACTGGAGCATCTTTGCTGCCTGAAGAACTTTTCTTTGTTTCTTTGGCTGATCTGGCCCATCACGCACTGCTCAGGATGTATCACTGAGGTAAAAATAATAAGACATTGAAACACAGGGCACATCAAGCCACATAATGCCTGTATTTATTGGGTCTCTTTGTTATTCTGAATTGGAAAGAGCAAAACAATGTGTTTTCTCTGGAAGAGATGAGTGGTTATCCAGTGATCCCAGCAGAGGAGAGCCAGAATGGGATAAGAGGTCCCATAATTCTAACAGGATGAAGAGTAACTCTGCAATCTGACTTTCAGAATTTTAATTCTGCTAATTAAAATCCCCTTGAATATACTGTGTGTTCCTCTGATCAACATGACTGGTGTAAGTGATGGAGAGATTGGGCAACATCACAATGGAGGTGCCGATGGTGAACGCAGAAAAATCAGGTAAAGCTGTGCTTAAAACCAGACTTACGTTAAATAAATCTGTGGACCAGACTTAAATTAAATAAATCTGTGGAATAACTTTCAGCCAGAAGGCTGAAAGTACAGGTGAAAGTTATCCCTTCAGCTATAACCTTCAGAGTCTCATACCAAATGGAATGGGTTTAATTGGAGCAATATCCTGTGCTGTTCCCTCCGGGAGAAGGGGCTGACAAAGCAGAATAAAGCTGTGGCAGATCAGCTGTGCTTCAGATGGAGGATTTTGAGGGAAAAAACCCTGAATTAAGCCCTTCTGACACAACTCTGGCTGTGGAAGGTATGTTGAGTTCCTCTTTGTTTAACCTTTATTTAATCCTGGTATTTTCACAATAGGACAACAACTCCAAAGGAGTTTTGTGTGGAAAACAGATTTTTTGAGTTTTATCTTCCCCACTAAGATCTCCTAAGTGGTGTAACATTGTCAGGGTCCAGAAAAAATGCAAGAGCTATTTCCATCCACCCATCCATCCACCCATCCATCCGTCCAGGGACGTTGTGTGGTGTCCCTGGGACAGAACTGGTGTGTAGGTCCCTGTGGGTCTGGTGTCATTCCATGCTACAACTTGGGGGTTGAGGAATGAAGAAGAACTAATTTTGGGGGTTTGCAGAGCAGTTGTAAGGCCAGGAAAGTAATCCTGGCTTTTGGGGATCTGGGGAGGTTTTGCATCACAAATTTTGTCACGTACCCTGGAACTGCCCCTGGCTTCTCCAGAAGGCCAAGCTGCTCTGAAAATCTCTGAGAAACCCTTCTCAGAACTTTGGCATTAAGACTTCTTCATTACTCAGGAAATTCACCTTTCCCACACATTCTCTGTGCTCATCTCAAGCAAGCTGGAGAGCTTTGTGTTTCTTTGTCTTTTGCCTGAGTCTTTGTCCATGTCCTCGTGAGCTAAGTGGCAGCATTTGGCTTCTGGAGAACAGAAACTGGGGCAAACTTTTTTCAGTGATGCTCAGCTCTTGTAAATGTGTCCTCAAAAATATCCTCAGAAAATGCCTTAAAAGTTGAAGAACCCTGTGGTCACACCTGGGAGGAGGGGCAGTGACTCTGCAGGTGACATCCAGCCCTGTTGCCAGGGAATGTGCACCGTCCTTCTCTGGGAGCAGCCAGGAGAGGACGGGGAAGTTTTCCTCTGAGAGGAAATGTGTGCCTGGGCAGGAAGGAGCCAGTGTGGCTCCTGAGGGATCCTCCAGGCTGGAGCATGTGGAAAGTTCATGTAGGAGTAGAAAAAAAACCCCTATTTTTTGACAATATGCAATTGCCAGCAACTGGAACATGCATTTACTTCCCTTGGCACATAGAAGAGAAGAGACAAAGATTCCTATCCCTGCTCTCAGTGAAAAGGCAGAGTGACCTCCCAATAAGCCAATGGAGCATCTCAGCAGGGACATGCTACTCTTGTGGGTGTGCTGCCCTTTTGGGGGCAGCTCCCCAGCCCACAGGGCTGGTCAGGCACCTGGACACACGCAGGAACGTCCATGGAGAGCATCCAAACCCCCATTGTTTCCAGAGACAAAATCCCTGTGCCCCAGCTTGGTTCTCATCCAGCAGCTGTTTCTCTGGGGGAAATCTGGGGTTCCTGAGCTTGCTCTCCTTTGCCTGCCCTTAGCACACAGTGCTGGTTCAGATTTATGACTGACATTGGCTAATTAACATGGTGATTTAATTGGAGGTCAGATTTTCCCTTTCCTTTCTGAAGCCTACCTAGTCCAAATGCTGGATCATGCTGTCTTACCTTTTCTTTTAGGCCAGTTTTTTTCTTGGCCCTCACACAACCAGCTACCCAAATTTTCCAGCATTCTGTTTATTTCCCTGATTTTAGGGGTCATCAGTGCTCCAAAATGTTTGTCTTGAACGTAGCTGAATCTAACACTGAAGAAAAGAAAATTAAAATATTTAATAAATTGCTAAAGAATCATTTGATATTCCAGGTTGACCTGTCTGATTCTCCTTATGAAGCACAATTTGAATCCACTTTTTTTTTACGTAATTCAAGTGTTTAGGTAAGTAAGACTGTAAATATTTAAAGATGAGTGTTCTGCCCAGTGCTGCCTTGCAGGTTTAAAGATGGAGTTGTTCTCTCAGCTGTTTCATGAAGCTAAACAAAACTTGAACTTCAAAATGGTTTTTGCATTTGATTCTTAAAAACAGCTGCTGACATAGTGAAAGAATAAGTGAAAGACTAATTTTTTGTTGTTTTTTTTTGTTGTTCAAAAGAGAATTTATTTTCCTGCTGACGTATTTTCTTCTTCTTCTTTTTTTCTTGAAATGCATCTTTTAAGAAGACAAACGTGGTGGTTTGGTGGATTCAAGGCCAAGCATTGTTGGGCAAGTATTGCACATGCACTGGACTCTCCTTTACTGCAAATTCAGTCTGCCCAGTCCTGTTCTCTCTGCAGAATGCAGAAAATAAGAGACGCAAAAAATTTGTTGTCAGCTGTACAAGCCAAAATCTCGATTCAGATGGGAGACAGACCTGTGGAGCCTTCCTTGTGTGGTTGTGCCTTATGGTGAGGCCACACCTTTGGACCTGCAATTCTTAGCAAGCTTCTGGATGCTTTGGAGAGATTTCCTGGGTGAAGACCAGAAGAGCCCGAGAAAGGCAAAAAAAAAATTGGTGTAAAGGCAGGGGAAGATGTAGCCAGAGTCAGGCCTGTGCCTGAAGACACCAATTCCATGGATCAGATCAGATCAGATCACAGAATATTCTGATGGAGCAGGAAAACGCCCTGGCTGACCAGAGGAGAAAGATGACACACAGAGGAAAAATTTGGAAAATATTCCTCCTTTGTCTGGACATGGTGAGAGCTGCCAGTGTCTGTTCCAGTGCAGCTCAGCACATTCCTCTTGTCTCGGTCACTTTGCTCCTGGACCTTTGCTGTGGCTGGAGCCTCATCCATCTGGGGGCAGGAGGAGTCTCAGGGCTGCAGAGGGCCATGGCAAAGAGGGTGGTTGGACAAGCTCCTTGCTGCCCTCAGGAAAAGGCAATGGGCACCCAATGTAACGGGGGAGTAGGAATTCATAGGGAAAGCAGTTTGGCACTGGCGACCACGCGCTCTCCTCACGTGGAGGTGTCAAAGCTTCCCTGAAAAGGCTCTCAGCAGCCTGACCCAGCTGTGGGGAGTTCAGAAATATCCCCCTGGGACCCACCAAGGCCTCCTCCTCATTCAGGAGGTCCCACCAGCCTTGATGTTTCCATGGATGTCACTGTGCCTCTGTAGTCGAGGAGAATGATCCTGATCACGGCTTTGGACGTTTCCTCCAGGGAAAGCCACTGCACACATGGGATTTATGGAGGTTCCTGCCAGAGCTGCAGCCCTCCATTTATCCCATTTATCAAGAGGAGTTTTTGGAGCACCTGTTCCAGCAGGATGCTCAGGATGGCAGCTGCCAGCCTGGGACGTGGGCAGGTGAGGGATAAGGAAGACACGCTCCTGCAGTGCTTCAAAGGCAGGTTGATTTTTATGGAATATGAACCTGCTGCCTTGAACTTTTATGAGACCATTAGAAGCGCAGGGTGAGTTCAGACTTTGAGACAAGTCATCTGGTAAAACTGCCTGTGAGACTAAGGCACAGTAAATAATCCTGCAGCAAAGCATATTATTAACTTTGCTGTTCCTGGTGCTCTTTTTTTAAACATTTCTTAAATGGAAACATTTTGTCTCCTCGAAGTTTTGTCTCAGCTGAAGTGCAGTTCTTCGCTATTTTGTGATTTAGGCATTGATGAATTTTAATAGACAGACCAAATGAATTTAAAAGTGTGTTTGTGGGTGCAGCCAATACTTTCAGGAAAAGAAAGATTTTATAGGGTGCTGTGATAAATAATGCAGATGGGTATATAAGTTAATAAACCCTGGATACTGAGGGAGATGGAAATACCTGTAAAAGGTGAATTTAAGAGCTAATAAATGTGTTCACAGGGAATGTGGGGTGGCCTCAGCTGGGGCTTCCCCACCCCTGCCCATGGCCCCAGGCCACAATTTAGGCTCAGCCATGGAGCTCCGGGCTCAGTTTGAGTTTGATCCCAGGGTTGCCAATTGACTGAGACCCAAAGATTCATGGGTTTCTGGGAAAGGGTAGGAGAGAAAGAAGGATTACGAAGCCCAGTTGTGGCACTGCCAAGCCCCTTCCCTGGCACTAATTTCCCGAGTTGCTCTCCAAGTGGCTCCCGGGCACTCCTGGTGCTGTGCTGGGGGTGGCTGGTGGATAAGGCCCTTTGTGTTTGGGGTGCTCAGGATGCAGTGGCTGAGAGATCCTAACGAGCTCTGGCTCGGTTAAAGTGGAGAGGAAATTGGCAAGAATGAGGAATGTCTGGAGAACTTTGATCACCAAAGAAAAATGGAAAAACAGATTGGTTTATACACAGCTTTTGAAGTTTTTTGCACCAAGAATGTTTTCAATGGATATGGAAGATCCTGAGTCCTGTAACTATAGTCCTGCTTCTCTATGCTATATTTTATAGACTTTGCTCTGTAGCCTTAGTTTTAAGTTGTGTTTTATGGGGGACAGGCTTCTGGATCCTGGAGGAAAGAAGCACGTCCTCTAGTTGGGAAAGGTCTCTGGGAGGGATTAAGGGAATGAGCTGTTCCTTCCTGGCCACAGGCAACAGAGCGAGAAGCTGTGGGTTTAATTTCCAATAGGAAACTCAAGTGCCGGTCTTTGATGGAAGCACAGCATGGGTCTGAGGGTGTGGCATCTCTGAGGTTTTCAAGAATAGGTTGGACCAGCATCTGTCAAATTATTTGGGTCAAATTGATCATGGCTTGGGGCCGTGGAAGCAAGCACGTCGAGACTCCTTGGAGCTGAGTGTCACTGAGGGAATAAGCACCATTCCCTTTCCTTGGGTGTCTTTTCCTCACTTCCAACCAGGGCAGCTCTTGCCACCTCCTTGCTCTCCTCTGTGCATAAAAATTTGGCGGATTCCACCCATTTTGGGTATTTTATTTCATCTGTTCTTGCCCCTCATCAGAAACCCTTTTATTAGCAATCACAGGCCGTATGATAGGACATTTCCATCTGATTATGGCTGCAGAAGGACAAACCCCCTGGAAATTTTTTTTTTATTTTAAAGTGCACAATTGGTTTTTTTAACGCTTGAACCAAATAACGGGAATTCATAGGTATGGAGTTCATGGAGAACTTGCTCTCCACAACTCCCTGACAGGAGGGTGCAGCCAAATGGGGGTTGGGATCTGCTGCCAGGGAACAAGGTATAGGATGAGAGGGAATGGCCTCAAGCTGTGCCAGGGGAGGGTCAGGTTGGACATCAGGAGGAAATTTTTCATGAAAAGGGGGGTGAGGGCTTGGAAGGGGCTGCCCAGGGAGGGGTTGGAGTCCCCATCCCTGGAGATGTCCAAGGAAGGGCTGGAGGTGGCACTCAGTGCTCTGGGCTGGTGACGTGGTGGGCATTGGGCACAGCTTGGACTCGATCGCCCTGAAGGGCTTTTCCAGCTTTAATGATTTTATGGTTCTGTGATTCCCTTGCCCTAGGCAAGCCCTAAGGATCTTTGTGAGAACAGAAGAGGCAGTGAACTTCAGAGCTCCCAGCCTGGAGGCCCCATCTTCTTTGGAGGAATTAGCAAGTACTGGGATGCTCAGGTGAGCTTTATAGATCTGAACACTCTCAGCTTAGCAGGAAACTGTTCTCCTAAGGGGAAATGTACCTAAGAGAAAGTCATCATCCTTTTGGTTTGGGGAAGGCAGGACAGGAGTGATTTGGGGAAGGCAGGACAGGAGTGATTTGGGGAAGGCAGGACAGGAGTTGTTTGGGGAAGGCAGAGCAGGGATGGTTTGGGGAAGGCAGAGCAGGAATGTCGTACGTGCACTGCTGCCTGTGCAGGGACCCTGTGACTGCAGCAGCTCTGGGCTGATGAGGGAAGCAGCTGGGGCTGGCCAGTTCCATCCTACAGCTCACCCATGATGTTTTGGGTTGGTTGTGTTGACGAGGGAGGTGGTAAAATAGGGGCTCTCCCCTGGATTCCTCCACCTGCTAGTGCTTCGGTCATGGAGCCACATATGAGCATCTGTGGGCAAAATGAGTAGGAGAAACTTCCGCTGAAGCTGGCAGCATCCGGCCCTCGGCAGAGAGGCTGAGCTCTCTAAAACTCATCCTAGAAAAGGATTTTTAAGTCTACATGCATTCTTTTAAAGGGAAAAAAACTAAAAAGGAAAAGGAGTGAGGGAAAGCCAGAAAGAAAAGTGTGTCTCTTGGAACTTGAGTCTGTGGAAAAATAAAGGGAAAGGGAGAGGGAAATAAATTACTCTGAAGAGGTACAGATGGAAGTATTGACACAAGTGTGCTTTGCTTTCAGCAGGGCTGTAATTTGAGAAAAGAACAGAGCTGGTAAAGTTGGACTAAGCCTGAAGTTTGGAAGAGCAGCACCTTCTTGTGACTGCTTATTCTTATTGTCAAATCTGACCCAAGACAAGCTGACTTTACTCAGCTGACTACCCTCCCAAACAGTGAGGGAAGAGAATTGAATTTTTCTGGCCATGGATAATTTCTCTTCTTTGGCTATTTGTATTGTACTTAAGTTTCCTTTCTTTCCCTGGAGAGGGAAGCAGTGAAAGGCTGTGAAATACAACACAGCTCTTAGCTGAGCTGATGATCCCAACACGGATTGTAATGATTCAAGCACTAGCAATTAATTTTATACAATTAACCCATTTAGTTAATTATTCAGAGCAAAATTAGAACCTGACTTTGCTGTCTGTTCGCTGACACAATTTCCCAGTTACTAGCCAGAGCTTCGTACGTGCCCAGATGTGAAATGTCAGCCTTGGCCACCGGGCAGATTCGGGCTGGCACGGGCTGAGCGCCTGAGTCAGCAGCACTTTGGGGGCTGATGTGCTGAATACAGACAAAACCGACTGCAGTGGGTTTGATCTCCGTGTGGAGCTGTGTGTTTGCCCCAGCTGCACCCAGGGAGGGGTGGGAGCCGCCAGTGCTCTCTGCGCTGCCCAGCTCGATCCATCCCGGATCCCGGACGTGGCTCTGCCTTTCTCGGTGTCGTGGCCTGGACTCGGCTCTCAGCAGGAGCTTCCCAGTGACACAGGTGTCTTCACATGCAAAGATCCTGCTGGATAGCTCAGGAGGGGAGGGACAGCTGTAAGCCGTGCAAGAAGAGCTTTAATCCTGGTTTTCTGCGTGTGGCACTGCAGTTCATCCCCTCACTGCTGGGAATCAGCCTTCAACAGGGGAAAACCACCCTCCTTTAGTGTCAGTGTGCTGGAGCCTCTGCTCAACAGGCCCTACTCTCCTCAGCAGTATTTCCTACCACAATCATGAAACTTGGCAGTGGGGCCCAAAGGAACTGAAAGAAAGAACTCTGTCACTTCTCACTGGAGACTTGCTTTCATCTCCTGGGAGGCCTCCTCTAAAGCGGGCAGTGGCTAAAACAAACAACAAGCTCTGGTGCCTTCTTGGTGCTGTGTTAAATCCATTGCACTGAAGAAACTCAATTTTATAATGAAGTGATTCCTCACATCCCCTCCAGCAGTGGCTTCAGGAGGAGTGCCTGGCTGAGCTGGAGCTCCTCATCCACTTGCACGTCCAGGTGTCCATGAGATTAGAAACTCAGCCATTCTCTCCCATGCAAACCTTGAGCCCTTTGGAAAATACATTATTTTCAATCAAATACAGACTAGGAAATAACAAAACTTCCTCCCACCCCAAGTTGCTCCTCTTCTTTTTCATTTTGAAGGGGGTGCTCAGTCGTGGGGCCTCAGAGCCCTGTGCTGGGCTTTAGAGCAGTTCGCTGAAATTAACCATTTTCAGTTGGATTCAAAATAGGATACTTTGATTACTGAGGTAATGAGGAGAATGCTGAACACTTATCACTGTTGACTGGACCACGAATTTAGAGTAAATTATTCAACCAGCCTTGGTCTTGAAGAGGATCTGCTCCTCCAGCAGTTTTTTGATCAGAGGAAGGCGATGGTGGGTCCTGGGTAGCCCAGCTCATATATTTGGGTGACTTTAACACATGTGATAATTGCAGAATTGAGTAAATTTTATGCTTCCTAGAAATCTTAATCTGGAGTCATTAAGATGGTCCATATTGCTGGAAATCAACCACAGCTTGTGCATGCTGTTGTAGAAAAGGGGAATTTGATATTTGCCTCAGAAATATTGAGGATGATTAATCCACCACTGGTGACCAGAACGTGGCACAAATGGAATTAACCCTGGATTTTGAACAGGTATTCAGTGATGCTGGAATGCCAACATCTGCACATCAGCACATCTCCTGCAGCCTTAAGAGGGGCAAGACTTCACAGGTTTGGGGTGAGATCACGGTTGGAGAGAATGAATTTAGTCTAAATTTAGCCATCTGAAAGAAAGCCTTGTCTGAACGGGGCTGGTACCACACATCACGAACATCTGTCAGTGTGTGGGGTGACTCACCTGGGAGCACATCCATCCCTTATCCACAGCCCAGAGATGGAGCCTGGCTGACCAAACTGGTTAACTTTGGCACTGATAAGGTTTGGGGAGCTGACTCACACCCACAGTGTTTGCTGAGTGCATTTCTTCCACGGGTTTGGTATCTCCAGGTGCCACTTCTGCTGCCAGGGAGTTGATCTGAGGTCTCTGCAAAGCCTCTCTCAGGCAGTGGTTACAGAGCTGCACTTTTATTGATTTAAGGCAGCCTGGAATACTAAACTAAACTTGGCTCACTGGAACAAAAACATCTGGTTTGACCAAGGCTTGAACTTCTCTTTCTCCCCGCAGAAATCCCTCTCCCTGTCTGCAGGGCTCCTCCAGGCAAGGAACTTGGTGCTTTTAATTCCAGACTGGTGGAAACCTTGTGCGTTTTGCCTCTCTGTCTAGGGGACATGCAGGGAAGCAGCTGGCTTGGGATGGTTCTGTTCGAAACCGCGGGAAGACAGGAGAAAGGGACAGTAGGAAAAGTACGTGTTGAATATCCAGGGAGATGCTGGGAGTGCATTGCCCGTGTGTCTGGGAAACAGGGACACAGGCTTTTCTCATTTCACACGCAGGCTGGAACCCCAGAGTCAGGCTCCACATCCTCCTCTTGAGCCCTTCCTCTTCTGTGGGCTCCGGGTGACTCTGTGGTGGGTTAAATGAACTCTCTCTGCTCCCTCCCATTTAAGCTGCTGTTTAATTAACTTTCTCAGCAGGAAACACTGCTCGAGGCACACAGCTAGCCCAGGGTGCTTTGTGTTTAATGCTTTCTAGTGCAGACATAAATTAATTATTAATTATTAATAAAGAATTATTAGCTAATTAATTATTTCCTGCTGCTCTGACCCTTCCTCATGCCAGCTGTGGCCAGTGGAGAGTGTCCCTCCACTACTCTGGGATGATGCTCCTGTGGGATGTTGTAGGGAGCCCCACATGCAGCTCAGGCCACCAGCTGGGTCCCATCCTGTCGCTCTGCATTCCCAGCAGATCACACCCAGATCACCCCTCTGGCAGCTCCCTGGATGCATCTTGTGGGTGGAGTCTGCAACCACGGGCTAGGAATAAAAACAGGATGAGTTTTTATGGGGAAAACCACGAAGTTTCAGGTACTTTTGGTGGGGCTGTGGGAGTGAGGGAAGGTCCTTTTGCAATCTGGCAGGGATGCAGGGACTGTCTCACGTGGCTCCGAAAACCACGTGTTCCTCTGGTAGCTGGGAAGCAAAGCCATTGAATTACCATCAAATCAGTAAATCTGAACTTTGTAAGGTTGGTACGGCCTGGGTTTCTATAGTGATTGTATTTTTTATAGGGTTTGGACAGGTTCTCCTGTGTTCTTAGACCCCAAAACTTCTGCACCTGTACAGGTTATTTCTATAGCCCTGCTCTAGATCACATTGAGGCAGCCTCAACAGTTTGGAGCTTTTTGCTTTTTTTCTCTTTTCCTTTGTGTGCTTTTTAAAGTCGGTTGAGTGGGTTGGATTCCTCTGTCCTGGCAGCTACAGAAAATAAAATTAAAATCTATTTCTGGATCTACCCAAATCAGCTCCTCTTGCACCAGCTTGTTTTGGTCCATAATTATATTTAAGTACTCGCTTTAAAATTAACCCAAAACCACAAATAAAGCAGACTCCATAACTTCTACCTTCAGCTGGGGGAGGGGGGAGGGGGGGGATAGAATCCTCCAAGTGAAACAGAAACTTAAAGTATAACAGTTTGAAACTCTAAAGTGCAATTTCAGCTCCCAAATTTCCTCTTCTGTGTATGTTATTAAGGAACTTAATTTGATGAGCATTGAAAAATAGTTTCGTTGTTCTGTGTGCTGCATATTTCATGAACTTTTGTGTTTCTTTTGTCTGAGTTCTTCTGTGTAAAGTTAGGGTTGTCAGGGAAATATAAAATGGCAAATGGTAGTTTGACCTCAGATTTTTCTATGAGAGGAAGCTGACTTATTTGTCTGAAGTTATTATTAGACTAGCTGGAAATATTTAGGAGAAATTGTGGATTTAAAAAAAAAATCATCTTCCAATTATATTAAATAATTGGAAATTTCACATGTTCCTTGTGCCTGTTTCAGCATCTGTCATGCTCCTCTATCCCCCATCATTTTAGCCCTTGGTTTAATTGGCAAAATCACTCTCAGGAAACAGAACATGCCAGCACTACAGTAGAAAAAGATGGTTTCATTAAGAAAAAAACTAAACTTCTATTTTGCAACAAGACAATCTGTTACATGCAATGGAAAATTTCTAGAAGGAGTTAACCTGTAATTCTCCTGCCTGCTGTATTTTTATTATCACTTTGAAGTTGAATGAGACACCTTAAATAATTTGTACATAATTTTATAATTACTTGTTTCCAGAGCTCTCTCAAATCCCAGGAAGAGGAAAGTACAGACACAGCACTGACCAGGCTGCAAAACTGGGTTTTGATGTTGGCTTTTGGCATGGTTTAGCTGCACTGGATTGAAGTTATGCTTATGGGTGTAAAATGTAAAATCATCTATCTGTACAATATTTTATGACCTGGGTTACATCAATTCTTGGTCAGGATTGCACCCATCCATATTCTTAAATAAATACAGGTGAGAAGCTTAACCCTGCCCTGAGTTACAGAAGGGAAGCTGACAGGTAAATAAAGGAGGTTACAGTTCACACTGGTTTGCTGCTTTCCCATGACAGAGGGAAGTAATATTAAAGAGCATTTTAGCACCTGCTGGCATTTAGGGTTATTCCACTGTGTTTTTTGTTCAAATACATGATGAACAGTGAAGCAAACCTCTCTATTTCACTTCTCTGAAGGCAGGCAGATCTTAATCCTCCATAAAATTCAGTGCCTGTGAGTCAGAGATAGTCAGATACAGCAGGAATGTTACACACAACTTATTAATCAATTGTTTCATTAAGAAAACAGTTAATATTTTGTTTATTTGCTTGTTTCCTTGGGATTTTCTTCAGATTTCCCAGGGGTTTTTGTATGTTTTCCTTAATGTCAGATCGCTGGGTTATGTTTTAAAAAGTTTGTATCTTCAGAGAGGATTTGAAAATAAACCACATCCTGGTTTCTCTTCTTTCTTATCCATCAGAAATACAAGTTGGGCTGTTCCCAGCCGCTTTTTAGATTCTGCAGAGCTGTTCAACACAGATTTCCTATTGCAGGGCATGCAGTTCCCTCCTCTCCAATTTTGGCTTTCATTCAGCACAAGGCATTTGTGGAAACAAACCCTTTTATCTGGCTATTCAGAAATGGCGTGCTCACTTTCAGATTTCGGAAGAGAAGCTAGAAAAGTTTTGAAGACTGCAGTCAAAGGAAGAAGGGAGGCATCCAGGATGATCTCAACCAAAGAAATCCATAATGGAGAAGTGAGACATGATGTTGAGCTCCCAGCACCCAAAAGAATTCAGGAAAAGATGTCATTTCTGAGGGACTCACGGCTAAAGCAGCCAGGGTTTTGGTATAAACCTGCCTGGTTACTTGCCCTCTGGGAGAGGGAGCCACTGGGAATCCCAGTGACCAGAGCAGGTTTTGGGAAAGCTGTCTTGGCAATGACTGGGAGGCTGGGAACCGTCCTGCCTTCCCGTCTGACCAGCTGGGTGTCCAGTTCTCGGAAGAGAGCCAGAACTGGACAGGTTAGAGCACCCAGTTCTCAGAAGAGAGCACGAACTGGACAAGTCAGAGTGCCCAGTTCTCGGACGAGAGCCAGAACTGGGCCAGTCAGGGTGTCCAGCTGCCAGAAGAGAGCTTGTGGTGGTGCCTGAAAATAATTGTGTGGTCGTGTTCCCATCTATGGCTTTCCAAGACCAGGGATCAGGGAGCCTCTGGAATTTTGGTGCAGGGAGCTTTGTATGGATTTGGACAATGAAGGTGTGTGAGCAGTCAGTATCCGTGTAGGTGTGACAGATGTTTCACGTCCCACGAGCCTTTTCCATGCTTTTCCCACCCAAATGACCTTGTGGATTTGAGGCTTTTCCAGGCTGAGCCAGGGAAGAGCACTCAGGGGTGGGATCATTTGACCTTTCGCCATTTGCATTTTCAGTGTCCCAGAAGCCACTGGCCATACTTTGAGTCCCTGTTTAAATCCAGGACAGGCTGAACAATGCAGGGCTGCAGAGGTGCCGTTGGGACAGCCGGACAATCCTGTCTGGATTAACAGCTGGGTGGTGGATGGATGTCTCAGAAGCACTGGAGTTTTTCCCTCAGCACACACGGCTCATGGAGTACGTGAACCAAATCACATAATTAGACAGGTCTGCAGGGTTCTGTAGCTCTGGCCACTGGGAAATTGGGTCATTCTCCTGATATTTATGGTATCTCTTCCAGTACAGTGGGAATGTTGGTATCTGCAGCTGGAGGACGGGAGTTGCAGGGTAAATCTCAAGGGTGAGTGTGGTCCCTACACCTGATCACTCTACCCCCAAGCCAACACTGTGAAAGGGAGTTCAGGACTTCAGCTGCTCAGTCTCATGGAGAAAAATATTTGACCAAGAATTCCACTAGAGAAGTTTGGGTCTGCAAATAATTTTACTAGAAATATTGGGGTTTTTCTATATGGCTTTGGGATTTCCATATGTCTCCATGCTTTCATGGAGAGCTTTACAATTAAGGGCTGAATTGAAAATATTCTTTTAAAATAATTACTAATAGTCAACTAGACCTATGTGCATAAAAATCTTAGCTCTACAAATAATTGAAATGAAGGATAAATTCATTGGTAGCTGCTCATTGTAGAAGCACCAAAAAAAGAAGTTTTTTCTCTCTCCAAGAGGGTAAAAAATGAGTAGAAATAGGTTTGACCTGTGAGAGCACCTGCTTGAGGAGCTGAGGCTGTTTCAGATGTACAATGATGAAAGCAGACAACCCAGATTCCTGACCAAAAAAGATTGACTTAGGGCAAACCTAGGACAGTTTGGAAAGTAAAAATCACGAAAAGGTGACTTTCCTCCTCCCATGCTTCCAATCCTGGAAGGAAAGTGAATGTCTGGTCCAGGAGGTGTGAAAACCTGTGCTGCACTTGTTGTGGGGGACTGGCAGTGCAATGGTCCCATTCCACAGCTGGAAGTACAAATTTCTTTCCATATTGCGCTTCATAAATATGTAAATGCTCTTTTGCTTTGGTTGGTTCATATTCTCTAACTTTGCCTTAAGCTCCCTATTTTGAACTGTTTCAAACTGAAGAGGGAACCCAAAGATCATCCACCTGTTTAGTAACTTCCTTCCCCAGCCAGTGTAGTGTCAGAAATGGGGAGCCGTTGGTGGTTGAAATGCATATTTGGCTGAAAATTTTTGAGCCAAACTCTTCATTAATGTGTTTAATGGGTTGTCACTTGTTGATACGTGTGTGTATTTCAGTGTGCTCCATGCTCAGATTGGAGGTTAAAATCCTTCGTGTCAGAGATCACAGCCAACAAACCTCTACTGTAAAAACCCACAATGATTCAACATACCATAGAATCCGGACTGGTTTGAGTTGGAAAGGATCTAAAAACTCATCCAGTGCCACCCGCTGCCATGGGCAGGGACAATTTCCACTAGCCCAGGTTGCTCCAAGCCCTGTCCAACCTGGCCTTGGACACTTCCAGGGATCCAGGTGCAGCCACAGCTTCTCTGGGCACCCTGTGCCAGGGCCTCCCCACCCTCCCAGGGAACAATTCCTTCCCAATAGCCCATCTATCCCTGCCCTCTGGCAGTGGGAAGCCATTCCCCTTGTCTTGTCACTCAGGTCTCCCTGGAGTCTTCTCTTCTCGACTGGACACCCCAGCTCTCCCAGCCTGGCTCCAGAGCGGAGGGGCTCCAGCCCTCAGATCATACCTTGATTTTGAAAAATTCTCAACCTAATTTTTAATCTGAATGTTACCAGGAGGGCAGCAGCCCAAACACCACACTACAGCATAACTTCTGTTTCAGAGTTCAGCCTCAGTGAAGGTTTTTAAAGGCCTTTTTTATAAAAGGACTTTCTTCTTATTGGAAAAGATTTGCATGAACTGCAGCAGTTCCCAGCAATTATCCTCCACTTGCAGACAGTGGTTTTCCCCTTCTCCTTGGCAACACGTAAGCCAAGGTGTATCCACGTCCCCACCATGGTATTCACAGCAAACTTCCAGGAGTTTGGGGTTAAACTCAAGGATTGTGACATCAATATCTTACATGAGGTTTTGTGGTGACAGTCATGCACAAGAATTTTTCTCCTGTGAAAAGTGTTTGCAAATTAGGGAGAAAAGGGTGGAACTCCATGTTCCCAGTGAGGACTGTTCCTGCGTTGCCCGTACAAGGAGATGAGCAGTTTGGAGGTTCCCGTTCCCAGTGGGAGAGGAAGGGGATCAGCACATCTCCTCTTGGTAACTTTCTCTGAGCCAGTGCCAAAGGCTTCATGTTGATTGATGCACAAAAAACACCACTTGAGCTGCAACAGCCTTCGGGGGACGATTCTCCGAAGCATGGAAAATTTCCAGGGTGCATCCAGGGTCTCAGCACAGCAGCTCCTGCTGTGGCCAGCTGGGCCATAGGGTGACTGCCTGGGAGACAAGCTCAGCCATGCCGGAGGTGTGCAGCAGGCTTCTCTTCGGGACATGCTTTACCTTGGTGATCTCTCAAACACAAGGTAAAGGAGATTTTTCTGGGAAGTCTCATCCACCAAATAACCTTTGTAACATATCTTAGTGTTCACTTTTCCAGGAAAGATGCGATAATTTCACCTTTAAGGGTCCTGTAGGAGGTTGATCTGAGGGTTTGTGTCAAAAACAGCCTCTCCAGGTGAGTCTCCCAAAGCCCCATGTAAGTCTGTGGCTTTTTCCACCAGGATCCACCTAGGATGCCCTCCTGGAGGCCTCTCTGTTAGACAAGGATGCTGTGATGTGGACCATTTGTGAGTCTGATTCAGAGTCATGGAATAACAGAATATCCTGAGTGGGAAGGGACCCACCGGGATCATGGATCCAGCTCCTGGCCCTGCCCAGACCCCCCAACAATCCCACCCTGTGCATCCCTGAGAGTGTTGTCCAAACGCTCCTGGAGCTCTGGCAGCCTTGGGGCTGTGCCCATTCCCTGGGGAGCCTGGTCACTGCCCACCACCCTCTGGGGGAAGAACCTTTCCCTGATCTCCAGCCTGACCCTGCCCTGGCACAGCTGCAGCCCTTCCCTGGGTCCTGTCCCTGTCACAGGGAGCAGAGATTGGAGCTGTCCCTTGGGAGGAGCTGCAGCCCCTGGTGAGCTCAACCCTGTCTCCTCTCTCCAGGCAGGTTGGTGTTGGTGCCAGTGCTGTTCCCTCTGTCTCACCACGGTGCTCCCTGCCCAGCAAAGCCTGACAGCCCGCACACTCCTGACCCCTCTCCCCACACAGCAGGTTAAAGGGTGAAAGAAAACAGCTGTTTCCTCTCGTCACTGGGAGTCAGGAAGGCTTGGAACATGCAGGCAGCCCAGGAAGTGCCCCTGTGGGTGTGTAGGCACAGAGCAGTGCTTGGCGTAGCAGTGATCGTGCGCTGGCAGTGTGTGCAAGGTTCAGGCATCTTGCATCAACTCCTTGGCTGGAAAAAAAAACCTCTCTCCAGGAAATTCAGGGGTTCCCCTTTTTCCTAGTCACTGCTTGCAAGAAGCCAGTCTGTTCAGGAACTGTTTATATTTCCCCGAAATAATAAAATTACTACCTTTAACTCCCATTGGAAGAGAGGAGGGAGGATGAATGGAGCTTCCGCTCTTCTTCTAAAATCCCACTAAAATCTACATCAGCTGGGTGATTCTGGGAAGCTTTCCCTTGCCTGTCCCATGGTCCCAGACACAGGAAATGGGCAGGTATTTGCTGTTGCTTCCCATAACCTGCTGGATGAGGAGAATGTGTTTAACTCTGCAATGGCAAACCATGGTATATAACACAGTGTGAGGGCTGGGGGACTTTAAACCCTGTTGGTCATCCAGTGATTTCCTTTCAGGGGGCTGGTTGGCTGCTTTATATCCAGATTCACAGTGGAGGAGATTTAAAAACTGGTCCTGACTTGCGTTAAGAAACGGGGAAGATTTTCATAATAAAACCAGCTTATTCTAATCCTTTCTATATAAAGCATTAGAAAAATTGAAGCGACACAGCCTTGGTTACACATTAATGTATTTGTCAAATAGGAACAAAAACTGCTCAAAAGGTCCAAACCACTTGCACTTCCCTACACTGTCTTCTCTGGTTAAGGACAGAGCTAGGGAAAATGGTTTATCACACTTTTACTGGTGCGTAGAACTTGCTGTGCAAGTTCTACGCTTGATGATATGAATAACTTGATTGAAATGCAGATATTAGGGAAGGAGAGCCTGTAATGCCTCTAGGAACAACCTTATCCACTGACCTTACTGAATCATGTGAAGGGAGAGATTTGAGGTTTATGAAACCCGTCCATTTATCTTATCCAAGTCTCAGAAAAGCCAAATAAGTGCAATTGCCAGGTTCAGAACAACAAGTTCATCAACAAGGAAACACTTCCAGAACTTTATAGGAAGGATCTAAGAGGAAAGGCAGAGTGAGGGGTGTGATACACACCAGTTCCGTGAATAGCTTGTTCTCTTGAGTAACTTGAGATTGATAACAACCCCATGTGGCCTTGATATGAGGGCTTGTGAGCCACAGTGGGGCTGGAATCAAGTTTCATGAAGTTCTTCTGGTCTGTCTGTTCTGAGCCTATGACCTCAGTCAAGGGAGCTTTTCCTAGCAAAGAAAAAGGATGGAAGAGTTTCTGGGCCTCCATGATACTTGTGGGTGTAGTGTGGGGAGCCGCTTACAAAATGTGTCTGCATTTGATGGAGCTCAGCAAGTACAAACACTTTTCCAACACCTGCTGGAGGCAACCTGATGTCCCAGACACCCATAAATGTCACTCTTTGGGACAGATTTCCCCAGGCTTTTGCTTCTGTTGGTCAAAAATGCCTCTGCTGTTGGTTGCTGAGGTGGATCACGTGAACTTTCCACACAGGCATTGCTGCAGAAATCCAGTGACTGCAATTCCTTCCCTCTCATGCTGCTGTAAGGGATCTACATACATGTGCCAGAGTTTAGTATGGTGTGCAGAAAATCTGGATTCTTCAAGCACTGAACCAAAATACTTACTTTTGTCTCCATGGATTTAGCTATTGCAAAGCTGATGTCTATCAGCAAATCATGAGGGCTAAAGGAGCAGAGCACCCTGGAAATTATCATAGGACGTGGTGAGACCAGGTAGTGTCCCTGCCAAGGGACCTTTGGAAATGGTCAACATGGGGCTGCTCCTTCTGCTCTTGGAGAATGGAGGAATTTTTGGATTGCAATTTCAGCATTTCTTTTTCTCCATGGGCTTTAAAGATTTCCCAGATCCTGCTCATGTACAAAGATAGTTATAGCAATGGAAATGTGGGTCACTGTTTGGATCAGAGCTGAAAAGCAGGATCTTACCTTTATACAGCTATTTTTTCCCTCAATTGCACAGAAAATGAATGCACAATTAACAGACCACTAATAACTGCATGACCAGCACTGGGTATTGCAGCATAGGTTAACACGTCCAACCAGTGACTACGTTTGGTCATGGGAAAAGGCTGTAAATCCGCGAAAACCGGTGTTTCATTCATGGAAGCTGAAAGGATGGATGGTGCGTAACTCCTCGTAAGTCACCAGTTGTGTAAGCGTGAGGAAGCTGCTGGCGTGGTCAGCCCGAGGATCCTGCTCCTGGATCATGTATGCTGCAGGGAAATGGCTTTGCACGAGTGCGGGAAGTCAGCTGTGTCAAAGATTGGTGACACACTGTGAGTGCTGAGTGATGGATGCACAGGGCGCCCTGTCTGTGCTGTGGGGTCACAGGGTCACTCGGCCTGGAGGTGACCTGGGGAGGTCTCTGTCCAACCCCCCTCAAGCCAGGTCAGCTCTGGGTCAGACCAGGTCACCCAGGGCTGGCACCAGCTGGGTCTTGAAAGCCTCCATGGATGGAGCCGGCCCTGGGAGCACACTGTACCTTCCTCCTGCCTGGAATGAGCAGTGAGGGTCAGCCCTCATTTCCAAATTAACGCCTGGTCCTAATCAATTCCTGAGCTGATAATCCTGTTCAGCCTGGGGAGCCTCAAACCTATCTGAGGTCTGGGCCTCAAATCCACTGTTGTTGCTCTGCTTGTCTCTTAGGCAGAGTGAGTAGATTCCAACGAATCTAAAACTACACAAACATGTTCTGTGTTTGAACAGCAATAGCAAGAACCACCCCCCAGGATAATTCCAGCCAGGCCATGATGAGTACATGGATGGTTGGGAGTTGAGGTGAGAAGAGTGCCAGGATCTGCTTTGTGGATGTGGCTTCCCTCTCTGTGCCAGGCAGTAGGAACTATAGGAACTTTTCCTTATTGAGACAACACTCCTTTTTCCCCCCTGCATTTCTTTTCAAGATTCTGCACCGTTTGTTTTAAGGAGGCTGCGCATTCAGAGGCTGCATTGCATAATTCCTATTGTCCTTGCTAAAGCCTTAAAGGGAAACCACTTGAATTAAATATTTTTCTCCTTTCCCCAGGCAGGATGTAAAAGAAAACAGATTACTTAAACCCTGGATGGTCAAAGTATTTTTATTTACTTTTTCTATAGCCAGTTTAATTGTCGTCAGTGACTGGTCAAGGGATTAAATGAAATCCACCTGTTTTCAATGCTGCTTGTGGAATTATTATGTATGAAGAATGTTTTTATGCACATTACAAATAAAATGGGGATGATTTACACCAGCTACTGTAACAGGAAGCATTACAGAGTGAAATGAATTGCGACATAGCACGCAATGGCTGAAGGCAACGAAATTAAAGTAAAATTCATTCTTCTCATTGCAACTTTTTACAGTGTTGTCATTGCTTAAGAAAATTGTGAAATAGTGGAAGAAGTTTCAGGTCTGTTTGAATCCTTTGAATGCATTCAAACTGACTGAGGGGAAATTTAGGTTCAATACATAGAAGGAATTCTTCCCTGTGAGGGTGGGGAGGCCCTGGCACAGGATGCCCAGAGAAGCTGTGGCTGCCCCTGGATCCCTGGCAGTGTCCAAGGCCAGGCTGGATGGGGCATGGAGCAACCTGAGATAGTGGAAGGTGTCCCTGCCCATATAACATGTTCGCTTTTGTGAACATGTTAAGCCCTTAAAAATACGGATTTGTGAAAGTTTTGTGTGAGGCGGGAGGTGGCACTACATGAGCTTTTTAAGGTCCCTTCCAACCCAAAGCATTCTGGGACTCCATGATACAATCTACTTTCCCCATCCTCCTTTATCTTTTTGCAGAGAAGAGACCCTGGGAGCGATATCTGCCTTGTCCAGCCCCTGGGTCCTTCCCCGATCTCCATGACCTTTCAAAGATGACAGACAGGTCTTGCAAGGACACCAGCCAGCTCTCTGGCTGGTGGCACTAGTGGATGCCACCCATCAGGACCCATGGACTTCATGGGAAAAGGTTTCTTGAGAGACCCTGACTCAATTCCCTTCCAGCACTGGTGGATCCTCTCCTCCTTGAGCCCCATCTCTAAGCTCTGGAGCCTGGACACCTTCCTGGTGAACAGTGAGGCAAAGTAGACAGAGTCCCTGATTCCCACCTGCATTGACAGTCACTAAATCCTCTGCCACGCTCAGACACACTTTCCTTGTCCAGCTTTACTGCCCATGTAGGTTTAGAAACTCTTCTTGCTGCCCTTGACCCAGTCCCTTGAGCTGTGTCCTTCCTGATGGCACCCCTGCATGCCTGAGGTGTGCCCTGCGTGTGTCCCAGCCCCTTCTTTGCAGACTGTCCCTACTCCCAGCTCTGTGTGCTCCCTCCTCAGTCTGGACCTCAGTGTAGACCAGGCTGCCATGGACTTCCACATCCCCAGACCAGACTTCCTATTTTTTTTGAGAACTTGCTTTCAGTTTTGAACAGAGAAAATGTCTCAAGGCGGAGATTTCCTTCTCTGTTTAGATCTAAAAGCACATTCTTGAATTTCTGCTTTCTCATAGTACTGGGGGAGCACTGTGTCTTCAGCTTCTCACCTGGCCACTAACCTTGTCAAACTATCAAGATGGTATTTGGATGAGTGTTCTCTTGTAAGTTGTGCTACTGAATCAGGAGTTGCCAGGTGAGAGTATTTAAAGCTGCCATGAATGTTTATAGAAGTGAAGAAGCCTAAGAAACTTTGCTTACATGTGAAAAAAGTTTTTTAAAGTGTTTATTCTAGAAGGCAGAGTTTGATCTGATTATATGATGCTGTTGATATTCTGCAGGCCTGGGCAGATCCCTGGACATTTTTGCTGTGACCATGGTGACATTTACATGCCAGGTTTAAGGGGAAATTAGTGACATAGAGTCATTTATTTGTACACATTCTCATCGAATGGATTAATCCATGTTTACATACCTACAGTGTGAGCCACCCGGTAAACACCGAAACCTGAGAAGAGCACAAGATATTGGTCCACGGCTTTGCAGAGCTCCTTTTCAAAGTAAACAGGCCTGTGCTGCTGCTTGGTACCCAACAGTTTGATTTCCATTGTATGGAAACAAAGCCAGGCCAAGAAAGAGGTGCTCAAGCACTAAACAGATTAAAGGATTAAAGAATTTTCTGTGCTTTGTTACCTTCCCTCTCTAGAGGGAGGCACTTCCTATAAATATTTGCTTCTAGTTCCTACAGTTTTTGAGTATGTGGCACTTGGACAGATGATTCATATGTTTTCCTATACTTCTAGGCACGTATTTATTAGCTCCTCAGATATAGAGAATTGAATTAGTTAACTAATTAATTAAGAAGCTGTGGCTACCCCATCCCTGAAATGTCCGAGGCCGGGTTGGACAGGGCTTGGAGCAACCTGATATCCCTGCCTCTGGCAGAGGGTGGAACTAAGAGCTTTAAGCTCATTCCAACTCAAACCAGTCTGGGATTCTGTGATTTGTGAGTGAGCACATGAGTGTGAATAGGAATTTAATTTAAGTAATTTTTTTTGTAAGAAGTCTTGTTATGAGAGAGTGTAGAGCTGCATCACTGGTACATGACCAAAGCAAAAAGATGATGAAATCCCTCAACAGCTGCTGATGAAATCCATCCCAGCCACCCTTATTTCATTATTCCTGATGCTGGCATTTATGAAAGCTCTTTTTAGAGAATTTCTACTCTACGGGAACTCTTGAAAGCCTATTTTTCTTTAAGTTGCAGCAAACCCACGCTGAAAATGTTGGAATTCCCTGCAAATTGGAAGAGCTGTTGTTGACGTGCCATGTGTGACAGGTTTTTTTTCTGAGCCGTGCAACAGGAATGAGTCAAGAGTGTGGACAACAACAGAAAAAGAAAAGCAAGTGATGTGAAAGACCTTACTTCACTGGTGTGTGTGTGTGTGTGGTGGAGTGTCGGTCATTTTTCCAACTCAGAAACCAGTAATTTGTTTCAAAGGTTTTCTCTATTTCATGCCCTTGATGGAGATGACTCAGATGAGAAATTTTCTGAAATTTCCCTTGGCAGGTTATTGCACAGTTTTATAGCCTGCCACCATGAACAATACTTTTGTGAACATGTTAAGCCCTTAAAAATATGGATTTGTGAAAGTTTTGTGTGAGCTAATGCAGGTTCTGTAATAACGTGGTGGCATAAATGGAATTTCCTTGGAATATGGTCTTGGGGCTGTTCTCATCCAGGAAGGGGCTGTTTGGACAGAAGCAGACAAGTGTCCCTGCCGAAGGAAAGCCCTTCATGGCACCGGTGTAGTGATGGTGTCAGTACTCATGTCCCTGCCTTGAAAAAAGCTTTTAGGAGAGCAGAGTAGCTGAGGCCGCAGACACTTAAATTTGTTGGTCCTCTACCTATGGCAGCAATTCTTATTTGCAGGATTTTGCTTGTGCCCTCAGCCTAGGCCCTTAGCGTAAGGGTGACCATACTGACTTGCATTTATTTATTGTTACTAATCAATGAATGGCCCTTCTTCCATTAATCCAACTAATTATTACATCTATTTATACTTTAGGCTTTGCCATTACACCAAAATGTCGTGCAGCTTTACAAGTTGTGTGGAAAATGTCAGCCTTTTGCTTTAGAATTGCATCAGGTGAGCTGAATAGGCCTCAAGCTGGGTCAGGAGAAGCAGTGACTACTCCAGTGCCAGTCACCTTCCAAATGCCACCTGCTCATATCTGCGTCATGGGTGAAGCTCTGGGCTGACCCCAGAGGTGACCTGCTTTGAGCTGCAGGTTGGACCAGGGACTTCCTGAGGTCCCTTCCAGACTGGGTTTTCCTAGAAGCCAGTTTCTCCCACCAGCTCTTTCCAAAAAATGTATAATATAATATAATATAATATNATCACAGAATGGCACATTTCCCACCATCTTTATTATCACAAATATTCTGAGTTGGAAGGGACCCACAGGAATCATCAAGTCCAAATCTTCAGTGAATGGCCTGACACAGATCTACCCCAAACCCTTGGTGTTATCAGCACCATGCTGTGACCAACTGAGCTAATCTAATCTAATCTAATCTAATCTAATCTAATCTAATCTAAAAGTCCAAGTGCCTCAGGTGCTGGGATGACTTTGTCCATGGCACATGTCTTCCACACAGATCTTTGTCTACCTCTGCAGGTTGGCCAGCAGCCAGTGTCAAGATTGGGTCTCTTCAGGAGACAACCTGAGTTTTTGTTATATTTCTGCCAGGCATGCAAGGCAAAACTGATTAGGAAAATTAATTCTGTTGCCAAAACTTTGCCCTGAAGGATTGTTCTGTCCCGAGAGCATTTCTTCACGTAGACAGCTCATGAAGACAAGGAACCTGGAGAACTGCACACGTGTCCTGGTGCCTGGGAGTAAATTACCTCAGGTCTCTAATGGCTTCTCCTGATGATCCTGGAAGGAATTTTTCCCCTCTATCATCAGTTTCAAAAGTTAGCCAGTCCTTGGTATTTCCTTTAGGGATTTAAGCTCATGGAGAAGCAGTTATAGATTATTCCATTTCAGCTTGTGGGATGAACGCACAGATGCTGCACTAATACCAGTGAAATAAGGTTTTCCATCAAGAATGAGAGCAGGAATATTTGAACAGGTTTCAGGCTTTGGATCCAGACTTGCCTCATTGTGCTAAACTTGCTTACGCACACCTAAGCTGTCTTCTGGACAGCCCTGCTGTCTGCTTCTGGTCAAAGAAAGATTTGGGGTTGATGATTCACAGCAGGCAGAGAAATCAGTTGTGAAGGTGAAGCTTCTCTTAATTCAGTCTATTGATGTACGCAATCCATTGAATCAAAACAGGTCAGGAGCAGTGGATGACGTTTACATGTGTAATTACATTATACACGTAATCCACTGCTCTCGGAAACCTTTCAGGTGGCATTGTTGGAAGTCCTTCGTTTGGATTTAAATAGAGTTTATAACATGTCCATACTCTATATGAAATATAGTGTTACTGCACTTCTCATTTAGAGTACTTCGGGTGGGGTGGTAATGGGTAAAAGTAAAGCAGATAAATCACATTTTGCCAGGCAGCTACAATAAGCTGGGGTCACAAAAGGCTTTCTTTTTCTTGGATGGAAGGAAAAAGCCTTGCTTGGAGTCTGAGTCAGGTCTGGGTGTGCTGTGCTAGTGCCGCATCACACCGAGCAGAGCAGCACATGGAAAACTCATCCGTCTGCATCCCTGCCTTTCCCAGGAACTCACACTTCCTTCACCAACCAGCGCCAGGCGATGTCAGAGTCCAGGAATTAAAAAAAACAAAAAACAAAAAACAAACAAAAACCCCCAAACAAACAAAAAACAAACAAACAAACAAACAAACAAAAACAAAAAAAAAGCAACAAAAGAAATCATTGCTGCTGTTCCAAAGTGCTGGAATGAGAATGGTGTTACGCCACTCCTCTGGAGCTGGACAAAGAGGGATGGGGCTGCAAGAATCTTTCCAAGCACTGTGATATAACTCCTGGCTCTCTAAGCCTTTCACAAGGTCTTCCTAACCCCCATCTCGTAGCGTTTTGGCTGCAAACCAGAGTGATTTCTCTTTATCGGGATTCTCTCAGTACTTCTGGTTTGCAATGAGGTGATTATGCTCTTCTTCTTTATTCTCCCCATAAAATGTTTCACTCTGGGTACTTTCTTCCTGCGTGAGTGACAGCATGAGAGGACAAAAACAGTTCCTGCCCTCATATTTTTTATATTTTTTTGGTTATTCTATACATTCAAATCTCTCTAAAAGCCAGGAAAGTTACAATTCCACATTATGTAGAATCATAGAATCACAGAATATCCTGAGTTGGAAGGGACCCAAAAGGCTCATAGAAGCCCAGCTTTGATGTAATTCGATGTAATGTAAGGAAGAACCATTAAATTTTCATCGTATTGTGTCACTACCAAGTGCCTCAGTCCATATTTCTCCCTCCTCCGCTTTAGTGTAAGTCACAGATGATTTAGGCAGCCATAGGGAGCTTTACGATTTCAGATGATTTTGGAAGATTTTCCAAAAATTGAAAGGTTTTACACATCCAAGTTGGTCTGAATCATCCTCTGTAGGTGCACAGCTCTGTCTACTGACTACACTGGGGAGAAAAGGCTCTTTTTTCGTCTTCTGAGTCACAGCTCAGTTGTATTTGCAAAGCAGCCAGAGAAGGATCAGACAGGAGGTGGGCTGTGGGCTTGCCTCCTTCCTCAGGGGGAAAAAATTCCTGGGATTTGTCAAAAGGAGCCGCGCTGGCCCTGACAGACAAATCTCTTTGGGAGAGCCATCAGAACCAAGGGCTCTTCCGTAAAAGGGAAAGGAAAAGAAAATAAAGAGCAGGGAAGAGCTGGAAAGCGGAGGCGGTGAAGGGAGGGCGGGAAGATCCATGGTGGCCCTGCAGATGTGCCGGGCGAGCTGGCCCGAGGGGGCTGTCCTTGGAGGCAGCTGGAGCTCTGTGGGGACAGCTGGAGCTCCTGGGGGACAGTCGAACATCCACGTCATATCTGGCAGCCCTTTCTGCCCCCATCCTTGATGACCTTGCCCAGCTGGGAGCGTGGACACGGTGGCATGTCCACTGCTGACTGTTCCTGCTCGGTGACTGTCCACTCTCATATGCCTCTGCTGCTTATCCCTTCCCAGAGCCTTCCCCTTCCTCCATTGCCCTCCTTCCTTTGCTCTCAGCATCTCCTTTTTTCTCTTCTTCCTATGCTTTCTCTTTATCACTTCTGTTCCTCTTCCTCCTTCACTCCATCTTCGACTCTGTCTCCTTGTGGATATTTTTTTCCCTACACAAGGAAAGCCACCATACTTTGGATGCTTTGCTTCTCTGCTGAGTTGTGTGTTTCTGAAAAGGAAGCCCTTCACATGAGGGTCTGTGTTGCTACTTTCTGTTTCTGGACCACCAGAGCTGCTGCCCATGGAGGCCTCTGGGCACCATGAGAATACGAATAACGATAATTAATGGAGCACTGTATGCATGGAAGAGGTGGAAGAACTGATGACACAGGGCTGATGTTTGAGACCATTAAGGAAAGGCTGCTGAGATGTTCCTCCTGCAGCTGTGGAGCAGTTCCCAATGCAATGCCCTTTCCCATATCCTTCTTCCAGAACATCCCCACCTCAGAGGATGCATTTCTGGGGTTCATCCCCACACTGTGGTGGTGGGTCTTGAGCTCAACCAAGTGAGCTCGTGGAGCTCTTCCAAAGGCACTGAGACAAGCAGTGAATGCTGGCAATTAAAATGTGTGTCTGCTCTACACAGCCTTTCCAGGAAACTTCTCCAGGTCTTTGTGCCTGCAGAGAGCTCTGCTAGAGGAGAGGGGAGTGAGGAAACACTGGGAATGGCAGGAGGGAGCAGGGAGCTCTTCTGCCCTCATCCAGGAGGTGCCTCCCTTGTCCAGACTCTTGGAGCAGCAATCAAACCCTAAATAATTCAATTTAAAGCTCCACAGCAGTTAGGCTGTCAGTCTTGCTGCCAGGACACCCGAGGTCACCCCTGCTGACTTTAGGCATCAGCAGGGCTCTTAAAAGTGCTTCTCCCCCTCTTCCCTGGTGTCCATGAACCCCTGGGTGACGTGCCCAACTTGCTGTCCTGTAGGGGTGTCCATTGAGAGGGGCACAGAAGGTGCCAGGGGTTTCCTCACACTTGGGACGTGTTGGGGTGACCCTCCACTGTGCCATTCCCAGCACCCTCTGCCCCGTGGTGGGAGCCCCAAGGGCCACGGCATCACACAAAGGGCTGGGTTTTGTTAATATTCCCAAGTGTCTCGTAGCTCTGAGATCTTTTCTGGCCCCACAGGCAGCCCGAGTCTCCCTTTCCTGTCAGAGCACAGACTGCCCGTTCCCTGTGCAGGCACCACTCTGTGACAGGGCTCTGCTCGGTGACTCCAGGGTTGGCTGCATCCCCCCAGCATTCCAGGGCTCTGTTCTGCACCAGGCTCTGGGAAGGAGGGGAGGAGGGAGCCGTGGTGCCACAGCAGAGCCCGCACCCCTCACATCCTGCCCTCCTGGAGTGTGTCAGATACGCCACGTAGGGCCTGAAAGTATGAACGGGTTGGTGTCTCTATCTTCACACGCCTTCACAGGCTGACATCAGAGTCAGAACAAACTAATAGGTAGGGTTTTCCCTACCCAATTTAAATAAATTTGGGTTGCATCCCAGAGGCACTTTTGCTGTGCTCTAGCATGACTTTTTGTGCTTGACAATGGCTCCACTTTGCATATAGGGGGAATTTTAGAACCTTTCTCCTTGTCCCAATTTGTTTGAGGGCAGCATTAAATATCTTAATTTTCCTTAGGCTTTCAAACCGCAAACAACTTACACATACCATGTTAAACATCTTTTATTTCTATGATAATTGAAGAAATATGATCCAAGTGGTGAAATCATATTTTGGCCTTTTGTTTCCTTTTAGAGCATCGTGGCCCTGGGAATACACGGTCCAGGTGATGGTCTCTCTGCCAACTGGGCCAAAGAACTCTGTTCCAGAACTAGTGGTAGGCAAGAGAAGATCTGTCATCCTACAAAAATATTCCCATTTTATGGCAGAAGAGAAATGGAAACTTAAAGCTGTGGGTTTTTTAAATGAAAGGAAAGAATTGATGGGGAAAGAGTCACCCTGCAACAGTGATTTTATTGGGAGTTAATGTACTTACCTGGAGGATTGAGGCATCACAAAAGCTCATCCCAAGCACCGCCCTTGAGCCTCCAAGAGAGGTTAAATGTCTGCTCTCACTGGCAGATGGAGGGGAGGGGGAAGGCCTCAGCTGTGTTTTGATCAACACATTCCTTGCTAGACCTGAGAAACACTTCCCGAGGCGAGGACACTTTAGTTGAACTTGGCCTGTCTCCAAAGTATTACATTGCAACAAAAGACTGATTTGTCTGAAAATTTCCATGGGCTCAAGCTGAGAGGTTTCCTTGCTTCCCAGGACACAAAGGAGATGGAAATGAACTCCTGTTTGGTATGGCGGGGCGGGGGGAGAAGGGAATTCCAGCTCTGGGCGAATGCGGCTCCACACGTCCGCTCGTTACTCATCCTGAGTCCACCCGAGATGCGTAATGTTACGGAGCAAAAGAAACTTCCCCTTCAAGATGCCTTTGTTGGAGATCAGGAAAAGTCCAGGGCCCAGTTTGAGTCCAAAGGAGTTTCTTTAGCACTGGCCGTGGCCCACAACATCTGAACGGAGCAATTCCATTCTTGTGTCTGCAAACAGGGCAGGGGGGTGGAACAAGAAGATCCAAATCATTCCATGATCCTATGACTTTGTGTTTAGGGATGGGAAGTTAAGAATTTGGCTAGCCATGCAGGGACATTGTAAGGAGATTGTAAATATTTTTCCATAAAAAAGAAAAAATGAATTTGAGAGAAAAATCACACATTGCTTTTCTCAGTGCTTCACTCAGCCAGGGGAACGTCAGCACTGCCCTCTCATGGATTTTTCCTATTGTGTTCCCCTGTTATCATTTATATATTTATTTATTTTAAAATTGGTTTCATTGCACCTGTTCTGACTTCTGATATCATTGTGAAGTAGGGCTGAAGCTGTTTATTGCCTGACATGCAGTTCTTTAGCCCAATAGGTCTGTATTTCCTTCAAACTTCACTTTTATTCATTGCAACATCTCTATGTTATATTCTGTTCTAAATCAAAAATGTTCTTTTTCTTAAAAAATATTCTTGCTTAAGTACTGAACATATATTCTTGTTTAAATACTAAACAAGAACCCTAAAAGAGACTTCATCATTGTCTGTAGAGGAGTATTTTAAATTATGAGGATCAAAACTTGGAAGATATTTATTGCAACTTTTAATATTGGATTTGGAGATACGCTGCAGCTCTTACCTAAAAAGCAATAAACACAAAGCAGGTCTCCCTTTCCCCTGGGAATGGTCCCCATATTCCTCCTTTAAAAATAGGTCTGAGGATAGAATGGGAAAAGTGTTCTCTGGGAAAAAAAAGTGGGTTCCAAGTACAAATTTTCACATTTTCAAGCTTTAAGATAGATTTTAGATTGGTGAAAACTATCTCAATAAAATTAAAAAGCAAAATTTGCAGAAAAATTGACTTGTATTAACTTGTTTTACAAGTAAATGCACTTTACTTCTTATCACCTTGGAGACTGTGCTCTGTCAGGATTATGAGAAGCAGGGAGGGGAAATGAGGAAGGGGCTTGTTAGGGGCCTCAAAGTGTGCAGTCATTAAATTATTTTTGATTAAACATCACCAGTGGAGTAAGAAGAACCTGATTTGAGGAGAATCGAGCATGGCTGTGAACTGGAAGGTGGGGCTGGCTTTGTGCAAGTCAGGCAATGATGGATTGCTCTGTCAAAGTGTGTGCATTTATGGCCCTTTAATAATAAAGAATCTTAATCATAACCTCCCATGTTGCCTACCCATTCAGGTGCTGATTCATGAGTAATGTAGCTTCTTTTATGAAGGAAGGATCTTCTTGTGAAAATGGAGCTAGAGGCAAATAAATAAAAATTTTATTAGTCACTCAAGATGATTTACTTGACTTCCAGTTCCCCCAGTAAATTTTGTAGTTACTGAGAATGAGCAAACAGATTTAATGTGATGGGGAACAGCACATCCTTCTCTCAATGTATATTTTTCCTCAGACAAACTATTATGAAATTATTTCTCAGTCTGTCTTCTGGTTCCTGGTCCCTAAGTGAAGAGGACAAAAAATTTTAAAAATAATTAAAATCCTATTTTGGGGTTTGGTCTTATAGTATCTGTCTGAAATCAGAAGTGACAGAAATCTCATGGGAACCTTTTCTAGAGAGCTTCCCTGTCCATTTTTGCAAGGTCAGGAGATGCAGACAAGCTCTTGAGTTTTTCAAAAGTCAGTTCTAAATCTGATACCCAGCTGCAGAAGAGCCTTTCAAATTGGTTCAGAGCACCGAGCATCCCAAGGTGCTGGTTTGTGTCGAATCACACCTGCACATGTTCAGTCTATAACAAATTCCATAGGGAACGGGCTTTGCACCTCACTTGCCATTGCATTCGCTGAACAAGGAGGGTGGGAAGTGCAAATGATGTTTACAACAGCCCAGTGTCATGCAAATCATGTGCAATTTCACCAACGGCCACCTCGAAAGTGCTAGCTGAAGGCACTGGAGACCTGGCTGTCGAATAAACAAATATTAAGGAAAATAGTGGTAAATATTCACTTATTTGCAAAGAAGGTTTAAAGGCAGTTACGAGAATATTTGCAACAAAGGGTGAATGAGGAAGTGACTTCAGAGAGGAAATCAACTTCCTAAAAAAAATTCACATGAGAAGTGCTTGCTGCTGCTTTTAATAACATGGTTATGAAATGCTATTGATCTTGGCTTGCTGTGAGCCATTGCCTGCCCTAGTTTTTCTTCTATTTAAAGGGATATTTTAACTGAAAAGCCGTATACATTTGGCTCCTTCCTAAGTGATCCAGAACACCTGCCTGCACTCTGGGGGCAGTGTGGACTTCACTGTCAGACAGAAAATCTCCAGAGATGCTTTCAGGAGTGCCCAGGAGCTGCAGAAACCAAACCCCTGAGCTCTGCTGAAGCAGTCACTTTTCAAATTCTCATCTGTCCTTGAGTGTTCTGATATTTGTTCTGCAGTTATGGGAGACATTAACTTCATGGACGGTGTTCATATATCCCTCAAATTTTCCTCAAAATGATATAAGTATCCTTTTTCTTCCCTCAGACTGAGGAAAAACACATGAAAGCTTCAGTTCAGTGTTTTATCCACATCCACCAACTGAGCTGGAGATTCAATTTATAATAGAATGAAAACCATTCCTGATACAGAGTGAAGACAGCAGGACATCCAAGGTTTCTTACTATGCAATGCCATTTTCCCTTTGGAATGATGCTAAATCCTTTTCTTGATTTATGAAAAGGTCCTCCTCTTCATGGTCAGGTTGGGAAATCTTTTTTTCCCCATCCAGTCTGGGTCAGTTACGATGACAAATACTGAAACACTTGACTTAGCAAGCAGTGAAAAGATGATTCCCTGTCCCACTGCCAGAAACACATCCTGAGTTTGCCTGAAATTCTACCAATTCATTGGACACTCAGAAAATTCAGCCCATTTCTAATTTTAAAATGTTTGCCTTTTTCCTGCTTTCTCTGCAATTCTCCATGCTATAAAAATCCCAGCCCTGATTTAGTTGGAATGGTCTCTCCTTCTCTGCCTCTCTGGACGTAATAGCCCTGGACGTGATGGCATCACCACATGGAACATCCCTGCCTTGTGTAAGAGCTGCTATTTCACCTCTGTGCCAGCTCAGCCAGGATTTGCTTTAATGAGTACCTACCACTGCTACTTAGAAACTCCGCCATTATTTGTTAGGCAGGATTAATTAATCTTGTCTAGGCAACAGGCTGGAAAGACACAACTGTGAGGACACTGAGCTGTGTCAGCTCTCAGGGCAGGGTTTTGGAGCTGCTGGAGAACAGCTGTGTTTTGTTGCTCTGTCATGGCTCACTGGAGAGTTTCAGTGCTTAAAATCATATTAAAAGATCCTTTTTCTGGGTTTTTACCCCAAAGTCATGGTGCTTCTTGTGGTCTTGGTTTCACCTCCCACCTCTGAGGACCTGCCAGCATAAATTCGGGGATATCCCTGTTAGCTGAAGCCTGTGGCCCTTGATGAATGCCTATGGAATAATTTCTTTCGGTAGATCTTTTAAAGGGGAAAGAAAGATGAGACCATTTGGGGAACAGGCCTTCCCACCCCCACAGCTCCTCAGCGTCCTGGGCATTGCTTTCACTGTTTTAGCAATTTTGGGGTGTGTGTGTGTGTGTGTGTCTCAAAGGCTTCAGGTGCTCCCAGAAGAAAGTCAACCGCAAACGCGGTGCTTTTGGGGCAAATGAATGGGTGTTAAAGTTCCCTGTCAGCAGGGCAGGTTTGGACAGGGATGCTTGCACACACCTACATCCACCACGGAGTGAGCCTGGGCTACACCTGGTTACTGCGAGAAAATAAAATACAGAGCAGGAATGCAGCTCCCACAGTGCCTTGGAAGGATTTTGTGGTTTGTCCCGAGACAGAAGCATGAGCTGCTACTTTGATCTTGGGGGTCTTTTCCAACTTTACTGATTCTGTTAAGTAAAGATCTGAGGCACCTGCAAGCAGGATGCTCCTGGTTGCTCGACACTTTGTGTTTTGCCAGTGCCCTTCTGGTAAGTGTTAAATAATTTAATATAAAAAAATTATATGCACATATTGGGGTTGCAGATGGTTAGAAGATGCAAAGTATTTTCAAGATGTGTCCTGCTATGGGCTAGACAGGATCATAGAAACCCAGACTAGCTGCGGTTAGAAGGGACCTTAAGGATCATCTCTACCCTCCTGCCACTTCCAGGCATCCAGGTTGCTCCAAGCCTTGTCCAGCCTAGCCTTGGACACTTCCAGGGACGGGGCATTGATCCAGAGATCCTCAGTGGGTATGCAGTGGGTTGGTTTGAAAGCAGATGCTTTGAACATTATTTGCCTTCTTCCCCCAGGTTTAGAGTTTCCCTGTCTTGCTTTCTCTCCAATGGGGAATACCGCTGGATGAAAAGTAACCAGCATGAGTCAAATTCGGCGTGCTCTGTGTCCTGCCCTCTCCCAGTGGCAAACTGGTGAGCTCTCACCAGCTTCAACAGGTTCCCTCTCCCAAAGGTGCTCAGCTCCCAACTTGCCCAGGCCACCTCTGGCTCTGCCTTCTCGAGCTTTGGCTGGAAGTGAACACCGAGATTTTCAGTGCAGACTCAGAATTTTCAGACAAGAAAATCACATAATGGAAAATCTGGTTGGGTTTGATTTTGGTTGTGATCAGGGTCTTGCCAGCATTAATGTAAATATCTGGACTTACTCTATAAGTAAGCACAGAAGTCACAGATTTTATGCTAACAGGAAAAACCAAGAGGATCAGAGGAAAGAATCACAAATTTAATCCAATCCTGTTGCTCCTCAGTATGTTATTTGCAAACTGAAATCCCAGATTAAAGGAAGAGGAGCACTCAGCTCTTCCCAAGGAGAGTTTTTTCCCTATGACATTCCTTTGGGATATCACTGCATTTCTGCCTTGTGTGGCTATTTTCATGCCTTTTAGGAAAGGGGGTAGGATGTCTCAGTTCACCTCCTTTTCCATATTTAGAGCATAGAGCTACAGCCTGCTCTTTTCTGTCCTATATATACGTTCCTACAGCATTTAGGTGTTTTCTTTCCTGGTCTTCCAGAGGAAACAGCACAGATTTGCAATAAGCTTTCCAGAGCTGTTCACCTATTTCACTGGCTGTGGACAGGCAGGGAACACGTGACGGATCCATTCTCTCCCTCAAGCCAAGCCACCTGTCGACTTTTCTGGATTGATGCTGAAAACCAAAGGAGCATTTTCTTGTGGCCACTCGTTACAGGAAGGTCTGCTGGAATCTGGAAAAGCAGCTGCCTTGGCAGCTCAGTGTAAAGGTCAGCTCAGCTCAGCTCAGGTGCAGAACCCGATCTGGTCAGGTGCCCACAGGGCTCCGAAACAGCGCGTGTAAGGAATTCCTATGCAGCGGGCAGAGAGCAAGTGACGCTGGGAAAAGCCCTTGGCAGGGATGGGAGGTGACCTTCTCCCAAAAGCACAGAGCTCTCAAGAGCCTGGATGGACTTCTTGCTGAGCCTCCCCTCCTTTATCACACTGCCTTGGTTGAAACAGTTC
This sequence comes from Melanocharis versteri, assembly GCA_013397845.1. NCBI lineage: Eukaryota > Metazoa > Chordata > Aves > Passeriformes > Melanocharitidae > Melanocharis > Melanocharis versteri. The sequence continues at coordinate 141,782 of VZTG01006317.1, forward strand.
CCTCAACCTAGGCTGGGGAGCAAGAATTTGGCAGGGCAGGTTTCCTCTGGGGAACATTCTTGTCTTTTGTGTCATTGGGACATGCCCCTGCTCAGAGGGAAGGAGGAGCTCCTCCTCGATCAAACTATCTCAGCCATCGTGCTTGAATCCATTCGGGCTAGCCCTTCCCTAATTAGGGCAGCAGTCACCCAAAACACCTTCTCCATGGATGATCCTGCAGCCGCCTGATCACTGCCTGTCCTCTCCCACTGAAACCACTGGCATTGTCTTCACTCCTCCCTTGCTCAGCTTCCCCCCAAAACAGGGACATGGCAATTCACTTGTGGGGACAACGAGCTGACTGGGTGTCAAAGGAAAAAAGCCCACATGTGGTCTGCACCTGCCCCCATTCACCCACAGCCTGGAGTGAGGCCAGGAGACGCACTGAAGTGATGTTTTCGCAAGGGTCCTAAGGACATTGCATTTTTGGGGCTGAAAATGGTCACTGAAGTGATGAGGACTGAGTGGTGAGGGGAATTGCTGGAGATGTTTAGGTGCCTGGGTACAGAAGGAATGCAAAGGAACTGCACATCTGTGGAGATGGAAACAAGCTCCAAAGCAGAGACAGAACTGTCACACTCTCAGGGCTGGAGAGTCGTTGGGAATATTGACCTTTGGGACACTGGGGTGAGCTTAGACCAAAGAAGACTTTGGGTGGCAGGAAGGAAGGTGACTCTGGGTGAAGGATTGTGGCTCTGGCGTTGGTCTCTAGGCAGAGGCTGTGAGAGGACAGGGCACCAATACTGGGATGGGGGAGTACTGAGGACAGTCAGTAGTGGGATGATCGTAGGGGACTGAGGCGACATTTGGTCAGAGGCTGGTGCTGGTGGTGAGTGACAGGCAGTACAGTGATCCCCTGGGATGTCTCATTCCCAGCCTCCCCTCGTTTCTCACCAGAGGTGAAAATGTAGGGAAGAGGCTGGATGGCCTCGAAGGTGCTCACTGCAAGAGAGGGACACATTGTCCAAGCTCCTGCTCCAGCTTTTAAGAAGCACAGCCCTGCTCTGGTCCAGTGGTCACTTGCATCCCAAAGCAGTTTCCCCTTCTGCAGAAGGGCAAGCATGTAAGGAAACAGCTCTGGGCTGTTCTAGCCTGGGAAAAAGGAAGAGAGGAAGGGAAGTCAGTTACACCAAGGCGTTGTTGTGCAACTCCAGTGTTGTACTTTCCCTTTGAAGCTGCCAGGGCAGTGCTGGCATCTCTGCTGCAGATAAGAGGAGCTGGCTCCTCCAGGGGTGGAATAGTGAAATCCCTTTTCACTTGAGGCAAAAGGGAAAAAAATTAGTCCAGCTGGGCAATTTAAGCTACAGACATCTTGGGTTTGACACATCAGAGAATTTAGTGCTGCTGGTAATGCCCTGTAATCAATTAAAGAACTGTTCCATCCTAAATACTGCTGAAGGAAAACACAAACAAAGGAGCCCGTAAAGGTAATGTTTTCAATTTATTTATATAAACAATTGCATTTTAACAACATTGTTGTCCTACAAAAATAAAGTGAAAAACAATTCACAGAATTTTAAATAAATAATCTCAAACATCCACATTTAGCAGCGGTGGAGTACAAAATGCAGAGTGCAAAGGAATCCTGGCTGAAGCAGCCTGTAACTTAACTCAAGTGAGATGGTCTGAGGAATTCCTCTGTTCCACCACAAAATAACTCAGTCTGTCCAGACTTGCCTCCCTTTGATTCTCAGCCAAACTCTGTTCCTGGGTTAATGGCAGAAGGGTGCTCTGAAGGGTGCCCAGAGCTGGAGCTGATGGACAATTGCATGAGGAACAAGTGTCCGAGCAGTGTTCGCTCGTTAGCACATACAGTACTGACCACCTTTGGATACAAGGGGAGAGAACGTTTTCCCTTCTTCGTGCTTCAAACAGAAAACCCCTTCTTGCTCCCACAGCATCCATACTAAGGACCACCCCAGATCAGTCACTGGTATCGATGGCTGCAGGAGAGCTCAGTTCTGCTCTTCATGGCCACAATTACAGACCTACCCAGCACGAGGCATGGCTGGCTCTACAAAAATCCATGGAAACAGAAGCCACAGACAAACTACACTGCTGCCAGAGCCGGTACAATACACAAGCCTCTACAAGTGCTTGAGAGTTCAGATGAAATAGAAAACTCAAGTCCTTTTCCACAAGTAGTCAAGGAATTTTGGGCAGGGGCACAGAACACCCAGTTGCTGCTCTACTCCAGTCTGAAGTGACATTTTCTTTTTCCCTATAGTTCCCCAGCTGTTTTTATGGGAAGATGATCTTCTACATTTCCTCTCTAGAAATTAAAAAAAGATACCCTTACATGCAAAGTCTGAAGTGCTGGTACAAGATCCTGTGTAATCTATGTGCCCAGATGAGACTAGATATTTTACTTCTGGATCAAGGACAAATATGTCTAGGAGATTTTGTGCTGGCCAGTTTTAAAGAAGCTTAAGCCACTTACTTAAAATGCCTCAGTTTATAAATTATAAATAAAACATTATCCCCCCCACACCCCTAATAAATAGAAGTATAAATTGCATGTACAGCCTGTGCACACAGGCAGAGCTACCTTCCGTGCCTGGAACTGCTGCTGAATGTCTTGTGTTCAGCTCTCTGTGTATTTACAGAGCTGCTCAGTTTACAGCCCCCCTGTTTTCGGGAGCACAACGCCACAGCCACATCCTAACTCCAGCTATTCTGTCCTCCTGGCTTTAGAGTAACAGACATTAAAATTACATTATCAAGTAGACCAAAGAACTACAGCTATGAAAAGAATCCCGATGCCTTGGGCTAATTAAGACTTTCCCAAAGTTACATAATAAAAACATCCCTATCCAAATGCAAAAAGCCTTATGTTGCAGCCTGAGAGTCAGTTACTGCTAAGCTCAGTATCTCATTCTCACCCCCTCAGACAACTAATACATCCATCACGCTTCCTTGAAAAAGAAGTAGAATCCAGGAAAAGTACTATTTTCTTTAAATATTTAAAACATTACAAACATTTTTTTAAAAAGTTGTAAAAAAATTTACTTTAAATATTTAAAACATTAAAAACATTTTTTTAAAAAGTTGTAAAAAAATTTACTTTAAATATTTAAAACATTAAAAACATTTTTTTAAAAAGTTGTAAAAAAATATACTTCCATCCAAATCCAGAAGTGGATTTGTACGTAAGAGACATTAAGTTATGATACAAAGTGCCCTATCTGCAATGAGGGAGAGGTAGTATCAACAACAAATGCAATGCATTTCTTGACCTTACATAAAGAAGTGAGTCTCAAGTTGTTTTCTTTTCGTTGTTAATTTTTGAGTGCTCATATGAAATCCATAATCTCTTCTGGCATTTTTCATTACGTCAGAATTTTTCTTATACTTTTAGGTCAATAGCTGCTTGCAAGTTGCTGAGAAAAAAAATTGCTTTTGTAGTGTTATGTGACCTATGAAAACCACCAGACAGAATCACCACCACTTCCCTTCATCAAGTATAAAAACAATAGTAAAAAGAAGGTGGAACCTTTATCCACTTTGGAATACATCGTTCTGTTACAGAAGATTTTAAACAAGGGATTCACCACTGTCAAGCTGAAACACAGAAAATCCCTTTTGTAAATGGAAACCTTACCTCCGTAAGGAATTTAAGGCAACCCCCAGAATGAAGATGCCCAAGTTGGTTTTTTAAATACTAAGCCATAAATAGAATAAATAACACAGTTAAATAAATAAATAGATAAATAGCTGGATTTCTACAGCTCGGCAGAGCGCTCTTTCAGCAGGAGTGTGGGGTTGATATCTTCCATGGCAGTTTTTGAGGTACTAACGTTAATCGTGGCCTCGGTGGGCTCGGGAGGCAGGATGTGGAAGGCAGTGAAGGGACAGCCCTTCACGTTGTTGCAGATGAGCTTCTGCAGGGAGGCCGTGTTGACGATGTCGAAGCCCACCTTGCCCCCAAAGGTGCTGGGCTTCCAGTACTCAGGGGAGCAGATGGCGTTGCCCATCAGCCCCTTCAGGGAGAACGGTGCCCCGATCTCCACCATGGTCTCGCCAAAGATGGCCCCGGGCCGGGGCTTCTCCACCAGCAGTCCTGGGTACAGCTCCATGGCATCGATGTCCCCATACAGCTCCTCCAGCTCTGCTGCCATCTCTTTCTCTCCTGCAACGAGTAAAAACCGTAAGTGGAAAAATCCCATTTTCTGTGCAAGACCCCTGCTCAAGTCCAGTAATGGCACTGCAGGGCATTTTAAGACAATATCTCTCATTTGCTGGGAAGGATGAAGACTGTTACCTGTAAGCTCTTCGAAGGATCGGAATGGTTTCAGCATGAAGCGTTTCCTGTATTCGTTCAAGGACTGGTACCTCATCTGCCTGCTTTGGTCAATGGAGGCCTTTGCCACTTTCTGTACTGCAGCAGGAACGTTCTTCCCACCAGCAACCTGTTCATGAAAGAGGAAAGGCTGTAAGATCTCCTGATAAGAGTCACGAGGAAGTTGTGCCTTTCCAGTGATTAGTTTTAAATAGCTTTATCCCATTCCCTTGTCCCACCCCCAGCTCATGCCTCTGTCGGTTCACCATCAACTTGAGGAAGGACCTACCCTGCCAGCACTTTGCTTGGAGAAAGATTTGACCATATGAGAGAGGCCATGCTCCAGCATGATGGAGTTGTTGTAGAGGAACTGCTGGAAGGTGTACTCCTGGTCGTGGATGTGGAAGGTGTCGGGCAGCAGTGGGTGCCAGTGGTACAGGGTGTTGAACTCAGCTGCGATGCGGTTCTGGTACTGGAACCTCTGGTTGAACAGCAGCTCGGGGTCAAACTTCAGCTTGAAGTGGTACCCACTCAGGTGCTGCACGTAGTCCTCTATAACTATCTTGATTGTCTCTCCTGTTGGAAAAAGGAACAGGAGAGAATGTTGGCACTGCTTCTCCTCGGTGGCAGGGAAAACACCATTTTTGAGCTGTTCTAAAATATACTACAGTGATCAGGACAACACTTTTCTGTAATCTTTCCTAGAAAGCGATTCATGTATTTTATGTGACTTAGGGGGGGGAACAGTACTTAGATCCCAAGAGTTCTGGGCTGTGGGTAGTGAGGCGTTTTCAACAGCCTGCTTTCCCCCTCCCAAGACACAATTCCTTGCACTCTCCACAGAACAGCACACACCAGTATTTACACTGTATTCAGTCACGCAATATCTCTAGGATAGAGGGAGGGGATAATGAAGAAAGTTGATGTCTGAAAGCAAATCTCAGCTTCTGAACTACTTAATACAATTGTCTTGGTTTATGGTTTCAGTTGAGGCAAGGTTTTTCCCAGCTTAGAGCACGTCACCATTTACATAAGATGAAATACCACTGGGCATGCAATTAGACAGGCCGAACTATGCAGAGTTACATTTTACATAACCTCCTAAACTTCAGACCTAATCGCAGCCTTTCTTTTGAAGCATACCTGAGCTGACCCAACCCTATGGGAAAAAACCCCAAAACCCCAAATCAGGGAGCCTGAGGTCATTCAGTCTCACAGGCTTTCTCTGAGAAAGGAACCTGAGCTTCCTGCCTTTTCACTGCTTTCAGTTCTGCTTCCCTCAGATAAGGGAATTGTGAGTCCCTGAGTTTTCTTCAGTTCCATCTTTAGCAGAGCTGGGGGGAAGCTGCACCTCAACACAACCCCTCACTCCAGCCATGCAGGCTCGAGCTGGAGCTGCACACAGCAGCGGAGGCTCTCACCTATCAGTATGAGCCGGGTGGTCTGGAAGAGCTGCTCGTCATCCCAGTCGGGGTGCTGGCGCTTGAGCACGTCGCAGACACGGTTGTGCTCGCGCAGCCAGATCGTGGCGTACATCATCAGCCCCGGCACTAGCCCGAACACCTCCTGCCCCACTGAGAACTGCAGGTGCTCGGGCACGTGGGGCGGGTACAGCATCTCTGCCTGCGTGTCTCTCACCGTCGGCGGGTACATTTCTCCATCGATCATCTGTGCAAGGGGGAAACAACAGGAGCTGTGAGCTACAATAATTTGGTTAAGCTCTGTCGACTCTCTCAGCTCTGACTCACACTTTTGATCACCTACACCATCCACACAGCACTAATTTAGGAAATCTATGCCATCCAGTAAGAAGGCAGGAATTCTGAGCTAAGACATACCTGGTATTTTAGCTTTCCATCCTTTCGAAGCCTCAGTTTAAGTTGTCTCTCCAGAGTCTCTCCATAAATGTGGTTCAAGTCAACCTATAAAATAAAAGCATTTGGGACATGAAGCCAACCTGCATTTTTTGCTATTTTAGGATAAGTCCCACTTCTATGGATACCAATAGGAGTTCACCCCCTAGATGATTGCCTTTTAATTATATTACTGCTACCTTATAAGTATCGTGCATCGATATCTAGGATGAAGCCAAATTATTTCCTGGCAACTGGAGCCATCTCTGCGTAAGAGGAGGTTGTTACACTGGCAATTTAAAAGGGCTCTGTTTAAAGTGTCAGCAGCTTTCTATTATGCAGACGGCTTTCTATATATACACATACAATTTATAGCTTTGGTTTGGACATACAAGTGACACTTATAGTGAAGAACTCTTTGTCCAAAGGCTGCCTATCTTGTAGGTAAAGATCCTAAATCCAAGCCTGCTTTTGAAGTTCTTTCTAAACTAAGGCTATTAGCAGTACACAAGCAATACTTCAGTGCTGGATACAGCTCTTCGGAACTGACAGAGTCCAGAGAAGTTTTGGATACTCACTACATCTAGCATGCTTTAGGTGAAAGCAGATTTTTGGGAATAATAAGAGATCACTGGGCAGGTATTTTAAACAGAACCACTTGTGCAGAGCACGCAGTTCTGACACAGGAAGAGATGCTGCTGAGCACTGGAATTTGGCCTGAGGAGCGGTTGCAGACAGGGTAATCCCATGGGACTGTGGCACAGTGTGTGCACAGGTGTTTGTGTCCCCTGGCTCCCCGCAGGATGCCATTCCGGCCATTCCAGCTGCTCAGCAGCGCCCGAAGAGCACGAGCCGTGTCCCCAGCCGTGACCGTACCCCATGGCCGAGCGCTCTGGTGAAGGCAGGGCCCCTCTTGTGGTCTGTCTTGAAGAACTGGTGGGTGAAGTGCTGAGCGAAGAACGTGAACATCACATTTGTGCCTTGCGGGTCGGGAATAAACTTTCTCCTCAGCAAAAACTTCTCCACAATCAGGTTCGAATCTGGGAGCTCTTTCTTACCTGTGGGAGAAACAGACAGTGAGATACCCATGACAACCCTTTCTGCAATACTTAAGTTTATGCCTAACAAAAAGGCTTAAGACTTTCAGTGAAATATTAAATGACAGCATTATACAAACAAGGGGAATTACCTACTTTTCTATGCTTGCTTTCTTGATTTTATTAGAAATTTCTAAATGCCCTGCTTTTAGCATGTAACTCAATAGCAAGAACCAGAATAATATCTTTTAGATCTTTACACAATATATCCAAAACATGGTTATTCTTGAAGTCAACTACACTGAAAGAAGGCTACAGACAAGCAGGTCTCATAGGAACTTCTACTTATTTTTTCCTCTTAGAAAAGACCAAGCAATCATTACGTGTCAGGTTTATGTCTCACCTTTAACACCCATTGGCGTTGGGCAGTCAAGTCCTACTGGTGGAAGGCTTCTTGTGTAGTACGAAAGATTGGAATAAGCTTCCCAGCTTTTGTAACTGTAGTCACTATTGTAAGTTGGTGGGCTGTCAATCAAGTGTGATCTTGCTGAAAGACAAATATTTGGCTATTTTTAACTGTATGTTCTAGTCTCAAAATGTAAATCACAAAGATATTTTCCATATATTTGGCAGCAGTTGTAAATTCCACATATATCAGTTACTGATGTCAAAGACGATTACAGTTATTGGGTAACAGGACTGGATCCTGGCTTATCAGCTGGATCTCACTATTAACACGAGCAATGGGGCGCTAAGTTCATGTCAGCAACATCCTGGACTCTTGCAGAAAGCAGAATCAAGCTGCACTTCAGCATGTTTCATACAAGCCTGCATCACGCAGAAGTCTTAAATTTTGGTGTTTTAACCTTAGTGCAATTTAGGCTGCTTGGTTTGTAGACAGATCAATTCAGTGCAATATTCTGGAGTAACCTTTAAGAGGACTGGAAGAGACAATTCACACTTACACGTTAGTACATATCTCATAATAGCGTCCCGTAAGAAGGGAATGTTGTTGATGATATTCCAGGCTCCTTGGAAGTGGGTGAGGATGTAGTGGACAGTGTTCGGTGATGGTTTCAGTGCTACCCTCAGCCACGTGAAGAATTCCGCTGCGAGCGACAATGGGAAAGTTATTATTAATTAGCTTATGGAGGATAACCTGCAATGCTGGGATCGGATTATGCGTTCATTCCCACGGAGAGGGGTGCGGGATACTCACGTGTGGTGCAGTTCTGCCCGTAGTAGCCCGTCCTGGTGCAGTCGCACTCGTAGCGATCGGGCCCCGCGGTCATGCAGACGCCTCTGTTCTGGCAGGGGTTCGAGCAGCAGGGGTTGGCTGCGGGGGAACCAGAGCTCGGGTTAGCACCTCTGCGATACACTCCCACCTTCCCAGGACTTTACACAACGAACGAGAATGCCCTGGAGTTTAATGCTGATCAGGAAAGCATCACAGCGACCATCCATCCACGGTAACCCCTGGGCTACCAGGGAGCAGCCTTTAAAAGCGCAGAATTCCCCTCTTGTCTGCTGCCAGCAATAACTCCCCCCAGAAGGGGAGAGCATCTCTCACAGGCCAGCGGGGGCCTGGCACCCATTCACACCAGCGAAACGGCAAGAGAGCGAGGAGCTGGAAAAGCAGAAAGGCAAAGCGCGCGTTACTCCGGAGCGCGGCGCGGACTCACCGGCGCGGCCGGCGGCCAGGAGCGCGGCCAGCAGGGCCAGGGGCAGCAGCGGCATGGCAGGGCTGGGCTGGCGGGGCTGGCTCGGCAGCTCGAAGTGCCGGCCCCTGCTGCACATCCCGTATTTATGGCAGCGGGGAGCGCAGCCCGGCTGACTCACTGTCCGGAAGCACCGAAGCCAGCGGGGATTTCTCCCCCCGCCCCGGCCCGCCCCGGCCCGGCCCGGCCCCGCAGGAGGCAGGTGTGAGGGGCGGCCTGCCGCCGGCTGAGGGGAGGGGGCCGCCCCCGTGCCACGCCGAGCTCCTGCCAGCGCGGGTGTCCGCTGACTGACGATTTACTATTTATTTAATTCATTAAGCAGGAGGTCGGAGGGCTGTGGTCACACACGGGCTGCAGAGCACTCGCGCTGCCAAAGCGCCACGCACAGCCGTGAGGAAGGAATGCTGGAGGGAATTTAGTTCTAGTTTAGGTTTTAGGGAATTTAGTGTGTCTGACGAGACAAAATCCTTTTATTAGGCATTTTTGGAACAAACAGTGGCTTTTCCCCAGCACATCTCCTTTAAAATTCCCCACAACCAGCCCCNTCATTTCTGTGAGAATGCTTTATCTTTTGGTCATAGATTACTTTTTATTAATCAGGACGCTTTGCTGCTATTTTTAGTCCCTGTTGCGTGAGGAACGACGATGAAAGCAGGAGGATGTCATGCAGTTGTGCAACTATGCAGTGTGGAGCTGCACTTTCGCCCTCGAGGTCAGCATTAAACACCAAAAACTCACTGCACCTTCAACAAAGATAGCTCGTGAGGCTGATGGTGTTTGAATTGCAAATCAGTGACATAACAGAGAGTGGATTCAGGCCGATTTAAATATAATCTTTGGTCCATCTCGCAAAGCTTTTGTGGACGCTGTCACATCATAAGACTTTACTTCGAACAGCAGGAAATCACTTTCATTGTGTTTTAATGAAACACATCGGAAAATGTTGCTAGAGTGTAGAACCAGCAACATTACGGGGAAAACGGAAGTAATTATGTGCAGCCAGACAATCACTCCTAAAATTATAATACAGAAGTAACTGGACTATGACCCTGGAGATATAGGTGACTGATGATGCTTAAAGTTTTCAATTATTATAATCAACCAATATGTAAACCAAGAAACAGGGCAAAACTCCAGCTTTTGGAGAGGAAGTTTCCCCTTGGGAATCAGTACTTCTGCAGCTGGAAAACCAGTCAGCGCCCCCCACCTTCCACCCAACCCGCACACAGTGTGACGTGAGCTCTTTCAAGTCTGATTTTGGCTGGGGAAGGTCACTTGTGTGCCTGTCAGCTGCAGTAGAATTGAAGGGATTCTTCAGCTTTCCAAAATAATGAAAAATCAGGGAGATACAGAAGTCCTGCTTCTCTGAAGGCTGCCCTTCCCCACTTGTTGCTTTGGGATTGTCTTGGGTAAAGAACGAGTTATATGTTGGAAAGGAAACTTTTCTTAGAAATCGAAGTTTGCTGTGGCAGGATTCACCACCAGGTGGAGATTTTATGCATCAACTAAGTGCTCGTTTGCTTTTTAGCACATAAACCATCTTTCCCAAGAATTACTGTTATTTTTATTTCTGTTACTTGAAGTACACTTTTTCCAGGTAAGAGCAGCCTGTGGAACAGAGAACCTTCATCAACCTCAGCCTTTTTGCATTCGTTGACGTTTCTGGAGGAGGCAATTCCCTGAAGCTGTTCCTGTTTCTATTTTACGTTTAACTGCATAAATTCACACCTTTCTAATGCAAAGGTTCAGCACAGAGGATGCAGTGACCTGTAAGGATTGACATGCTTCAGTAATGCCACCAAAAGAAGGGGAGATGGAGTGGCAGCAGTGAAAACATTGTCTCTCGGCACTGGTGCTGCTCAATTTTACAATGCGTCAGCTGAACCCAGCTGAATTAGCACTGAATTTATCCTTGAGCCTTTTTAATGTGTTTGAAATATTTCCCCTCCCTTAGTGACTGTGGCAATCTCATGTTTTATAGTATAGTAGTTTTCTGAGAGGTGAATCAGTTTCATTCGCTGTGTGCCTTTTTCCTGCTCTTTCATGGCAGAAGGAACTCCATCTGAAGTTTGCTGTCAGTTTGGATACGTTGCTCCCGAAGCAAGCACGCTCCGAGGCTGATCGGACACGGGTACAATAACAATCCTGGATGTTCTGGAAATGTTCTTGAGAACTAAAGGACCTCCGGGGGAAGTTGGTGTCTTTAAGCTCCTGTTTGTGCCTTTCGCAGTATCAGAACTGTGTTAACAGAAGGGTTTGATTATGAAATGGCTTTGTGCTTTCATGGGATCACCCTGTCCAGGCAACTGGGCTGCGCTTCTCCGTCTCTTCCTGCTGTGTCCTCACGGAGCACTCTGGTCACTTGGGTCCCAGTTTCACTGGCACCCTGGGTTGTGCTGGAAAACACAAGTACTCATTACTTGGTTTGGAGACAAGGGAGGTTTGCTTATTTTCCGGGGGAAAATCGCAGTAAAAAGGTGCCTCGTTTATGGGGTTTCCAGGCTACCACAATTTTGGAATTGTTCGAAACACAAATCAATTCCAGGCAAAACTATGTATGAACATAGAGGGTATGAGAGCTGGTAGCTGGACTGCCTTGCCCTCAGGAGAAATCCCGTGGACAGTGATTGGCAAGGAATGTTTGTGCACGGGCTGGGGCTGCTGGCACACACCTGTTCCAGGGGGACTGGGAGTGGAGAGTGAGGTGGGAGCTCACCTCAGGGGGGTACCTGTGCACATCAGTCATTGTGTAGGGAAATGGAGCGTACCTTGTTCTCCAAATCAACTTCAGTTGGGGTTGTTTTTACTCCTGGAATTACATTTTAAAGAATAGGTGGGTGGCACAGAAATCTACATCTGACTTAGGCAAGACCTGAGGAAGTTTGAGCCCCCCTTTTTTCTTCCCTTTTTAGAGCAGCTTGCCTTTGGACTTCAGCTGCTGGAAAACAACATAAATCCACAGCTTGTGTTTTGTTTGCAAGCCAGTAAGAGTTTTGAGGAGTGCCTTCCAATATGATAGATTTTTTTTTATCATTAACATATGCATAGAGTAAACCCTGCTCAACAATCCCTTTTCAAGCCTCTGTTTTTAATAATGTTTCTGAGTTCTTTTTTTAATCCCCTGGTGTTCTTGACAGACTCAGTTACGAGCCAAAGACTGTAATGAAACAAGTGAGAAGAGTGGCTTTACATCAGATTTACCTGCAGAGATGAGATGTGAAATGATACACTTGTACAATGCTGTGTGGTGCTCAGGTTTGTCCCAGGCCTGTTTGCTTTGCAAATTCTTTGCCAGATGCCTGTATTATATCATGACTACAGGACATCTGCACACTGCTTGGGACGTGATACACATCAGTTTGTTACCAAAACAGAGAGGAAAAGAACACAAGAATTGCTCCTTTTTGCTCAGGTTAAATATGGATCTCCACCTGATCCAAAGCAAGGCTGAGCTCTTTCCTCGGGAGGTGCCCAGACGCTGAATTCCCGCGATTTGAAATGAAAGGGAATGAATGAAGCCCCTGCAGAAATGGCGTTCAGAGCTGTGTTTTGTTTGTTCAGATGAAGTGCACTAGACAAGATGATTCCTTTCCTCATTAGCACTCTTGGTAGTCACAACTTCAGTCCTGCCTGACTAGTTCCTGACCAACAAGCCCTAAATGACTTAAACTCAGCTCGAAGCTCTCTAGGACGAGCTTTTTCCAAGGAGTGTAGATGCATGGAGGATGAAGCACAACATTTTTATCCTCTATGGTACTTTGAGGCAGAGGCTGACTGAAAATTTCATCCTAGCTGTGATCTGTCCCATTTTTTTTTAGGTCACAAGACTTCTAATTCCTTTTTATGGTGAATTTAAAGGGAAAGGCCATAAACATGAGCTATTAGATAAACATAAGATTTTGGCAGCCACACTCTGGATTAGATTTGTGGATTTTTTTAACTTTTTTTTTAAGATTTCAAATAATTTTTCAGAGACTTTGTTTGGATACACTCATCTGTGGAATTTTCTTTTCCCTATATAAGCTAAACCTATTAAAATGGAAAATATTTTCCGTTGTTCCTTGACTGAAGAAAAGGATGTTTTCTTTATTGGCAATTGTTATTGGCAATTGTTACCAAAGTTAGGCTGTGAACTTCCCTGCTCCCGTGATCCTGGGATTTTTTGCAGAGCCCCTGTTTTTCCCCATGCAGGCCTCCATGTGTTTCCGATGTGGACATTTGATCACAGGGAGCTCTGAAATACGTCATGAGATTTTGTAACTGCCTTACATAAAGAAACGTCAGCTGACATTTTATCTGCTTTTGGTCACCAGCTGCAACTCACATTAAGGTAATTGCTTCTGCTGTGCCATTTTTTGTAAGCATTGCATATCAAAATTGTGTCTTTCGGTGGGAAACCTGCAAAGAAAATGCTCCTTAAGAGAGATTTCCAAATACTTCACTCCTCAATGCAGATCCTGGAATTTTCTTTTAGCAACTTCCTGCTTAACTTTCAGTGAAATCTGTCATCCAGCCTCACGCTCTTTTGTTGTGCAAATACAATCATGTGGAATTTTCCTTTGCTTCGAGCACATGGACATTAAACTGGATAAGGGAATCTGAAGTAGGTTTTGCTGAGTGGAAAATTGTTTCAGTGTAATGCTTTCTTACATAAAACATGCCTTTGGGTACTAAAGTTTATTTAACTTTATTCATTAACCCCTTTTTCCATTCAATTGAAAAAAAGAAAACATTACTTCTGCAAATAAGAATTTTTTTATCTACAAGAGCATTTACCAGATCAGTTTACAACAGTGCAAAACCTGCTGTTCCACCCAGTAAGCTCTGCTCTGCAGGATTTTGTAAGGTTGTCTGTGAATTCATGGTTTCATGGAATTACAGAATCCCAGAATGGTTTGGGCTGTAAGGGACCTTACAGCCCATCCAGCCCCACCCCTGCCATGGGCAGGGATCCCTTCCACTATCCCATGTCTCTCCAAGCCCCAATGTCCAGCGTGGCCTTGGACACTCCCAGGGATCCAGGGGCAGCCACAGCTTCTCTGGGCACCCTGTGCCAGGGCCTCCCCACCCTCACAGGGAACAATTCCTTCCCAATATCCCATCTAACCCTGCCTTCTGGCAGTGGGAAGCCATTCCCTGTGTCCTGTCCCTCCAGGCCCTTGTCCCAAGTCCCCCTCCAGCTCTTCTGGATCCCCTTTAGGCGCTGGAAGGGGCTCCCAGGTCTCCCCAGGGCAATGACATCCAGTGCTTTGAGAAGGGGGAAGCTCCACTCTGCAGCTGCTTGTGACTCTTCCCTAGGTGCCCACAGGAAAGGTGCCACCAAGGTACCCCCAGGCTCTTCCCTGGGGCTTAGAGGGGATTCAGATACTGATACTGAGACACTGAGTTCCTTAAAACTGACTCTAGCTCTTCCCAGCTGGAGGCTGGAGGAGTCATCTGATGTCAGCCAGAGAAGAATGTTCCATGACACAGCTCCCGTGGCAGCCCTTGGGATGGACAGTGCCCGCACAAATTATGGCTGTGGCTTGCACCAGGGTGGGGAGGCTCCTGGAGCAGGCTCTGCCCACTGCAGCACACCCAAACTCCCCAGGCTCCATTCTACTCATCTTCACTTCCAGAATTAAATCAGGACTGTTTTCCAATGGCTTGTCACTTTGCCACACTTCCAACATTCCCCTATAATTAAAAAAA
>VZTG01006317.1:156444-301373 GCA_013397845.1 Melanocharis versteri
AAAAAAGGAAGAAATTAAGAAATAAAAGGAATGAAATGATATTGAATGAGCTGATTACTGGTGAGGGAAAAGGACTCAGCGACCAGATTAAAACTGTGCCCCATGATCCTTTTCCATAACAGGCCTCTAGGAGCTCAAATTATTTGTAGTGACCAGTGGGAATTGGAAGCACTTGAAGAAACACTGTGAGTTAAGCTACTCAGGTCAGAACAAGATCAAGACAATGTACATCTCAGGAGAGACAAACTGGAGAAATTCCTGCTTTATTCAAAGAGAAATTAGGTGATTGGGAAGGAGACATCACATCATATTGTGTCTTGCCAAGACACATGACTCTAAGCAAAGGCAAATCATCTAGACATTGTTCAAATACTTTTCTGCTTTTTGAGATGGCCAATTATGCAATGGCATAAAAACCTGGCCGGCTCACTGGGCTTAAAATCCAGCCTCCAGGGGAAACTGTGCCCTGGAGATGCTCATCAGGAGATAAAGCCTCGCTGGCTTTGACTCCTCTCCCTGGAATATGCAGTTAGGGAAAACGTATAATGATCAAAATTACAGAAATAGAAAATAATTAAGGAGCTACAAGCCCTGCAGTGGCTGTAAGAGATCAGACCCACAGCTCAGAGAGTTTTTATCTGCCAGGAAAAACATCCCATGTCTCTTTTCGGTGCTGGAGCTGTGTCAGTCATCCCTCTTCAGGAACACCATCCGTTTATCATTTCCATTTGAATGTCTTGGGGAACCTGAAGGCAGCGGAAGCAGCCCTTCGCAAAAAGCAGAACTGGGGATCACAGGATCCTTAAGGCTGGAAAAGACCTTGGAGACCATCAAGTCCAACCATGATTCCCAAGGGGATGTGTTCTCACAAAAGAGTGTTTGTTCCAGGAACTGAAGTGTCCAGGTTAGGGACTAACTCATGTCTAGCTGAATTACTGTTTTTACAAGTAAAGTGTGTGAATTTATGGTTCTTATTATTGTCCTTCACAGAGCTCATCCTATATTGTGAATTTTGATGGTGTTTCTTTGTGGAGCAGTTGTAAATTTGGTTTAATATCGACATGTCTCTCTTCCACTATTTTTCTGTTTATCCAGAGGTGGTCCTGACTATACGTTGGGATTTATTTCTCATCCTGACCCCCAGTGTAGAGCAGATAAATCATACAAGCCCAACAGAAAACAATCAGCTTGTCTGGTTCAGTGGTTTCCAGCAGCTGTGGAAACTCTGTGCTGGTGCCTCTGTGTGCTGCTTGGAGGGAGTTCATTAAGTAAATGAGGGCTTTGCAGCGTTGTGGCGGTGTGTGTTATTTTGGGGTTTCGTTTCAGATGGCATTCTTCTAGGGATTGTTTTGGAGAGAGTTGCCAGCAACCTCGGGCCAGTGGGCTGGAGGCCAGGTTTGGGTGGAAATAGCAGGGTTTATGTCACCAGCCCAGAGCTCTGTCTGGGCAGCTAATTTTGGGCTGGTGCTTCTTTGAGGCATCGGCAGTTCCTGCGTGTGACTGGTTCCAGCCATCACAAAGGCTGTCACAGCCGTGGGACAGGCCATCAGTGGTGCCCAGGCCAGCAGCTGGTGGCAGGGCCAGTGGGAATCATAATTCCCTGCTGTTCCAGGGAGCTTTTCTGTGCCTGCAGCTCCGTAAGGGGTCCAGCTCTCCCTGAGGAAAGAACACCTGACTCCGTGCAACGCCTGTGTTTCCTCTTGACTCGATTTCTGTGGGAAGGGCCAGAGCTGCCATGCAAATAGCTCCCCGTGGCTCCTCTCACCACAAACACACATGTCCGCCCTCTCTCCTGGACTCCATGGACTGGGATCATCCAGAGTGTGTGGGGTGGCTGGGAATGGAAGTGTGGATATGGCAAAAGAGACCTCATGAACTTCCACTGGCTGAACTCATGTGAAAGGCTGGAGCTCCTTCAAATCAGATCCATCAAATATGGATTATTCCACACAGAATAATTCTGAAGTCTTGCAACTTAGCTCCTGGGGATTTTAAATGTTTATAGACTTTCCAGAGGGTAGGAAAAAGGGGAAATATTTACGTGTAGATCATTTCTGTTACACTTGAGCAGTAGGAATGCTGGGCCCCTTGCCCAAGGCTCCTTGCTCCCTGCTCTGCAGCACTAATGAATGTAAATGAGTAAAGGCAGGACTGTGAGCAATGCTGAGTGGGGAAAAAGCCCCCAACAAATGCAAAGCACAGCAGGAATCATCAGGTAACCAGATTACATCCTTTTCTGTGTGCTGCACCCACTGGGCATGCAATATTTTCACATCAGGTGATTTGTTACCTGCTCCCAAACAAGTCTCTGCAGCCCCATGGAGATTTACATTGCAATGATTTAGATGCTCTACTTATCCTTGGGCTGGAATATTTTGATTGCCAATTACCTGGAAGTCCTCCTCAGCACAAGGCAGTTCAAGATCAGTGTGAAATAAAGAACTTATGCACAGCATCATATCTGGATAGTTAAAATGTTCGTGGTGGACAGGAGAGAGACAAGCCTGTCTGCAGAACTCCTCAGATCCAGTGGTTTCATACACTGCTGGATAACACTTATCCAACTAACTTGGAACCACTTCCTATGCAAAAAACCCTATATGACTTCAGGCTTGCAGTCATCAAAAATTGTGTTGATTGAGGTAACGTGTTTCATTCCATACCCTAAGGCTGTTTGGATTTCATCCAGGTGAACATTTCAAAACATCCCCTTCTCAGGTGTTCTGATTACAACTTAATTAAGAGGGTGGTTTTAATTTTACTCCTTCTCAGCTGTTCCTTTTTGCTCTGATGCTTAAGCAAAATAGTAATAAAGTCTTCACCTCCTGTGCATTAAAAACTGGCTTCTCCACATGATATAGCTCTGTCCTTATCTTAAGGTGAATCTTTTTCTCTCACTTTGAATTTCACATTTGATATAGCCATTTTTAACCTTCTTTTTAAATTACCAATATCTGGATCAGTCCTGATTTTGGGATTGAGTACTCATCCCTGAGCTCTAATCCCTGTTGTGCTTGGGACCAGGCATTCACAAACAGGAGCACTGCCAGAGAACATGTCTTTAAATACAGTCATCCTTGGCATATCCATATCCACATCCATATCCATATCCATTTCCAGGTCTGGAATAGTATATTTGAAGCTTGTGGCAAACAATGTATTCCACATTTGCATAATTTTTGTTTAAAATACAGTGTTTTTTCCTGGGGATATGCAAAGTGCTTTGTTCAGACAAGAGCTGAAATTATTTTAGCCCAGCCTGGTAAAGGGACTCACCCCTCTGCCCTTTCCATGCACCTAGGGTGGGTTAGAAGTGTGGCTTCCTAGAGAGGTTTTAGAATCACAGAACCATTCAGGTTGGAAAAGACCTCCAGGATCATCCAGTCCAACCTGTGACTGATCACCAGAGCTAGACCAGAGCACTCAGCCCAATGAGCCCTTGTGAGCCAGACCAGAGCCCTGAGTGCCACATCCAGTCATTCCTTGAACACCTCGAGGGATGGGGACTGGGCAGCCCCTTCCACTGCCTGCCCACCCACAGTTTTGAGTTAGTAGACTTGCTGGGTACTGTGGCTAGGGGGGTGGTGCATATAAAAACCTCTGGGGAAAGAAAAAAAGAAAAAAACCTTTATTTTGCTACCCTCAAAACTGAAAGGTAATAATTAACATGAAGGTAACCAATGCTAACAGAAATAGTTTGTTTAGTTACTGAATAAAGTGCCACTAGGCAAATGAGATGACAAATTTGAATTGACGTGCATCTGAAAATAATCCATACAAATTTTGCAGGAGCGATAGCCACTGCTGTCGTTCTTTGAGGTCACACCTCCTCCTTTTGTCCATATGATGTAATGTTGGCTGGGAGCTGTGTGAGCCTTGTTTGCCTTCCTGTTACAGGAGCTGCTCAGCTCCCTGAGGTTGTCAGAAACCCCTGAAACCTCATGAAAGGTTTACGGGGGATTATGGGGAGCTGCAAGCTCTAGAACACTGGGCTATCCCTGTGTCACTGGGATCGTGTGTTCAGCTCAGAGACTGGATTTAAGGAATAATGGGCATGCCTAGGTGATCATTTTTGGCTTCATATTGTTCTTTTGTTTGACCAGAGAATAAAGGTGAAAACTGAGCAAGACCAAAAATGATCATCTGTCTTTAGGTTCTCACTTCCATTGTCTTCCCACTTCATTATCAAAAAGGAAAAATGTTGGTTTGCAAAATATTTACCAACTGAAAATGCCCAGCAAGTTGCTCTCAGCTGGGTGTGGACACACATATGATTCAGTCCATTTTTAGAACCCCAGAATCCCAGAATGGTTTAGGTGGGAAAGGACCTTAAAGCCCATCCAGTTCCACCCCTTGCCCCTTTCACTATCCCAGGTTGCTCCAAGCCCCGTTCAGGCTGGCCTTGGACACTTCCAGGGGTGGGGAGTCCACAACCTTTTTGCTGGTGAGAGTGTGCAAGCCATGGATAGTGATGTACATTACGTGTCCTGTTCTATCATCTCCTCTCCCTGGCTCTGACCTCAGCATTCTCATGGCCACGTTTCCAGTATTTATGTTTTATGAACTTTACTAGATAAATATGTGTAAGGCATAATAAAATTTATTTAAACATAGAAAATTGTAAATAAGAAAAAAAATATTAAACAGATCAATATTTTGGGGAGACAACACAAAATTTATCCACATATCTGGTGAAATAGTGACTCTTTTTGGGCTGTCTCCTTACAACTTTAAAAATGGGAAAGGTGGAGCCAAAATAAGGTTGGGTTTGTGAAGGATTTTGATTTAATCCTGTCTGGTGAATATCTACAATGCAAGTGGCACAACCTTGTGCCCATCCTTTAATGCACAGAATTATGATGAGGAAAAGTGGACTCTGATGTACACAGCTCTAGAGAGCCATGCATCTCTGCAAGGGTGAAAAAAATAGGAATTAATACAAGTGGGACCCTACTGGAAAAGCTTTAGGAATAGCTGAACCTGGAGAGAATTGAATGGGAGGTTGTTGGGGGTTTGAGCTGCCGACACAAGCCCCAGAACAAAGATCATTCAGGTGTGTGCATTGTGTTACAGACTTTCCTGTGATGCTTCTGCTGCTGTTCCAACACGTGACCCTTCTCGTTCAGAGAAGGGTGAGGACCCATCTATGTCTTTCCAGACACCAACCATAGATACTCATGTTCTCCCTTAGGCTCAGAGGTAATTACTTGAGGAGATGTGTATTCTTAAGAGCAAACCCATTGCTGTCTTCGCTATTAATGGCATTATGGATCATATGAATGTTCTCAAATCTTCACCTAATGCCAGTCTCAAAGCTTCTGTATTTGTGATCAAGTTTCTCACTTCTTCTGACAGAACATGGGAGTAATACAGGGTTTTATTTAAAAGGAAGCATAATATTAGGAAGTTTTGCATGTTTCTAGTTTGTCACAAATTTCCATGTATGCGAGGTACTGCATTATCACCTTAAGCTTTATCCAAGATATCCCTGGAGAAAGAAACAAATGAACTAGTTCTTCCAGAGCTAGAAGAGCAAGGGTGACTTTGAGATTAAAATTAGGCTTCTGCCATTAGCTTCATGTGCAGCCTGGTGAGAATTGTTCAAGTTCCTGTGCCAAACCCCCAAGTGTAAGAGCAGAGGAACTGGACTGGTTTGTCACCTTTGCCTTGTCCCCTGGGCAGGGGCACACTTTGGAGTTCCTGCCAAATTCACCATATCTGGGATGCAGGGGCAGTGGGAGCCTGTGTCACAAAGTGCAAATAATCTCACCAATAAAATGGGTTGAGGGTTGTGGCTGCAAACTCTGGTCACGAGGTGTGATCTGTGTTCATTGGATTTGCCCTCCTTATGCATTTCAATTAAGAGAAATTTTCAGGTCACTCCATTCATGCTGAGGAGGGGTCTGCAAGCGAATAGTCTTTTACCTGGGGAAATATTGTACTCATGTTTGTGCAGGTACATCCATGCTCAGCCCCAGCTTATTGGCTTTCCAGACACAAATCCATGACCCCCCTCCTTCCAGTATGACTCTTGCCCCTGTGCTCTCAGCTGCTTGGCATGTTGTTGGCAGAGTATGACCTCAGTTTTCTCAAAGCCAGTCTATTTCCAGCTGAAGTTTTAGGATTCTGATCCCATTTATTGATCCCTAACCATCCACCAAATGTCTCACTCCCAGCACAGGTTTTAGCTATATCTTGTACCTCTTTTAGCAAAAACCACCACACAGTGGCATTTGTGTCTTAGGTTTGTGCCTGTCACTATCCAAAAGATCAAATTTCCCAGTCCTTCCAGCAAGCAGAGACACAGGATTGGCTGAGCAGAATCACAGCTGTGAGTTTTCAAGATAAATCAGCAGATAAATCATCTGAGAAGAGGAGAGAATTAGAGGTGATAATCCACTCAAGTTGTCTTTTCACACAGGGAAGAGCTGGGCAGGTCCTATGAAAATACCCAAGAATTGCCACTTTTGGTTAACATTAGCAAGGTGAAATTAAATCTGGAATCAACAAGGATGCAGGGACATCTTTGCTGTACAGAAGAGTATCTGGCTGCCAGAGCGTGATGAACATCCTGATGGAAAGCATCATTCCTAATCTTCCAGCTTTCTTGGCAGCAATTTTTACCTTAACGGTAGAGAGGCCCTGGCACAGGGTGCCCAGAGAAGCTGTGGCTGCCCCTGGATCCCTGGAAGTGTCCAAGGCCAGGCTGGACGGGGCTGGGAGCCACCTGGGCTAGTGGAAGGTGTCCCTGCCTATGGCAGGGGTGGCACTGGATGGGCTGCAAGGTCCCTCCCAACCCAAACCAGTCCATGATTCTGTGAATTTGTTAAACCTGAGCACATCCAGTTGTATAGGGGAAACCTCAGCTCGTGAGTATTTCTCCTTTGGTATCTTTTGCCTTTCTTGGTTGGCAGTAATGGATATTATCCACTGTGGTACAGGTTGTGTTTGCCTTTGCTTTTTGTGCCTGTTTGTGGCACATACCATCCTGGACAGATACTTTTCTATAGATACAGAGTGTGTGGGGGTATGTTTACATTGTGGCATATCCAGCCACATGAACCTGTATTTACAGGGTTTTCTGAGAGCCCACTGTGAGCAATTTATTTGGTGTGTTTGAAGCTCTAGACTTAATTCCAATCTGGCTAAGAAATATATAGCATGTGCTTTTGGAGAGGTCTGGCTGTAGATAAAATTTTAGATAAAATGTAGATAAAATCTTACTTAACCACTATAGGAGCTTGCAGTCGACTTGATTTAGATGTAGATTATTTCAAGCCCCTAACCCAAGTGGATGACATGGATGCAGAGGCTTTGTGTAGTGCTGATGTGTTCAGAATTTCACCATGCTCTGTGCACCCCATTTGTACCAGGGGCCTGTTGCATTCAAAGAAGGTAAAATTAACCATGGCAGATGGAATTCCTGGTCTTCCATCTCATCCTTTGCTCCTGCATTCCCATGCAATCACTTCAGGCTGTGGATAGGGAAAAGATATAGATATTTCTCCAATTTGGGAAGGGAGTTGAAGACTATTTGTGTGCCAGGCACAATCCTAGGGATTGCATAACTGCAGTAAAAACACGGAGCTGTTCTGGCACTGTCAGAGTTGGCATGGAGGAGGAGCAGAGTCCTTTGCTAGAACAAACAGTTCCCAAGTCAGCCTCAGTGCAGGGATCTCCTCCTTGGGATCCTTTCAGTTCTGTAGAGCTTTTACCACTGTGCTGAGTTTAAACTGGAAATAATTTCCATCAGGGACAGAGCAGTTAGTTAGTTTTTTCTTCCTAATCTTTCCTTGCTAATGGCTCTCTGTGTCTGCTGGGCTACTTGGGATTTTCTGAGCACTATTTACCTGGATTTATGACCTGAGCTCAGTTAGAACTGCAAGCACTGGGACCTTCAAGAATGTTAGAATTACTGCTCAGTTCTTAGAAACAATAAAGCATCTGGATGTTTTAGACTGCAGAATAAAAATTTCAAAAAGAAAAGGTCTGGATCCAAGATATGTTTTTAGGACTTCAAAAGTGAATCAAACTTTCAAAACTTCAGGTGTTGTTTTGTTCAAGCTTGGGCTAAAAACTACTCTTTATACCCTGGAATAGTAATGTGCCCCTTCAAAATTCCAACATCCCTTCCTAGGAGAGTTTTACAAAACTACTGGCTGAAGGGATGGCAGCTTAATATGAAACAGAGTTTCAGTGAAGCATTGTCAAAAGGGAGAAAAATGAAATTCTGCCATCTCAAGTGCAAAACTCCTTGAAATTTCCAGCAGGCTGGTAATGGTTTGATCAGGCATAAATCGAAGATGCTCAATAATTATGGTTTCCTTACAGAAGTAACTTCCCCATTATTAGGAAGTTAACCCAGTATGATTTTGAGGTTGGTGCCATCCCGTACCAGAGTGGGATGTAATGGTTTTTAGTGCAATTCCACCTAGATCCTGTCATTCTCTTCTGAGCAGAGAAGAGCTGGAAGAAGTTCAGACACAGAAATAAACCAGGTGAGTGCCTGGAAGGCTGGAGTTCTGAGAGGGTAATAAAGTAGGTAAATATACAATATAACTTGGCTCCATGACAGTTCACCTTCTATGGACATACTGGTCAGGGAGAGAAGAGTTTCAGGTGTTCTTAAAAATAGCAGATGAAGTAATGGAGGAAATACTCATCTGGATACAGGGGAGGGAATCCTTAGAAACTAATGTCTTGCAGATCATCCCATTCTCTCTCTGGGAAATGATGGAAACATTGGAGGGTGCTGAGCAGCACATGAGGAATGGGGAGAGGGTGGCCTGGTAGCAAGAAGCAAGGCAGGCACAAACTGCTTTGTGAGAGGCAGGAGAGAGGGCAAAAACCCCTGTCCTGTTCTCTCCTCCCAGCCGCGCTGGGCCAGTCCCCTCAGTGCTGTGCTGGGAGTGGCTGCTGGAGGACAGCATCCTGCTGAGCAGCCAGGGCTGTTCCGTGTGCCAGAGCCTCTCCATGCACAGCTGCTCTGAGGATTTTATCTCAGCGCCTGAGAATCCCTCCAGCCCTGCCTGGAGCACACATTCCATCCCAATGACAGTGGGATTTTAGGTAGCAGGACACACTTTAATTGCCTTTTCTCACATGGTTGGTAGCAGAGAGCTGTGGTATGAGAGCCTTGAGTTCAGGGCTGGTCTGGGAGCAGAGGGGGATGTGTCCATCCAGAGTAGCCAGAGCAAGGAATGCCCATTGTTTGCAGTGACACCAGCTAACTGGGGAGGCAGTGCCTGACAGGAGCCAGGCTGGGAGAGCTGAGGGCGTTTACCTGGAGAAGAGATGGCTCCAGGGAGACCTCAGAGCCCCTTCCAGCCCCAAAAAGGGGCTCCAGGAGAGATGGAGAGGGACTTGGGACAGGACAAGGCTTCCCACTGCCAGTGGGCAGGGTTAGCTGGGATGTTGGGGAGAAATCCTTCCCTGTGAGGGTGGTGAGGCCCTGGCACAGGGTGCCCAGAGAAGCTGTGGCTGCCCCTGGATCCTTGGGAGTGTCCAAGGCCAGGGTGGACAGGGCTTGGAGCAACCTGGGCTAGTGGAAGGTGTCTCTGCCCATGGCAGGGGGTGGAACAGGATGAACTTTTAGGTCCCTTCCAACCCAAACCATTCCATGATTCTGTAATTCCATAAATGATAACATTCCATGTCCACTCTTTACTGATGGGTGATATTCCTAAAGGGACAACAGAAATTAGAAGCCTTGAGAACCAAACTGGAGAGGTGGAGTATGGGTGGAAAAGGCTTCTGGTAGAAGGACTTGTTTGGTGACTTTTACCCGTCGGTAATAACCCCTCAGTAGTGTTACAATAAATCCTAAGGAAACACATAGGAAATTGGACGTTTATAGCAAGTAATGGCCTGGAAGAGCAGCCTGCAGCCTTAGGCAAAGCTGAAAAGCAAAGACGTAGCAAATTAATCATTAAGCACAGTAATGGTTTATTTTCAACAGTTTATTATAAGAAATGCAGTTTTTTATTGCCAGGTGCTCAGGCTTTAGGATTTTCTCCTGGCTAGGCTTAGGATGTTTTACACATAGAGAATGCAGAAAGGATTTGGTCTTGGAAAAATAAATGTGTGTACATGAGAATTAATTCCCCTGATGGAGATGATCCCATAGGATTCAGAACAAATAGAGAAGGTGACCATTTGTGACCCATTTCAGAGAAGCCTTTAGGCATACAATTAAAATTAAGCATGTGTTTATATTGCTTTGACGTCAATGGGACTTCATCAGGTCTTAAGTGATGTTCTGACTAGAGAAGCTTCCATCACCTCATAGTTCTGCTGATTTAAAAACCTGGGCTGAAACAGAAGTCCTTAAAGCCTCCATGCATTTTAATGTATTCTTCAATCCCACTGCCAAATGTGGGCACAATAGAATAAAAATGTAGTGCCAGGTTGTATTCAGAACCAGAGCTGGCTGCAGGATTGATGGTAAGATTTTATGCAGCTTTGGCACAATTTGTCTCCACAGGAAGCTTTGTTTGGGGGTATACGGGGAGAGGTCTCATTAGGGAAAAGGCAGCAGGGAATATTTTTACATTCCTTGAATGAGATGCCATCCTCCCACGTGGAAAGGGAAGAGGTGGCCAGCAAGGAAACAAGGGTTTGTTCTGATAAGCACAGTGCTGGAATGAGCTCTGTGTGCTTGGCATCAAATGAGAGGGGATGCTGATGTAAACTGTGCTGCACTTGCTCTCAGGGCTGGTTTGCTGCAGCTGCTTGCTGAGGTCTGGGTATTGACAACGCTTGATGAACGCTGGTAATGGTTTATGCTACTTCTGTGTTTAAAATAAAAGGCAAGCAGAGCAAAAGGAGAAAGGTTGGGGTCTGCAGGCCCAGGAGTGGAGAGTGCAGCTGCAGGTGAGGGCCCTGCTCTGCAGTCAGCGCTGTTTCACCCAGGCAGCGGGGTGGAATTCCCCCAAACAAAAGGTGGAACAAAGAAAAGAGAAATTCTGCAAACACCTCAAGCACAAGAACTGCTTTGTTCTCCTTATTTTCTGCATCCTGACTATTTCCAATGTTTTTTACCTGAGTACCTTGTTACCATGATGATTATTCACCAGGGTCTTTATGAAATTACCAGTATTACCTGTGTGCTGTTTTTCTCATGTGTTTCATTCACTTGCCTGCTCCTGCAAGTGCCACAGGACTCTGTCCTTCTGCTACTAGCAGGCTGGTTTGTCCTACTGAAACATTCCAGTGTCACATACTGACAAAAATATAGGTTATGCTTCAATCTTTGGGTATTTTTTCTTCAGCTGTTTTACGTGGCACCTGCAAAGGAGTAAGCCCTGTTGGACTCATGGTAAATACAGTTATGTCCCTTCATAGAATTTATTTTGGGAATATCCAGGAATGTCAAGAAGCATAACCATTAAGGACTAAGCTGTTGCACCCATTTAGTCATTAATAAAAAGGATTATGCTCTATGAAATAATAACATCCTCCACTAATTCCTGTGCAAGATTTGTTTTATTTGGCAAATTGCTGTGTATTCTTTTCCAGTAGATAGTGATACTTGGATGGAGTGAGTAGATAAGGCATGAATCATTGGGTCAGAGAATATCCTGAGTGGGCCCACAGGGATCATGGAGTCCAACTCCTGGCCCTGTCCAGACCCCCCAACAATCTCACCCTGTGCACCCCTGGGAGCGTTGTCCAAATGCTCCTGGAGCTCTGGCAGCCTCCGGGCCGTGCCCATTCCCTGGGGAGCCTGGTCAGTGCCCACCACCCTCTGGGGGAAGAACCTTTCCCTGATCTCCAGCCTGACCGTCCTGTTCTGGAGTTCTGCGCTCTGATCTTTGGTTCTCCCCCAGGGCAGTGGGTGAGACAGACCTGGAGTTTAAAGGCAGGATTGTGGAGAGAGGCCCTCCCAGAAGAGAGACTGCTTGGGGAAAGAAGCCCCCTTATTCAAAGAATCATAGGGATCTCCTCAATTTTCTTATGTGACAAAAAACTACCTGATCCTGGGAGGGTCCAGCTCATTACTGTGAGAGGTAATGAGTAAAAATCCCAGGGTACAGCCCATGTTTAGGAATCATCTACCACAGAGATTTTAACTCCTTAGGAATTTGGCTGCCTTAGACCCCCCCAGACCCCTCTGTCACGAATTTAGCGCAGAGCATGAGTCCATGGATCTGCAGAGCAGGGATCACAGGGCTGGAAGCCTTTTCTTGCCTCATACAGCCTTGAGCAGCAGCACCAGGGATGCCAGGCTGGGGCCAGCAGACCCCAACGTTTAAGAGAATGAGGGAAGATATAGGAAAATTACCCAGAGTATTTCTGTAACTCAACACTGTGAAAAAAGACTAATTGGGATAGTCAGGTCCTGAGACATAAAATGCACTTTATTTCTTGCTGTATTGGAATGCCCAGGTTTGTCTGTAGAGTTGTAAAAAAATCCCTCTGCATGCACCATGTATTTATCAGCTCTTCTGTGTTGATCTCTGTGTGCTGGTAGCTTTGTATATTTCCAGGTTTTAGTTCTGTTTAACTTCTACTTGCAAAATGATCTGTCAGTTTGTTATTCTAGGGAGAATGATGGCTTGCTGCCGGGCAGGGTGGTGTGGGTGATGTTTGCTTCATCCTAATGTTTTCCAGCTATTTCTGGGAGCAGATGTGTTTAATCACAAGGATCCTCCACTTCAGAAATAAGTAATTAAAATATTCATCACTGCATAGAATTGACTGCCAAGGATCAATCTGATAAGGAACAACAACTCACGAATTTAGCTGCCAGTGAGAAATCTTTAGGTTTGCTCTTACTCCAGAGTGCCTTTGACCATTTATAAGATAAAGAAAAGATTTCATAGTTTCTCAGGGAGAGATGTGCAAGTCTGTACAATCCCTGAGAAACAGCAGGCTCCTAATTTCCTTGATTTTATTTGTATATTAAGGCAAACATGTTGAACTTCCAGCTGATCTACTCCTCAGTGTCAAACAAAAACCAAGCCAGAAAAAAAATACAATTTCCTCATTCTGCAGATGTAAAAAATTGTTCACTTCTCTGTTTATTCTGCAAATTTGGACTCAATTCTTCCCAAAACAGCAGGCTGGGAGATTGCTCCATATAAGACTTATTTTTGATTATTTGATGCTTAGTACAAGACTGAATGAGTGCATTGAGGTTCCGCTGCTCTGGAAGTGAAATTTGTATTTTGAAAATTCAAATGCAGTCTCAGCACACAAAAATATCTTTGTTTCCTGTGATGTAAAAGGACTGAGAGTCCATAACTCTTGCTGGTTAAAAAAAAAGTCCTATTGGAGTTTAACTTGTTTTACAGAGTGTGTCTTTGTGGTTAAGGAATGTTTTTATGTGCTTTGCCTTTGTCACAACAATATAATAGATTTAGGGCATTAGAGAATAAGGTTTCCTGGTAGTCAAAAACTTTGATGGTATCTAGGAGCTTTCCTGAATATTAGGACATGTTTAAAATAACCCTCTGCCTGGTGTAGTGTCTCGTATCGTCTTTGATGTGGGGTTTTCATGTCTAACTTAGTTTGTGGATGTGAGACAAACAAAGTAACAGTCAGGAGAATGAGGACAAAATAACCCAAAGAGATGAAGGCAGAGTTTGTCAACAGAAGATGCAAAACTCAGCAAACATGTTTCTCCAGAGCTTCTCGTTGGTCTGCCACACTTGGAGTTTTGCACTGCTCCAGCATTTCCGTCATAATTTCTGATGTGGAACTGAATCTCTCATGGGCACAGCAGAGCTCAGATTGATTTTAATCAACAGAGAAGCCAAAGAGTAATGGCTGCATGGAAAGAAAAGGAAGGCATTAGAACAGGAATGGCCTCATTTGGGAGAGGAAATGTGCAAGTTACCCTTTAAGTGGAGTGTTGTCTTTGAAGAGCCTGAATGAACCATAAAACCAGCGACCCATGATGTTAATAACAGAGTGTGAAGTGAATGTTGATGGTGCCATTACTCTCAAAAGGGCAAACAAGGTTGTCCAAACAACACCTTCAGCTATTTAATGGAAATATATCTCCTCAAAAGTATATCTCCAATATAATCTCTGGGTTCCTTTCAGTTTTCTTGTGGTATTTGGGGGAGTTCTTTGCACTTCTTAGGAGTGGGGTTGACTTAATTTCTTTTGATTTATGTATTGATCACAAGGTCTTCATTAGTTACTAATTTTTAGTTTGAATTTCAAACTGAATTCTATTTCTTGTAGCTTTTTGTTTGCACTGACTTTTTATCCAATAATGGTTGTAGGACAGAGCTGAGATTTCCGGACCTTGGAGTCCTCACCTCTTCCCAGGGAACATTAACTTATATCTATAAATATGTCATAACCACATGATTTTTCCAAGGGGAAATCATGCCCACTGCTGGGCACAGTTGTCAACAAGGTACTGGGCAAGAAGGCAGGTGGGAAATGGCAGTGAGGACAACAGATCTTCAGAATAATGAGCTCCATACCATTCATGTTTTTAAAATGTTTGGGGTTTTTTGTGTGTTGCCTCTTTTAGTGACTGATTTTTGTTTAGATGGAGGCAACTTTATTTACATCCATAATGTAAGATGTAAGTGGTACTCCTGGATATAATTTAATAAAATATTTGATCCTGTACTCATCTCATTTAAAATGTCCGAGTATAAATAGGATCAGTCTTGGTATAAAATTATTCTAATTTGTTTAAAAGTCACAAGTCAAAGTCACATGAAAAGCCAGTTTCCTGTCAAGGAAAGCTGGGAATATCAAGCCCTGGGCAACCTGGTCTGACCCCAGAGGTGCCTCTGCTTTGAGCTGGAGGTTGGATAGGAGCCTCCTGATGGCCCTTCCAGCCTGTTCTACTTTGATCTTATCATTTTATGAAGCCAGACACCATAGATACAATAGCAGGCAATTACAGGGACTGACTTCTCCCTTAATATGAAGGCTTCCCCCGATGTAGTGCACTTCAAGCACTCAGGATATTTCAGGATCACAGGATTGTGTCTGAAACCTGCTGTTATTTTAGCCCTTTATGTTTGTTTCCATAAGTGCCATGGGTGACTCGGCCACAGCCCCAGAACACCACCTTGTAGGTGGAAGCAGGGAGAGAAAGAAGGGAAAGAACATAAAGGAATTAGACACCTGATTGAGAACTCCCTTCAGAAGTCCCTTTTGGTGCAAAGTTTTCTCATCCACAAGTGGAAAATCTTCTAGAACTGTCACTTATTTTTTATGTCATAGAGGAAATGTTTCCATGTGGGAGTGGGGAAGTAGGGCAGAGGCAAATCGGCTTAGAGGAAATGCCATTTTTCTGCAGCCCTGATATATCTGATAGATGGTCTTAGAGGAGTAAAGTGGAAATAAGGAGTGCATAGACTCTGGCAGATATCAATGATAGGAGGCACCAGCCTGAAAATCCTGCTTTAGGCAGAGGCCCAGCTAAACCATATCAGGATATGCAATGGATAAGCAAATGGCTATTTTTCACTAGGAGAAATCTTAGTAGCAAGTTTACAGTCCCTCCCTCACCTCGTGGTGCTATAGATAATGATTTTCACCACACAGGGAGAGATATTTTATCTTGACGAGAACAAAGGCCAGCCTTCCATGGAACACCTCATGTTTGTGAGCCTGATCAAAGAGTGATTTTTCTCTGATACATGATGAAGTGTCTGGAAGAAAATAATGGGTTTGTATGAAGCATCTGACAAAACACCCCTTTTTGTTTACTTAATTGCGTGTTTGTCCTGCTATTCCCACTCTCCGTTTTCCATGGTTTGCCTGAAGCTGTGCCCTTGAGGACACACTAAGAGGGCCCCTGTAATTTGGCACGGCTTCCCTTACAGTTCTGCTTCAGAAGAGAGCTCTGTGTGCTTGGTGCCTCTCAAGGCCCTTTTCCACACCCTGTCATTGCCTTGCCGCAGTCCAGGGCTCATTTCCACTGCAGAGCAGCCGGGGGAAGGGAGGGAAGCTGAGGAGGCAGTGTGAGGTCTGGGGGCTCTGGCAGCTCTGGATGCACACACGGCACGTGGGGTCAGGGACACTGCAGCAGGCAGCTCTTAGTGGGCTGAAATAGCCTGAAATCAGAAAAACAAACTTCACATAAAAGACAAGGGAAAGAGGTTTCTTAAACCATTCCAAGGTTAGTTGGTGACGCACCCCACAATACAGGACCTGAAGTGAATGAGGGAAGAATAAGGGATGGGGGAAGGCAGCTGCTAAACCTCCTTTGTCACAGGGAAAAAAAATAAATAATGAAACCCTACCCATAATTTTCTTGAAGAAACAAGATTAAGACCAAAAATAATTGTACGAAATAACAAGAACAGTCACAATGTATAAAAAAGTCTTTTATTTCTCTTTGCGTCAACAAGAAGGGAAGAGGAATTTTTGACTTTTAGTTACTCAGCTCCTTATCAGGAGTCTGAGTTGTTTCCTTGACCAGGGAGAAATCAGAGTTTTGATAATCAGAACTAACTCTGGGAGTTCTAATGGAAATACTGGAGTTCCCCAGTTTGCTGGGGGTTGTGTTTATTCCAGCATTTGCTATCTGTAAAACCACAAAAACTATAATCAGAGCTGTCCTCTGGGAATCGCGCTTTGGAGAGATTTAAAATGTCGAGAAAGGGAGTCAGAGATAAATCCTGTGTTTGCAGATGCCCCCTCCTTGGCAGAGTTCAGGGACAGCTGATCAGGCCTGTAAGCAGCACGTGGCTCCACACAAGTTTGTGGCTGGAGCAGGGCTGTGCCAGGGAGAAGGTGGAGCAGGAGGACCCCCAGGAATGTGGCTCACACCTGCCCTGGGCACTTATGGTCACCTCTGAGCACTGGGAACTCTGCTTCTCTTATGCTCAGCAGGGAATCTCTTGGGCACTTCAAGTAAGTACATTTGGGGGATTTAGAGCACAGGCAAGGGGGTCAGACCCTCGGCCTTGCCAGTCAATCCCCAGTCAAAGGGGAAATGAAAGGGTAACTAACTAGATGAGAACAGTTTTATTCATGCTTTTGTTATCTCTGCATGTCTCCAGACCAATACTGAGCTCGTCTGACACATTTCAGAGTCCATTCCTACGAAGAGACAAGGTGGTCTTCAGACGGTGGTTGACTTGGAAGACAAAAGGACCCAAATAACGGCACCCTCGTGGGTTTGCTGCATTTTTCTGGTTAATGTTCCCTCAAATGGGCACAATGAGGATGTGGAGGAGGAGGCTGCCACATCAAACAGGCGCTTTCTGAGCTGGCAGTCCTAGGCTGGCTTTCTAAACATACACTTGCCCTTCTTTGTGACAGCACTTACAGGGCAGCTCTTCCCTACCCTGCTTTTTTCCCTCACAAATGAGACAGACCACTGGGTCATCAGTAGTGGCCAGAGTGGCTCAGCCCCTCAGTGCATCACAGCAGGGGACCAGTAAGATAATGGAGAAAATGAGGTTTCTGGCTTGCTTTGTGCCGAGGAGTGGCTTGCTGTCCTCTAATTGTGGCCACTGCTTTGCCAGACACTTAACTTTGTTAATACAATGTGAATGCCACCTACGTGCCCCTCACTTGTGGAACAGTATCCTTTGGTTTGCTGCACTTTGAGGAGGTCTCGGTTGAGTCATGCAAGCCTTTTCTTTCCCCCTTTATCTTGGCTTTTTTATGACCACATTTTTCAAAGAAGTGAGTTCCAATTTAGGCATTGAGTTTGTGCAAAGCCACAGTGTAAAAACGGGTCTTTGGAAAGAGCTTGACGTCAACGTTGAAGTGAAACTCAGTCTCGTCTTTTGCTGTGTCTGGAGAAGAACTGGCATCTTTGAGAGGTGTCATGTTAAGAGTGCAAGTTATGGGTGAGCAGCAGCTGAGGTTTGAGCCTGTCAGACTCTCCCACTGACTCACTGTGAACTCCAAAAGCCCAGGTGGGAAATACCTTTCTGGGTGTTAATCAAAGGATCATAGACTCATGGAATGGTTTGGGTTGGAAAAGACCCTAAAGCCTATCCAGTGCCACCTCCTGCCATGGGCAGGGACTCCTTCCACTATCCCAGGTTGCTCCAAGCCCCATCCAACCTGGCTTGGGACAATTCCAGGGATCCTGGGGCAGCCACAGCTTCTCTGGGCACCCTGTGCCAGGGCCTCTCTACCCTCACAGGGAACAATTCTTTCTTAATCTAAACCTGCCCTCCTTCAGCTTAAGGCAACTCCCTGTTTAGCAGGAAACGATGCAGCAAATAATACAATACAATTTAGAAATAAATTTTCCAATTTCAGTATATTTCAAAACTCTTCAATTTTAAAGCTATTAAAGCAAATCAGAAAAAAATGTGAAGTAATGGAGGGGAATTCTGAGGTCTTCTTTAATCATCACAAGGGGTGAAAGTGATAGAATTAATAATGTCCTAAAATTCCACTTTTTAGATGGAAGTGTAAACGTGGACCAAAGGGGACTGAGTGATCAAAAAACACCTTGGTGGACCTGGCCGAGGTTCACAGGGCACAGTCACTGCTGTTTCAACACCCATCCTTTCAAAACCAAGAGTCTGTAAGCGAAAGTGTTACACGTGCAAATTGTTCGCGAGGCACTTGCAGAGAATGAAAGTGTTTTGTAGTCACACCTGCTGAATCAAACACCTTGTGGAAGGCATATTCCCACAGTAACACCCACCGCCGCCGCGACAGCAAGGGGTTTTTAAAGCAAGGGATATTTTAATGCAAATTTCATTTATTTGTTACTATTTTCTGCCGCATCAGTCGCTCGCTCCGGCTGAACGCTGCCCGCCCGCCCCTCTCCCCACGGCAGCGCCCGGGGCTCCTCTGTCCCCTCGGCCCGGTCACCGCAGCGCCCGGAGGGACGGAGCCACCGCAGCGGCGGCGCTGTCCCCCCGCACAGCCGCTGTTCCCCTCACACAGCCGCTGTCCCCCCGCACAGCCGCTGTTCCCCTCACACAGCCGCTGTCCCCCCGCACAGCCGCTGTTCCCCTCACACAGCCGCTGTCCCCCCGCACAGCCGCTGTTCCCCTCACACAGCCGCTGTCCCCCCGCACAGCCGCTGTTCCCCTCACACAGCCGCTGTCCCCCCGCACAGCCGCTGTTCCCCTCACACAGCCGCTGTCCCCCCGCACAGCCGCTGTTCCCCTCACACAGCCGCTGTCCCCCCGCACAGCCGCTGTTCCCCTCACACAGCCGCTGTCCCCCCGCACAGCCGCTGTTCCCCTCACACAGCCGCTGTCCCCCCGCACAGCCGCTGTTCCCCTCACACAGCCGCTGTCCCCCCGCACAGCCGCTGTTCCCNTGGAGCGCCCGCGGGGAGCGGTCCCTGCGCTGACACTCCTGGCCGCGCCCGCCCCGCTCGCTCCGCGGCGAGGGCTCCGAGAGGTACGGGGGAGACAGCGCAGGGGGAGCGGGGTGGGAGCGGGACCGCGGGGTCCCTGCACAGGTCCTGCAGCTCCATCCCCAGCCGGGGTGGGGGTCCGTACTCGGCCGCTGTCCCTGCGGCTGGCACTGGCACGGGCACCGGCGGTGAAGCAATCGGCCGTGGGAGCTGTGGGGAAGTGCGGCAGGGCGGCTGCAGAGGGAACATTTCGCAAAATGCCTGCGAGAGCAGCTTTTCTTTTGAGTCTGATGTGAGAGAAATGCCTGTAAGAGTTCCTGGTCACGGCCTTTAGCAGGTTTCTTCTTACACTGGTGTGATCATGGACCAAAATCACGGAATGGTTTGGGTTGGAAGGGACCTTAAAGCCCATCCAGTCCCACCCACTGCCATGTGTAGGGACACCTTGCACTATCCCAGGTTGCTCCAAGGCCCGTCCAGCCTGGCCTGGAACACCCTGGTTTCCATGGGGTTCCCTGTGCCTCTTTGGGACCAGGCTCCCGCACTTAGAGGTGCAGAATAATTTGCCCTGTCCGGCCTCTGGCCAATCCTGCTGCACCAGTGCAGAAGCTGCTGCCTCAGTGGTGGGACCAGTTCCTGTGCTGGTGGTCGTGCTCCCCCCCAGCAGCTCAGGGGGTTGCACTGGGGTTTGTCCCCTTCCCTGAGGCGCTGGTGTGAGCTGGAGCTGCTGGAGCTGTGTGACCCCTGTCCAGAACTTGTCCACAGGCACCTTGTGCCTTCCCTTTGGGGAAAATCCTTCGGCCGCCTGAACTGCTGAGTGTGGAACTTCCCATGTGGATGATGGGATGCAGACTCCCCGCTGAAGCTCCAACCCCAAGGGAGGAGCAGTGGTGTGGGTAGGACCTGTGACTGCAATGGATGTTCCTGGCAGAAAATGCTGTTCTGCACCTTAGTAGGGTGAGATGCACATGAAGCTACTGATGCATGGGATCAGCTGCTTTGTGGTTACCAAGAGTTGTTCAGCCTGCTAAGGATTCCAGACAGAAAGCATGAATCTATAACTAATGTGCTTACTTTATTTTCTTTTTGTTAGTGAGAGCTTTTCAATATACGGTGTAGAGATAAATGCATTTCTAGCACTGTTGTCTCTCCAAATCTCCACGTTGGCCCTGTCCATCTTTCTGCACTCTCTTGTTCCACATAAATGAATCTCCTCCTGCATGGCCGGTCAATCTGCACTGGAAAAACACCGGTTTGACTCTTGGCACCAAGTGCTGTTTATGACTTGTTTTTCTTAAAAAAAATCAGAAAAAAGACCAAAAAAAAGTGAAAAAAGAAAAGTTATCCAATGCTGCTGTGTCACTAGGGTTGCATGCTTGATTTCATTTTAGCTTTAATATGTTCCATTGAACATTGTTATCATAAGTATAATTTTCATGGCACTTTGAATAGCTTACTTTTGCCAGTTGGCCTAAGCCAGCTAGAATGGGAAATATTTCAGATTTTGCCATAGTTTTTCCCATCAGTTTGTAAATTTTCATCCTACAAAGGGGAAAAATAATGAGCATAGAGTGAGCACTGAGTATTTCCCTCAGAGGTATTCCTGCAAAGCCATTGAGCAAACTTCACTGACACTTTGGATAACGTCAGTTCTTCCTGACAATGTCAAGGGCTGAACCCAGTGCAGCGCAGCAATGACCTTCCCAGGTGCACATTGCTGCAGGAATAATGGGAATGACTCTGTTGGACAGTTTGAATTAATGTGCAGTATTCAGGGATGTGGCAACTTCGGTGACTTCCATGTGGGTTGGAACAGGACAGCGTTGGCAGTGGAACTGGAGTCTTGGGAACTGTGAATTGGAATCGCATGAAGTTAATTGAATGGCTTGGGCTGGAAAATACCAGGGATAGCAACAAGTAGTATCCAGAGAAGATGTCTCCCCCATGTACCCAGAAGTTCAATTATATGAAAATTGACTACAAAATATGAGAAAATACTTAGTTTTCCATGGAAAATTTCTAGCTCAAGAGGTAAAAGCTCTGAGTATGATATGGCATGTGGTGAATGTGTGGAGTTCAGAGATTAAATTCCAATTTACTTTTTACCTGACACGTAACACTGATGTGGAGCAGAGTCTCCCTATCCTTCAGGGCAGTATCCGAGGAACGGGAGTGGCCTTGATGGAGCAAAACGGAATTCTTAACTAATTGTTTAGTTGACATTGATGGGCAAGTACATGTCAAAAGTATTGGTGCCTTACAGTCTGGACAGGATTTAAGCAATAAAAGCAGGTCCTTCCCTACAGCTCTTGTTCAGCTAGGGATTCCGCTTCCAGTTAGAGCCTGGGGGCCACTCACGAGACACACTTTTAAACTGAGTTTGCAACTGGTCTGGTTTTTATTAGTTTGTCTCTTTCTAAACAGAAACTCCACATAGTTTGTAGAGGGATTTCTCTTTGATTTGATGGGCAGGGTCAGGAGGAGCTTGCTGCGAGGTGATGAACTCTTGTCTGTGTTTGCTGTGGCACTGTGATATAACTGTGTCTTTCTCAGTAGTCTGAAAAACAAATCCCAGAACCTGTCTTGGTAATGGAAATTACCTCATCACTGCCCTAGGTTATAATAACGTGATGTAGTAACAGAATACTTTCAAAAGAATTCTTCCTTTTTTAAAGAGAAGAAAAAAAGCAGCCCCTCACCACCTTGGTATTCAGACTTTCCTGAGGGTTTTCATTTACTGTTTACCTCAGAGAGATGACCCAAATTTCCTGACTGTACCAATTTCCAGTAGCCTGTGTGTCAACGTCTGGACCAGAGTTACTCAGCCCGTGAAGCAGGGATGGGAGGTGGGCTCTGGGACAGGGGAAAGTGGTCCCCAAAGCAGGAGCAAACAAAGCACTAAGAAGCTTCCAATATTATTTTCTTTTATTTTTTAAACAGATTATGGGGAGAGTAAAAGGAACTAGTGAACATTTAAACTTTACTTCAATTTTTTAAAATGAAAAACATTGTGGCAATACTGCAGGTGAGAATTCATGGACTTTTTTTAGAGATATCAATTAGTTCTCCAGCTTGAACACATTGTGGAGGTGTCCAAGGCTGGACGGGGCTTGGAGCAACCTGGTATAGTGGAAGATTTCCCCATGGCAGGGGTGGGACTGGATGGGCTTTAAGGTCCCTTCCAACCCAAATCACTCTGGGATTCTATGGTGTTATATAAAATGACACTTCCTGTAAAAAATAAGCCTGCAGTGTTGGTGAGGGGAAAATATCAGCCATGTATTGATAGATGTACAGATTTGATTCATTTTCTCACGGGTTCATTGTGGGCTGTCAGCAGTGGTGCTTCCTCAGCCTGTGCTGGTCCTGTCTCAGCTGGCAGCTGTGCCAGGGGACACAGACACTGCAGCTTTTCTCCCAGAATGTTTTCCTTTCCCAGGGAGTGGGTTGTGGGGATGACACTTCCATCTCAGCTCACGCTTTTGCTGTGTGCTGGGAATTCCAAGAGTCTCAGCACGTGTAGGGAAGGATGTTTTTGGGATCTGGACTGACAAACAGCCAGAGCAGGCGTCAGTGTGGGAGTGTCCCAGACTCTTTAAGTGATCCCTGGAGGAAAAACAGGTGCTTCCATGATAAAATCCATGTGATTCTAAACAGATGTCCCCAGAGCACAGAGGTGATCTGCTGGCCGTGCCCTTTGCTCTGTGCAAGGGGCAGAGTACCTGGCGTTGGTGTCGGAGCTGGAGTGAGTGATGCCTGTGATGCCTCTGAGCACTGGGCTGCTGTCCAGGCTGCACAGCTCTGCAGGCAAGCCCTCTTTAAATGTGATGTTTAATCTCCTTCCAGATGAGTGGCAGCACTGGTAACTTGGAGAGAAGGATGCAGAACTGATATTTCTCTTGATAACAGCATTACTTCAGCTTAGGATGCTGAAAGTGTATTTTTTTCAAAATACAGCTTAGCCTGCAAACAAAAATCTTTGTCTTTCCATCTTTCTAGCTTCCCTAAATATGCAAATTTAGGAAGGAGACAGAAAATACAGGGTCAAAAGCTTCCACATACACAAGTTCTGAATTATTTGAGATGTATCAGCCACATCTGTATTTTTTTGTGGTTACCTGATAGTAAAGCTGTTGAACTGATTCATCTTTGATGTTTATCTGGTATTTTCCTTAGAATGATTTCAGCATAAATCAGAAAGACTCTAATTTCTTTTCCTACTAGTATTATCAGTGCTCATATCCTTTGCCAAGACGTGTAGGAATGTGCACTTCTATAATAAATTATCCTTTTATATTTACTGGGATTTTAAAGGCCCTTATTTGTGTGCACACAGAAATCTTATAATAAGATCTGTACAAATGTGTATTTCTTGCAGGAAGTGGCAGTCCCAGCCCCCAAGGGATTGCATTTTATTAAACATGCATGAAGGACAAGACTGATAGGTGGAATGTTGGAATAGATGGAGCTGATGGAGTAAGAATTGGATGCATGTGTCTGGGCTGTCTCATCCCGTCTGCTCCATGGCCTTGGCCAGACCGTTAAATAGAAAGATTTGGCCTTATAGATTCGGTGTGAAGTTACTTGTGATTTGGTGGTTCTTTTTTTCCCCCTCCCCACTGCCATGTCTGTTTCTCAAGGGCAGGGATTATAAATAGGGTTTAATTACTAAAACTGTGTTTCTCGTGCATTTAACTTACTGCACTGTCAAATGGATGCTAAAAATAAATGCCCCCAAGCAGAGGTTTCATTCTGTCCCATCTCAGGGGAAAGCAAACAGCACCTGTGGGTGATTGCACTGAACAGGGAGCAGCTCTGGCTGTGGCATGCACCATCACTTTGCATGCTCCATTCCAAAAACTGTGCCTTTGGATCCCACATGCAAAACCAGAGCTCTATGCAAAGCCAGCAGCTGCTGCCTGATCTGGCAGTCCTGGGAGAAACAGCATAAAACTACATCCTGGGGAGAAGGTGGTTGTAGACCTGTAGAATGTAACTAATTAGAAACTTTCTGGTTGGACTTCTTGTGGTCTGTTTTTCAGAACTAGCCAATAATGGAGAATTTTAAAAGACTTTTGAGTCACATCTGTTCTTTAATATCATAAATATGGGTGCGTGTTTAAGTGAACATTGCAATAGTGGCCATCTCTTGTCCTAGACAATTTCTATAAAATACAGAACTATTCATGTGCAGCTGTTGTGTTTGAATCCTTTTCCTCCTTAATCCAAGCAGAATGGATAATGAGTTTCTAACCATAGCCCTGATAAAGGCAGGACTCTGTAATTTTCACAAACCTGGTGGTTTTGGACTGTTGTATTTGAAGAAAAAGTAGTTTTCCCCATGTAACCAAAGCCCTACAGCTGTGACTTAAGGACAGTGCTGGTGAAAAACCTGACACAAATGGGAGCAGGAGCGTGTACAGCATCTAAGAGGAGGGTGCTGGGAAGCAGGTCCTGGCTTTCCCTAAATCCAGTGTATTTTTATGGGTTTGTGTTTGTTTCAGTGATGATACTCTCAGGCTCACTGCTTTTCCCAGGCACTGTAAGGTTCCCGTAGGGAGCTGCTGTGACGGCTGTGCTGATGCTAATGAGAACCAGCTCTTTGCTAATGGTAAAGCCTGCCAACATCTTGCATTTCTATGGCATTTTCCACTTGGAATAGCACATGTCCACACAGGTTTCTTGGTGAGTGATTACATTCAGCTGGGACATGTTTACAAGTGTTATTTTGCTTTTTATATTTAAATTCCTTTTTCCAAGAATCCCAAATTCATTAACTCGGTGTGTTATTCAATGAGCTCTTCAACTCCCCTGTGGCCTGGAGAATGCAGGTTAAATTTTTATAAAGGTGTTTTTTGATATAGAGAAAATTAGATTGGATATTAGGAAGAAATCCTTCCCTGTGAGGGTGGAGAGGCCCTGGCACAGGGTGCCCAGGGAAGCTGTGGCTGCCCCATCCCTGGAAGTGTGCAAGGCCAGGTTGGATGGGGCTTGGAGCCACCTGGGATAGTGGAGGGTGTCCCTATCCATGGCACATGATGGCACTGGATGGGCTTTAAGGTCACATCAAATCCAAACCTTCTATGATTCTGTGAAGATAAATGGCTTCTTCTGAGGCATTAAGTCAAATCTGAATCAAAATCACCATCTAAAAGGAATGGTGGGGGCAGGGGAAGGTTGTTCTCCCCCAGCTGAGAGTGACCTTTACTGGCCACTTAGTGGCTGTTTTCATTTAACTGCTGTTTTGAGTATAAATGGGGTAAATCTCCCCCAAAAAGTTTTATTTAAACTGATGTAGTTCTGACAACTTCGCACTTTGACAAATTGCCATTTTCTTTTCAAAAAGTCTTCTTGAAAAGTGCTTGAACACTTGCACTGTGTACTCTCTGCCCTGTTATGTGTCAGTCATTTCCCTTTCACCACAGAGCCAACACATCCATCGGTGTTTAATATACTGGGAGAGAGTTTGAGTTGGCAAGGGAGGTAGTAAGCCCTCGGTGTCTTAAGAAATAGTTCAATTAGAAGCTTATGTAGTTTGGTAAAAGAGTAGTCATAGTTCATTTAAGTTTCCTGAACTAATCCTCTGTGCCTCAGAGAGGAGCATGAAAGTCCCCCTTGTGTCCCAGATTTTGTAAAGTTCTTTTAACAAGGGGATATGTAAATTTGGGGTTTCTTCCTCCCTTTGATTGCTGTCCTTTTACTTTTGAAGTCATTGTTTGTGGCTGCTTAGTGACTGAGAGTTATTGTATTACACTCCTGAAGGGCATTTTTAAGTTGCTGTGTTTTTATGGGTTTTGTTAGTTCGGTTGGTTTTTTCTGCTTTGTGTAACCACTGATAGAACTTATCTCGTGGTGCTGGTAGAATCACATTACAGTAAAGAGAATTTTTTTTTTTTTTGCTTATCATAGAGAAAATTCTCCAAGAATTGTATAAAGATGTTATTTTCAGTCTTAATCCATCTCCAAAGCCTTAGTTGGGAATGTTGGGCATCTGTCTGTAGTGGCTTCAGTCCTTCCCTTCATCCTCCCAGGGCATGGCTATGTGAACTGTTAATTAAAAATGAAGTGGCACCTGATTCAAAGCTTTCTTCCTAAATCAGCAGGGGTGGCACTGGAGCTCGTGCCATAGCTCGGCATTTTCGCTGTTGGCACTCTGAATCCGTCTGAAATGGTGGGGCAGAAAACTGAAGCCCTTGGAAAAGAGCAGGAGCAGGGCCTTGTCGGCAGGGCTGGCAGAGCTGCCCAGAGAACAGAGAGCTTGGGGAAGTTGTGAGAGCCACGGCACAGAAAGAGGAAGCTTGGGCAGGGGCAGTGAGGCACCGCTCCCAGTGTGGTCCATGAGCAGGAAGGTGCCATTACTTGCTCTCTCCAACAGGACAGGAGGGTGGAGGAGAGCCCAGCCAAGCCTTGTGGTGAAAACCAAACTCCCTGTGCAATTGCTTTGCCAAGGTGAGGTTGCCTTCAAACACAAACTGGCAGCTCAGGAGCTGCTTGGTCCTGAGAGGTTATGGCTGCCCCATCCCTGGAAATGTCCAAGACCAATGTGGACAGGGCTTGGAGCAACCTGGGATAGTGAGTGGCATCCCTGTGGGTGGAATGAGATGGTCTTTAGGGCCCATTCCAACCCCGACCAGTCTGGGATTCTGTATAACAGCTCAGATCCAGGGCTGAAGGTCTGCTTGGCCAGAGGCTTGGCTGTGTGGAGCCAGGTGGGGTTTGTTCCAGGTCTGGCTTTGCTCAGCAGCCAAGGGTTGGCTACAAGACAAAGATCACTGTTATGGAAGTACTTAATATCTCCTCTCAAAAATATAATATATGCGTTAGGCATGTCTATGTTTGTGTCTGTGTGTAAAACATATATTTATGTTACTTACTCAGACTCCAGCTTGTCAATAGCCATAAAATATTTCCATATAAATTTTACTCTCAGCATTTAAAGAGACTGAAAAATGTCAGCGTCAGAAGTTTGTTCATGACTACATTTACTAGAAAGTCCAGACGGATTTCCTTGAGTCACTCCAACTTTGTCATGCTTTGAGTGCTGTGACCGTAGAGACCAAAGGAAGTGCTGCACAATTGTCCCCTTGGCTGCAGACGGTGATCAGAGCTCGTGTTCGGAGTGAGGAGCTCAGAACCAGAAAGTTGAGTCACATTGTGCAGACATGATGAGTGGGAGATGACGAAACACACGTGTGTGCAGCCCTTCCTCCAGCCTGGCAGTGCCAGTAGCCTGGGTGTGCTGGCTGGGGATACAGCCAAAATTTCCTGGCCAAAATGCCAGGAAATCCCAAAAATGGCTACTAATTGAAGTGAAAAAGAATGAAAAAGATATTGAAAGGAAATACTGACCTTATATTCCGCTAAATTTGATTTACGTGCGTTACCTGACCAGAAGCTAGCTGTTAGTTTTACCAGCTTGTTCCATTTTTAGCTGTTTTTGTTGGTTTTTCGTGTGAAACCACTGCATAACTGTAGTGCAGAAGGACTGTCAGCTGCAGTTGAAGCCTGAGTGCATCAGGTGCCTTTGCATGTTGGTTTCTTTCCCTGAAAACCCATAAATACTTAAATAAAAGCTTATTCTGATGTCTTCCCGATAGTTTTTGTTTTTAAACCATTCCTACTTTACAGCAGGGAAGCAAAAGAAGGGGAATGAAGGCATAGATAAAGACATGTAAGAACCAAACCCTCATGATTTTAATAGAATCTTTAAAAGGCGTTGGCCCAGAAATACTTAAAAGTTGGCTGAGCTCGGTGCTGTCCCCAAGGGACAGGGATGGATTTGGAATGAGATTTTTGGAGGCTGATTCTAGAGCTCT
Organism: Melanocharis versteri; assembly: GCA_013397845.1. Classification (NCBI taxonomy): domain Eukaryota; kingdom Metazoa; phylum Chordata; class Aves; order Passeriformes; family Melanocharitidae; genus Melanocharis; species Melanocharis versteri. Next base: position 184,525 of record VZTG01006317.1, read on the forward strand.
AAATCATGCAGCAACAGTTCTTTCCACAGTACCAGAGAGGCTTCTGGACGGGGGATCCTGAGGTTTTGGCAGGCAGCAGCTCTTGACCAGAGTGCAGCAGAGCAAGTGGAAAGTTTTGCCAACACTCCAGGTAAGAAAGAAACACAGTGGAGGTTTTTTCCTTTCCCCCCTTCACATGAGCTTCAAAGAAATGTAGTCAACGAAAACTCTGCCCAGTCAGGTGTTGCAGTTGAGATGTCTATCATTTAATTTTAGGAGTTCTTGCGTAAGTGTTTGCATTCTTGGCAAGACTTTGGAAGCTGCCAGTGGCAGTGAGTTTTTCCATTTCAGATAGCCTGGCTCTGGGTACTTGGGGCACCCAGTATCTCAAAATTCAAGAGTGAGCCTTAAGTTGGGCTTCCAGAAGTGAAAATTCCCTTAAACAAATAACTGTCAAACATCCTTGGAAGTGTCCAAGGCCGGGTTGGATGGAGCTTGGAGCAACCCAGGATGGTGGAAGCTGTCCCTGCCCATGGCAATGGGTGGCACTGGATGAGCTTCAAGGTCCCTTCCAACCCACATCATTCCAGGATTATATGATGGAAAGTTTGTTTGTGGAATAACTAGGTTACAAATTCCTACTGTATAGAAATCTTGGGCATTTTTCCATCTGCTTTTCCTAATTGCACTGTGCTCATAGTAAATTACCTGCAGGGATGATCTTGAAATGACACAAATAATAGGTGGACTTCAGTAGTGCCTTCTAATTGTTTTAGGTCTATATCCTAATAATTCTTTTTCATGGAACTTCTATCAGATATTTCATGTTCTTCTTTGTTTCTTGGCTTTCTTGCTGGAAAACAAGTGAGCTGGCTCCCACATAAGCCTGACCCATGCAGTGGGGATTACTGGTCAGCTGCCTGAGGTTTTCTGACCGATTTTGAGACTCTGCCATCTAAATTCTCTGCCTTGTGGCTTTGATTTCTGTAGCAAAGGTTAATGATTGTTGCCATTTTAAAAGAGTATTCTTGGCATCTCTCAGCTGAGCTTGTTGTTCCCTCTCAAGGTTTTTTTTTATTTCCAGTGCAGTTTCAGTTGAAGTAAAATACAATATTGAAGAACAGTTGTTTAAAGGTATTAATTCAAGGAGCTCTTTCATTCGTTCCTGGAATAAATGAACTCCTTACTTTGAATTTACTCAGTTCCACTTTTAAATCCTTCTGTGAGTTTGCCATACAGTGAATTCACATACGGTGACATGGGTTTTTCTCATGATTTCATAGGCTGTTGCAGCGAGTGGTTCTTGTTAAGTCTCCTTTGCGTAAGCAGGATAATTGTAACATAAACCATTGTGCCCTGAATCAGTTGCGTCTTCCTCAGACCTGCAGGTGGTGTCCATGGGGAAACTACAGCACTTGGCTGGGTTTTCTGTCCAGGGGACTTCCATGGCCAACATGACACAGGTGTGGGTATTCAGGCGGAGATGCTTTCAGCCTCTTGAATATTCCTGCTGGGGAGACCATTCCTTGCAGAATACAACATAAGGAGGATGTTTTGAATCCAGCCTAATTAAAATTTATTAAAGGACCATGTCTGATGCCCCTGACTCACCAAGCCTTGCCTCCTGTAACGTGGAGTGTATCTGTGGCCTGATAATTTTGCAACTTCTGTCTTCCTCACTTTTGGCCTCTAAAGTAGCCTTCAGCACTAGAAAAGGTGAAACTTTACACTGGTGGTGATTGTTGGGACTTTTTCAGAGTTTCAGCCCTGCTGGAGTGTTTATAGCCCTCCTTCCACTGTTGCTGTGTCACCTATACTTTCAGTAGTTGCTTACAGGTCGACAGGTCATCTTTAAAAAAAGATCCACTATCTTTTCATCTATCAATCACCTCCCCTATAGCAGTGTAGAGGCCGACAGCTGGTCTGAAGGCTTCACAGATCTTAATCTGGATATGGTTAACTTATATTATGAGAAAAGTCTGTGAGGAGAAAAATAACTAGTTTCTACCCATGAGAATATAGTGTCAACAGGAGTAAGAACTTTAAACAATAGAAGGAGAAAAACAGCAACAAGTCTGCACCTGGTATTTTTCTAAATGCTTGAATGCTTATGCTATAGGTAACCAATAGTAGTATATTGTAGTTACATAATAACCAGTGGATCCATTGTAGTTTAGCAGCCAATGAATGTATAACACGAATTACAACATACAAAAGTGTATAAATTAGGCTGATTTCTGGAATAAACACCTTTTCTTTCTTTTGCCTACTCAGTGGCCTGTCTGTGAATGTCATGTCCACCCCAACAGCGACATAGCAGGAAGTCAAATGTGCTTTCCAAATCTTAAAATCTCCTGTCTAGCTATGCTGTGTCAACTTCCTTAATGAGCTTCACCCCACAGTGTCCTCCAAAAATGTGGCACAAAGGTTGAGCTTTTTGCCCTTCTGCTCAGAATCCTTCCTCCCGTGCATGCTTCCTTAGCAAGGCGTGGGGAGAGCAGTCACAGAACTACAGAATCACTGGGGTTGGAAAAGGCCTGTGACCATTCCCCACCTTGTCAACTAGACCAGAGCACTTCCTTGGACACCTCCAGGGATTGGGACTCCACTATGGGCAGTCCATCCCAATGTCTGACAGCTTTTTCCATGAAGAAATTCCTCCTGATGTCCAACCTCAGCTTGAGGCCATTTCTTCTCATCCTGTTCGTGTTCCCTGGGAGCAGAGCCCGACCCCCCCGGCTGCTCCCTCCTGTCAGGGAGTTGTGCAGAGCCAGAAGGTTCCCCCTGAGCTTCCTCTTCTCCAGGCTGAGCCCCTTTCCCAGCTCCCTCAGCCACTCCTGGTGCTCCAGAGCCTTCTCCAGCCCCGTTCTCTTCCCTGGACCCGCTCCAGCCCCTCAAGGTCTCTCTGGCCATGAGGGCCCAGAACTGGACACAGCACTCGAGGGGCCTCAGCAGTGCCAGCACAGGGGAGAGGCACTGCCCTGGGCCTGTGGCCACACCAGGGCTGGGACAGCCCAGGGGCCATTGGCCTCTGGTCCACCTGGGCTGATTTTTAGGTTCTGTCCCCAGCACCCTAGGGCCTCTTCTAGCTTTTCAGCCACTCTTCCCCTCAGTCGAGCTGCAGGGGATTGGGGTGACCCAAGGCCAGGACCCAGCACTTGTTCTTGTTGACCCTCATCCCGTTGGCCTTGGCTCATGGGTCTGCTTGGCACATCAGCAGAGCATTTACTTTTCATTTGTGGTGGAGGTGGCGTGATGGGTGCTCTACATGGGGTCAAAGGTAATCCTTCCTCCTTGTGTGGGAAGCCCTAAATTAAGAAATAACATTACAGTGATTTTCCAGGATGCTAGGCAAAGTCATGTAGAAACAGAGTATTTGTTATTTCTGTTATACAATCACAGGATCAATCTAACCAAATAAAATGCTGTAATCTGATTTGATAGAAGTGGAGGGTGACATTCATACAAAAAGCCTGAGTCATTACTTAGTTATTCTCAACCCCTTACTCTTCTCCTAATAAATTGAAAGTTAATGACTGTGCTGGTGAGTCACACTCATTATTTTTAAAATTGTTCGTGTCTTTGATTTTTTAAGAAGAATTGGACAGCTTGATAAAAACAATCTCCCTCTAATGATTTTTCTTACACTCGTGAGGACGTATTCTGGTGATGATATTTATATTGTGCTGTGTTTACTCATTTTCGGAGCTTTTCCACTCAGTGAGACTAGCTCTGGAGTAAGCTTGTGCTCAGCATGGGAAAAATCTCATTATTCTTCTTATCTTTTGACATATCCTGTACAACTGAATTATCCGTAGGAATTTACTGAGAATGAAAATGTTCCAGTAATAATCTCTGTGTATGTGTGTGTGTGTAGCTTCTTTTTGTGAGTTGCTCTGTTATAGTCAGTCTTCCAAGACAATAATCCCTTCTCCACTTCAGTCTGTCACCTCAAGTGGGAATGAGCTGAGATCACGGAAGACTCTTGACTCAAGGAGTGATCCCACTCTCCACTGATAGCTTGGTACTGATGGTGTCTGAAAGTATGCCCAGCAATGAAACACCCTAGTCCTGACAGACATAGAGTTCACTTTTGGGTGAAAGTGAGATTTAGGCACTTAGGGAAAGGCTGGCTCTTCATGATGAGGCTGAGATTTATGGCACTTGGAGAAAGGGGAAGACTGCCTCTCCATGACAGGTCCAGGCTAAACTGTGGCCTGTTTGCTGTGTAGTTTGTGAACTTGGACATTGGCAAATAAAACAATGAGAATCAGAAGGTCATGGAATGATTTGCGTTGGAACGGACCTTAATGCCCATCCAGCGCCACCCCCTGCCCTGGGCAGGGACACCTTCCACTATCCCAGGTTCTTCCAAGCCCTTTCCTACCTGGCCTTGGACACTTCCAGGGATCCAGGGGCAGCCACAGCTGCTCTGGGCACCCAGTGCCAGGGCCCCACCACCTGCACAGGGAAGAATTTCTTCTGTATGTTGAACCTAAATTTCCCCTCAGTCAGTTTGAAGCCATTCTCTCTTGTCCTGTCACTACAATTCCTGATGCAGAGTCCCCCTCTGGCTTCGTTGTAGGCCCCTTCACATCCTGAAAGGCTGCTGGAAGGTCTCCATGCAACCCTTTGTTCTCCAACTAACTTAATCTCTTCTTTGATTACCTATAATACACAGTTAAACAGTCTGGCCAGCTTAGTTAATGTTGGTGGTGCTTCCTGTGAGGTGCTTTTCCTTTAGGAAGGAATGCTGTCAGCCCCGGCAACAGCACAGTCACAGATGTTGTGATACCACCAGATATCAGGGAAACAAAACAATCTGTGTTGGTAGTATCAGAGTGTCCTTGAAGATGTGTTTAGAGGCACTGCTTCCCCTGCATCTGTCAAGAGCTGGGCTCACCAGCTCCAGCTCGAGTGCAGGACTTTGTATGTGCTTGTGATAGAGCCCTGAATTAGTCATGATCAGCCTGGGGAAGTGGAGGCTGAGGGCAGAGCTCACCGGGGGCTGCAGCTCCTCCCAAGGGACAGCTCCAATCTCTGCTCTCTGTGACCAGGGACAGGACCATGGGAATGGCTGGAGCTGTGCCAGAGGAGGGTTTTCCTGGATACTCGGAAAAGGTTCTTCCCCCAGAGGGTCTTGGGGCACTGATCAGGCTCCCCAGGGAAAGGGCAGGGTCCTAAAGCTGCCAGAGCTCCAGGAGCATTTGGACAACGCTCACAGGGATGCACAGGGTGGGATTGCTGGGGTGTCTGTGCAGGGCCAGGGGTTGGACTTGGATGGTCCTTAGGGATCCCTTCCCACTCAGGACATTCTGTGATTCCATGAAGACTTTTCTATTAGGCTTTGTGGGATGGACAGTGTGTAGGGGAAATATTAAGCAAGATAATTTTGGGATCACAGCTTCATTTGCTGCAGATGTTGGCAGTAAACATTCTTCAAGACTTTCTTCACGGTTCTTGATGAGCATAATCGGAATTTCCTGATAGTGCTGTATTTGGCTCCTCTGCCACACTACGATTTTTAGGTCTAGAAATCTTTTCATCTGCTTTACCCAAACTCTATGGATAATGTAGTGTGAGCTTCCAGAGGGTATGGTGCAATTAACTGATTTGAATTAAATCCACTGTAAGGGATTAAGTATTCAAGTCCCTTAAACGCCTGCTTTCTCTTGAGATGTCCTGCTGGCTCTGGGAAGAGCATGGATAGCTGTCCCTCTGCCAGCCCTGGGCCCCTGAAATGGCACCGGGGCCTGTGCTTGGGTACCTGCCTGTGTTTGTCACATCCTGAGAGACTCTGATTAACACAGCAAGCCAGGAGCTCCCATTTGGAGTAACATGGCATGGGCAGGGCTGGGATGTGCTGTGCTGTGCTGCTGGTTGGAGCTGTGTGGGAAGCTGGGATTCCAGGCTCTGTGTATGAGGACATGTGGGATCCTGGCCCTGCTGTCCCTGCTGAGAGCCCTGCCCGTCGCCCGCACTCTGCGCGGGTGTTGGGATGCAGTTGTTGATGACGTGGTCGCATTTTTGTCCGTCTGCATGATCCTTGCCTCATCCAGCATGGAGGGCAGATGGCGCTTGGGGACTCGTCCTGGTCCCGTAGCCAAAGAGACTGTTGTCTGCAGCACCACGAACGTGCTTCCTGCAGATGTTGAAACAAATGAGGCGGGGGGTTGTAGGGAGAGAGAGCATGATCTCATGTCTGAACCAGTTAAGGGATCATCTGGGGAGCTGGAACTCTGCCTTAAGGATGCAGGACATTAACTCGAACTAGGCTTTTTGTCCTGGGTCTAACCTGTTCTCTTATTTCCCCAGACAGAGCAGTATCCTCGCCTTGGTTTTGTGTATCCTCTCAAAATTACTGTGGTAGCTGGCTGTGCACTTAGGGGGAAATGTGTATTTTCTGGTTTTACAAATTTCCTCTCCCTTATGGTGATTGGGTAGCTCCTGCTGTTCCCTTTCCTGGATTGCCTTCCAAGATGGCAGCAGTTCCTCCAGAACTGATATGGCTGGGCACGTTTACTATGATTCTCCAATGCTGAAGTCTTTCTTATTCACACTTCCTCAGATAAAAATGAATAAATAAGCCCAGGGTGGTTCCTAGCCCCAAACTATTGTTAGGGCTGACAGGAAAGGGTGGTCGGGCACGACCAGGGAAATGATGGAAGCGCTGTCCCTGGAAGTGTTCAGAAAACATGTGGGATATGGTGCTTTGGGACGTGGTTTAGTGATGGACCTGGCAGTGCTGGATTAATGGTTGGACTTGATGATGCTGGGGGGCTTATCCAGCCTTAATGATTCAGTGATTAAAGAAAGGCCATTGTGATGTTCTAGTGATCATAATGAAACTAAATTTATATTGTCATGCCTTCATGTAGTTGCTCAAGAGCAAAAGTTTGGGAGTGACATAAATCATCATTTAGGGCTTATCCTGCCATTTCAGAATTGAGCATTAGGAATTGTTCCCTTGAGACCAAACTCTCCCACGTAGTGCTTCGCTTCTTTTCACTTTGAAATTTCTGCTGATGGTTCACGTCTGACCGTGGTCCAGCTGGATCTGAGAACTGATCCTGTCCAGCAATTCCCAGGGTTTTTTAGAGATGCAGAAAGTAACCTCTGTTACTTTGGTGGTTGAAAACAGTTCTGACGTTGAAGGCCTCTGGTGGCCACTGATCTTTACAGAGTGCTCAGAAAGCAGTGGCCTGTGGAGAGCCGGTTGAAGAGCCATGAAGTCCTGGTTTGCAGTTTGCCTCTCCAAGCCTCTGGAGCATCTGCAGACAGCCGGGGTGGCCAGGAGGTTACACACAGCTCCAGCTGGAATTCTCTTCCCAGATTTACAGAGGGCAGTATTGCTGCTCCTGCAGAGCTCCCAATCGTAACTAGGATTGTAATGCGTGGAAGCATAAATACTACAATATATTTAAGGGGTAAATATAATTCCTCTCTTCTTTTGTTTATCTGTAGAGCTGCTAGAAACACTGGGATGACTGGAATTTGAGATACTTGATTCCTGCTCTTACCCTGAGGTAGAGGAAATAAGCACGAGAAATTTCTCCAGCTCAGACAGGTAAATACCTATATCTCCATAGCTTATGTGAAATTAAGTTCTTGGTAAACAAATGAATTGTGGAAACCTTCCTAAAGAGTAGGAATTGTTTTTCTCTGCAAAATATAGTTTAAAAGGAACATATTAATTTTAAATATATCTTTTTCTTTATTTATTAGTTAAAGGACCTTTCATACTGAACTCTGCTCTGAAAAAAGGGGAAGCCTCTCCTGTGTGGGATTGAAATAGATACTTGGCAGTTGTCTTGAATAAACTAAGGCAAAAATGTCTATCATAGATCCTTATCAACACATTGTGGTAAGTAGCACTGAATCTTATATATATATATATTCTTCTGATATATACTCTCTTGTATAATGACTTCCGTGCTGCGAGTTACTCTAAATAAGCACATAGGATTGGAGTTGTTACTATTTCCTTCAAGAAATGGTAAGTGTGTCTAGCTTTCTTCCTTACAGTGCAGTTTGTGGGGGGCGGGGAGGGTTTGTACTCTTTTCATTAGTATGAATGGAGGGATAAGTTGACAATTTGGGATATTTAGATCTTAAACTGGTGTATATTGCTAATGTTGGTTCAAACAGAATCCTCAAAATATATTGTGCAAACTCTGAGTGCGATGATCTGTGCCACTCAGCAGCACACTGTGCCCCTGCTTCCCTTTCTCCTGCTTTATTCCAGTGTTCCTGCTGCATCCTTGTCCCAGCTGTCACACCCTTGGGATCACAGTGAGCCAATGGATCATGCTGAATGAGCAAAAAACTGGTTCAATACAAAGAAAGACAAAAATTTCTTGGGGAGAAATCCTTCCCTGTGAGGGCGGGGAGGCCCTGGCACAGGGTGCCCAGAGAAGCTGTGTCTGCCCCATCCCTGGAAGTGTCCGAGGCCAGGTTGGACGGGACTTGGAGCAACCTGGGCTAGTGGAAGGTGTCCCTGCCCATAGCAGGGGGTGGCACTGGATGGGCTTTAAGGTCATCCCAACCCAAACCATTCTGGGATTCCATGGAAGGGTTAGAAAATCTGTTCTGTGCTGTTGGAGCTGGCCCAAGGGGAGGGTGGGCTTAGCCTGTGGAAGTGTAGAAGTAGGGACAAGGGCAGGAGGAGGGAAGTGGGAGCAGAACTGCCCTTTGTGGGGCGAGCCCGTGGCTCAGCAGCCACTGAACGTAGCTGTGCTGGAAGCGAGTTTCCAAAGTAAACACTGGAATGGCAATTCCTGCTCAAGCTGAAATCTAGAGCCACGCTGGATGTGTTCCTATCAGGGGCTTCTCGTAACAGTGCCGGGCTGACAGCAGTAACAGTGAGGTGTCCCCATAAATAGCTGCCACGCAGATGTCAGTGTTTTACTTTTACATGGCTAAAAATACTCCCTGTGCTTCCTTGAAGTGATCTCTTATCAACGCTGTGGTTTGTGCCTCATGCACTCACATCCTCCATACCAGCGTGCAGCCAGCAAATGTCAAACTGGCTTTTACTCCCTCCCCAGTCCTGTGAACTGCGGGGAGTAGGACAAACCTCAGGGTGATGTCTGTGTTAAAACAACACCGACTTAATTCCTTTCAGCATCAGTGCCCTCTCCTGGATGGATTACTTGGAAGGATCTGTACCTTTATGGTAGAGGTCTCTGAGGCGCTTGGTTATATTTTATTAAATCACTCACATTAAAGGTCTTTTTGATACCAATAATCAACAAAATGGAACTGTCCTACATATATAATATAATGGATAAAAAATATGTGTAGTAAATGTAGTTACACCTCCCTGGGAATGCTGAACTGTTGCTGTGGGAATGTTGCCAATTCCAGAATCAACACTGTTTGTGCAAGAGCTGATCCTTTAATTGCTTGGAAAGTGAATGGAAATCTTTGAAGTTTTTTTAAATTGAAAACTGAAATCCCATGGAAAGTTTTACTGAAATTTTGAACAGTCATGGGCAGCAGGATCACATCAGTGCAAAAATCTTGCGTTTAAATGATATTTGGCATTAAATTACTTAAAAGGATTCTGCATTTTCCAGGAGTCCTTGTGCTGACTGTTGGGTGTTTTCTGATCTTTTTTTTTCTTCTCATTTTATGAAAGACTCTGAGGTATAAATTAAGATGTTCAGAAAACTGCTGCAGGTGCAGACAGAACTGACTATACCAAAATGCAAAGAATTACAGTGTGTAATACATCTTCATTTACTTTGATATGGGGTATAAATATGATAACAATGGGAAAAAGCACTTCAAGATAAAATTTGTGTGTGGGCACGAAAGTTTGTCTTAATTGTAATAACCTGTGAAAGAAGAGCATGGACTCCATGAAAATCAATTACTTAAGTAAAAAGGCAAATACTTTCATTCATCCAGCCCCGTTGTTAGCTCAAGTGTCCTTTAACATGAAGGAAGTAAACCCATTTAATACTTGTGCAGTCTGCTTGTGCCAGAGCTTCCTGACTGCCTGGCACACAGAACACCAGTGTCCTGGTGGAGCTGCGCTCCATGACTCAGCATTCTGGAACATGACAAATGTGATACTGAGCACATGCAAATCCCTGCCTTTCTGGGCACGTCCGGAAGGGCGGCAGGCAAAACCCGCCCGTGTTACGGGAGATCGTGGGGCTGTGTCCCAGCCCCTGGTGGGAAGGGGGTGGTGTTTGTGTGCTCACAGATGCAGGGACAGCTAAAAGTGAGCAATGCAGATAATTAGGGAAATTTTACTGAGGGGAAGGAAAGCACTCAAAGATGAGAGAAGAATAAAGGAGGCAGGGAGAGCTGAGGTGAGGTATGAAAACAGGAGATGCTGAACCATGGCTGTGCAGTCATGGAAAACCTTGTGGATTGAACAGTGAACACTGTCCACCCGAGTTTCCATAACTCAGAAGACCCATATTCAGACAGGGCATGGTGAAAACTTTTTGGTTTTTCTCCTTTCCTCTCTAAATTTATGGAGAAAGAAGAAGTGAAATGAAACACATGTGTAAAGCGAGGTCACTCTGGATGGTTTTAGTTTTTTTAATCCATAGAATCCCATAATGGCTTGAGTTGGATGGGACCTTAAAGCCCATTTTACCCCACTGCCATTGGCAGGGACACCTTGCACTGCAGCTAATTGTGAGCTTTTGAAATTTGTAACCTGTCCTTGTTTTTTAAAGGAGTGTAGATGTTGCTCCTCTCAGTGTTGCAACGTTTAAGTGATTTATTTACTATCATCTGTTTTTCAGAAGTACTTGAGGAATTTGTACAGATTTTTATCAAGACTTAAGGTGAATATAAGTCACTTGAGAAAATGCAGCTTAGTCATCTAAACTAGCACGGGCTGGATTTGTAAAGGCATTCATAGTCAATACATTTCTCATGGTATTTTCAGGGGCCTTCTTCAGAACTCTTTCTAAAAAACTAATAAAAAATATGCTTCTGAAATATGGACATTTAGGCCTTTTGATCTCCTTAGAAACTGGACCCTAAGTGGAAATTTGCCGTAATTTCTGCTTGCACTTAATTTGCGTGAAAAACATTTATTTTGGTGTAAGAAGAGATCTCGACTTTCGAGCTTCCTGTGTGTATCTTTGTATTTTTTTTTTTTACTAAAAGGGAGATTGTTTATTTCAGTAATGGCAAATTTCCTCCACATGTGTGACTATGGCCAGATATTAATAACTGTGTATAATTGTAATCCTCAGTGTGTTGTTTTGGGTGAGGCACAGGGAAAGAAGATACTGCTTTTCTGTTTTGTCAGAAAAAGGCCTCTGTGTTCTCACACGCCTTTCAGAGGATCCCAGTCTTAAACCAGACTTAATTTTCCTGGCAGTACAACAGCTGGAATGATGGGGATTGCTGCTTAAGTCAATAAAAAGCAATTTTTGTGATGGCATTAGTAAAACAGTTATCAACTTGTAATAGGAATAGGGATGATCTCTGCGCTGCTGGGAAGAGAACAAACTGGTAAGTGGTGGCTTGGCCTTGCTTTGAGGGTAGGCATATGAATTTAGGCTATATGTGTTTAGGCATATGGGAGATGCAAGCAAATTACTTTACAGAGTGCTTGTTGTCAGGGAGTATCTTGTAGTATCCCCCTTTTTCAGCCAGAGCTGTGGGACACCAGAATTGCCCATGAATTTCACCTATCAGCTGAGAATTAAACCCAGCACGCTCATGTCCCATCCTTGTCACTTAATTATAACTCCTCTTCACTGTTAAATGCTCAGTGATCTCTGATTTGTGGTCTCCAGCGAGGACAAGCTCTTTCTTGACAGCTGAGAAAAAGGAGGAGGGTGGTGTGTTTGTACTTTGGGCTGTTTCTTTTAATTACAAGGTTGGATATGACAAAGGAAATGCTTCAGTCTGTATGAAGAAACTGAGGCCAGTTGTGAAACCAACTTCATCAATCTGACATACTTGGGAGATAATATAATAGGGAGATAATAAAGCAGCTTTGAGCATTTTCAGACAGCAAACTGAAAACAGGGGGCAGCAAGAGCCGGTGGTTTCTGGAGAGTCACAGCTTGTAAAAGTTCTTGGTGCAGGGTAAATGACAGAGCTGGGGTGACTTCACATAGTTGTGTTCCCAGCCCTTCCTGTCTACCCACGAAAATCCCCGTTTACCCCACTGTGGAGGAAAACTCTGGACTTTTTTTTGCCCTGTGGCGGAGACAGAAATTTATTCAGGGAGAAATCACATCCTCCTTCCCATGTGTCCATCTTAGAAGTTGCAGTGCAGAAGGTGATGAATTGGGATGTCTCAGTCATTGTGATGTCTTCATGTCAGCCCATGGAAGGCTGTTAAATAGGTGTTGCTCCTTAGGAACTTTGGGTTCCCACAGCTGAACCCTCTCTGCTGGGTCTGATGCTTTCGAGGTGAGCAACATCCCACTGGGAGTATTGGGAAGAGTCTGAATTCCCCTTTTCCTGTGGCTGCTGAACCACTTGCTATGCCATGACGGTTTCAGTGCACCACAGTTGGCATTGCCACAGTTTCCCCCTGCCTGCTCACTTGGTCTTGGATCCAGATAACTCCTATGGCTGCCAGGGGGAAAATCCAGTGCCAGGCAGACAGTCCTGGCCAGAGCCTCCAGCAGCTGGCACAGCGTGAGGGTGCTTACAGCCAGATAAAGCTGATAAACCTGGTGTCTGGGTCAGGCAGTGGCTGCAATGAAGTCACCCCTTGCATCACTGTGGGCATTTTCTCCTGGAGCCTTTGCCATGGGGATGCGGCTGTGCCTTCGCACACCTCAGTCTTCTGCAGGAGTTGTGTTGGTATCACTGGAGGAGCTTTTTAATGAGTCCTGACTCAAGTGCCACTTAAGCACTCACAAGTCACTTTTTCCGTCTTTAGAAGATTAGTTTTGATTTTCTTTTTTTTTGAGAAAATGGTATGTAACCTAAAAGATATTAACTCTTTTCTTTATTTGTATGGGAGGGATCCAGTTTGGCTCGGGTCTCTGGGTTTGAGCTGTGGACACAAAATAAGGAGGCTTGGCTGAAACAACCAGTTCTGAAAAAAAAAAAAAGGAAGTATCCAGATGAAAAAATAGCAAGAAAGCACCAGGCAGAGCCTGAATAAGCATGTCCCATAGCAAGGGTATTGTCTGTGATTTTAAATAAATTTCAGTGAATTTCCTGATGATGGCCTTCTCCCTGGTTGTTTTGGTCCCAGTGACTGTTAGGCTGTGTTTATTTTAATGTACTTCACAAGGTTGGTGGGTGGTTAGGAAAAGACAGAAAATATGCAGTTGTATGAGACCTGATCCTGCCCTTGATACCTCGCATTTCCTCCCAATCTCTGTGTCCCTGTGAAGCCAGTGTTGGCTGCCCTGCAGTCTGCCCTGGTGATTCTCAGTGGTATCCAGCAGGTTGGTTAAACTTAGGGCTATGTAGATAGAGCAACAATAGAGCTGAGTTGGTGACCTCTTTTTATTAAAGCTTTTATTTTTTGTTTCTTAATTTCACATCTTTTCCTATTTCCCTGATTTGTTGAGGACACACCTGCTTCTACACAGGCGGCTCCTGCTGTGTGTTTGGGCTTTGCAGGAAATGAGAACCTCCAGAAAGTGCATGAAGTGTGCTGGTGACTGTTTTAACAGCTTGCTTTGCACCTTCCTTACATTGTCTTGAGGGTGCTTTCACACTGAATATTGATGTGTACTAGAAGGTGCAGCGCTAACTCTACGCCCTGCGTGTGCAGTGTGCATTTATCTGCTCCAGAACATAGACTTTGAAGTAATTCCTGTCATTCTTTTTAGCAGGGGAAGGCAATTACCAAGACAAGCTGTAAAATAGCCCATTTTTATTTTTCCCTTGCTGTACGCAGTGGTTCCTGCCTGACTAAATGCCTTGGAGCAGGTTCTGTGGTGAGGGGGAGTGTTGTTGGTTGGGATTAGTAGGTGTGGCTGCAGGAAAATCCAGCAGCCCCGGTGCAGGTACCTCTTGGTAAAGCTCCAGGGTGCAGTTCAGCTTTAGGATGCTCTATCCAGTATGAGTTTCCCTTACGTTTTGACTGGGTGATTTCTCTCTCTGTTTTTGGACAAAATGAAACCTTATTTTGATAGGTGGGGTGTTTTTTTTGGTTCTGGAGCTTAATCACCTCTCACTCTCTGACTTCCAGGTGGAACACCAGTACTCACACATATTCACTGTGACAGTAAGGAAAGCCACAAATGTCACCAAAGGAGCCATTGGTGACATGCGTGAGTATTTCTCTTTCTATTTTACGTTTCTTCCATGAGCCTGTTGCTGTGGGCAGGGGGAGATGGTGACACATTGTGGATTAAATTGTGTTAGTGGGCTGGAGATGGGTTTCTGTCTGTCTTGTTAAAGCCAGGGCAGTGTCCCCGTGTCACTGTTCACTCTCACTCAGAGCAGATCTGCCGCTCCTTCTTTCCATTGATCCAGAAAGGCTGAGTGAGTTGTAAACGATTTGCCTACAAGCCAGCAACACCTACAATTAGCTTTTTGGCTCAGTCAGAAGTGCTGTGTGAGTGCAGTGAAACTGGAAATTGCTGCTACCTCACAGGGCTGTGGTTTGGTGGGAGAAAGAAAGAGCCCAGAGCTCTGCTGAGTCAGTGCAGAAAGCTGAAAAAAATGTAAGGCCATTAAGAAAAACCACCCAAATGGGTCAGCAGATCTTGTGGTGGGGAGATGGATGGCACCAGCACTTCTTCCCCTTTCTGGGAGGCTGCTGAGCCTCTGGACTTTGCAGCTGAACAGGAAACCACTAGGAAGAGCAGCTCTGCTCTGCTCTTAAGGGGGGAAGAGGGAGAGAATATTGGCTGAATCTGCAAAAAGAGTATTGCTGCTTCCTTGGGTCTGACTGCTTTGCTGCCAGGCCATCTCTCCCTTTTCCCAGTGCTCCCCAAGGCTTGCAGGCTGGGGCAGGGAGGATGAGTGTGACCCTTGGCTCCTGCTCTCCCATCGAGCTGACTGGTCATGCAAGTGTTTCCCAATTCCTGGAAACTACTTTTGGGTCAAACTACAGCAGCTGCTCTGACCCACAGCTTTGCTTCAGGGGATTTTCCTAATTGAAGTCTACTGTTGATGCTAAAATTGCGGGAAGGATGCTTGAGAGGGGAATATTCAACAGCCACAAGTACAAGGGAAGAGAGGGAAGCCCTGGCAAAGGCGAAAAGAGGGAACTGGGAATCTATCATCCCTTGTGGGCTGAGGGGAAGGAGCACACAGAGAAGATGCAGTGGTGTGGGGGAGCGGGGGGTATACATACATATATATTTAATTTCATATATGTGGTGGTCTTCAGATAAGAAGACCTCAGGAAAAGTGCTGGAAGGGTGGAATGAGGAGCCCATGAGTTTGTGTGTGTGTAAGAAGATGAGTTAAATGGAAAGAGACACGTTCTTGGGCACAGGTGTCTGTCATGGGACAGTGTGGGCAACATGGGAAGGGAAAAAAGGGAGGTTGAAGTGGGGACCCCATGATATGATGTTAAAGGGAGTATGAAGGAAAGAGTGAAGAAAGCCAGAAGATCATGGCAGCTTTGTGCACCAGAGCAAATATGGTCCTGTAGTATAAACTTCAAATATTATCCACCAATATAATTGTATTTTTTTTCTAGAAAAAAAACCTTCTTATCTTAGCAAGTCATCAAAATCAAGAAGCTGCTCAGGAAGAACATTTTATTTTGATAAAACCTGCCGAAGTGATGCTCTAGGGCCACTGAAACTTGCTTGGCTTCCTGTCTGAGATGGCTGCCAGAGCTCAGTAGCCTAAGGCACCCCAGTCTGGGACATCTCTGGGCGAGCTTCCAAGGACCTGAGGCTGTCCTTGGGGTCCTGGCAAATCCCCCAAAGTGAGAAAAACAGATCGTTGCTTCTTTTTTTTTTTATTTGGGGAAAATTAAAAGTGTTTTTATTCCCTGTCGTTGGAGCCTGGCAGCTACTTGATCAAATGAGTGATTGTGTTAATTATTATGGGGAGGTGCTTGAAGCTGTGCGTGTGGAAGGGCCTTTACAGTTGATTGTGCCAACCTATATATATGTATATATATACATATATATATATATATATATATTTGTTTTATTTGATTTGCCAGAAGTGAAACTTGTTGAGGGAATTGCTGAACTTTTCCATTGGGTTTTTTGTCTCCAGGACAGGTAGATGGTTGTGACAGACCACGTGTGAGCCCTGTTTGGGGTGGGTGCCTGAGTGTTGCACTTCTCTCATGGACACTCCCAAGCTGTTGACTCTTCCAGGGGATTGCCCATAATCTTTTTCTGTTGTTGTTGCTCCAGGTTATGAACCAGAGCTGCTCTGGGAACAAGAGAGTTAATTTTACGTTGTGGGGTGATGGAGGCCTGGGGGAACATGAGAGATTTTGTATGTTTTGCTGTTCTTTTTTCCATATCAGCCTTTCCAAGACTTTATGGAACAGCTCTGAGAGATGTGAGCAAATCTAAGTTTATGGAATATGCTGAAGTGCTTTGTGTGATATTTTTCATCCTGAGGCTCCGAACTCTACCTGTGCGCAAGGAGTTTTAGCTGGCAGGTCTGGTGTGTGTGGTGCCCCACTCAATGTGTGGCATGGAGGCCCTGACTCCTCTGGCATAGCCGTCCACACCTCTGTCTCCTCAAGCCCAGGCTGGGCAGATAACCAGTATTTCTAGAAAGTTTTCCAAGATTTCTTGAGCTCTTCATGAATGGGCAGCGTAAATGGTTGTGTCATCCTCAGGCCATTTCGTCATGCTGTGAATCCGTGTGTGGGGGTGATAAATGAGATTTCCTGTAAGAACTCACCCCCCAGGATGGTGGGGAGAGGGCAAAAGAAGTTTGAGCGCAGACCTATTCTTTCCCAGCAGTTCATTCAAGTCTCTTCTTATTTCAGGTGTCTGCCCATTTACTGTTGCCTCTATAAAAGTCCTTCCTTTACTGGTGTCACTTGTTTCAGTTTTAGTGTCCCTGTCTGGGTGACTCCCACGCCCTGGATACCATCCTGTCAACATCCAGGTGATGCAGGTGTAGCTTTTCAAAGGTTTAAATCCTGGTTTAGAGGCTGCTGCTCTGGTAGGTGTGCTCAGCTCCTGTCCAGGCTGGAAGGTTTGTGAGCTGAGTAAGTACTGGGTGACCTTGGCTGGCTGCTCTGTCGCTCTGTCTGTCAGCAGGACGGGGAGAGAACATGACGAAAGGGTCAGCATGAGGACAGGGACATCTCTCACGTCTTACCCACACAGGCAAATGGGCTCAGTTTGAGGACATGACTGTAATTTATTGCCAGTTAATTGTAGCAGAGTAGTATAGTCAGAAATAAAGCTAAACCCACCTCCTGCTGTACACTCTTCTTCTTTCCTGCTGCGTCTGTGTACCAGCTATCAATGGGATTGGAGTCAGCCAATGGACCCTGCTGAACTGGCAGAAACACAGTTCAATGGAAAAGAAAACAAAAAAAATTACTAGGAAGAAATTGTTCCCTGTGAGGATAGTGAGGCCCTGGCACAGAGTGCCCAGAGCAGCTGTGGCTGCCCCGTCCCTGGGAGTGTCCCAGGTTGGGTTGGATGGGGCTTGGAGCAACCTGGGCTAATGGAAGGTGTCCCTGCCCATGGCAGGGGGTGGTACAAGCTTTACAGTCCCTTTCAACCCAAACCATTCTAGGATTCTATGCCCCTGCTGCCCAACACCTGCCACATAAAGCTATTACAAGGTGAAATATCAGAANTGGGGAAAATTAAAAGTGTTTTTATTCCCTGTCGTTGGAGCCTGGCAGCTACTTGATCAAATGAGTGATTGTGTTAATTATTATGGGGAGGTGCTTGAAGCTGTGCGTGGGGAAGGGCCTTTACAGTTGATTGTGCCAACCTATGTATATGTATATATATACATATATATATATATATATATATATATTTGTTTTATTTGATTTGCCAGAAGTGAAACTTGTTGAGGGAATTGCTGAACTTTTCCATTGGGTTTTTTGTCTCCAGGACAGGTAGATGGTTGTGACAGACCACGTGTGAGCCCTGTTTGGGGTGGGTGCCTGAGTGTTGCACTTCTCTCATGGACACTCCCAAGCTGTTGACTCTTCCAGGGGATTGCCCATAATCTTTTTCTGTTGTTGTTGCTCCAGGTTATGAACCAGAGCTGCTCTGGGAACAAGAGAGTTAATTTTACGTTGTGGGGTGATGGAGGCCTGGGGGAACATGAGAGATTTTGTATGTTTTGCTGTTCTTTTTTCCATATCAGCCTTTCCAAGACTTTATGGAACAGCTCTGAGAGATGTGAGCAAATCTAAGTTTATGGAATATGCTGAAGTGCTTTGTGTGATATTTTTCATCCTGAGGCTCCGAACTCTACCTGTGCGCAAGGAGTTTTAGCTGGCAGGTCTGGTGTGTGTGGTGCCCCACTCAATGTGTGGCATGGAGGCCCTGACTCCTCTGGCATAGCCGTCCACACCTCTGTCTCCTCAAGCCCAGGCTGGGCAGATAACCAGTATTTCTAGAAAGTTTTCCAAGATTTCTTGAGCTCTTCATGAATGGGCAGCGTAAATGGTTGTGTCATCCTCAGGCCATTTCGTCATGCTGTGAATCCGTGTGTGGGGGTGATAAATGAGATTTCCTGTAAGAACTCACCCCCCAGGATGGTGGGGAGAGGGCAAAAGAAGTTTGAGCGCAGACCTATTCTTTCCCAGCAGTTCATTCAAGTCTCTTCTTATTTCAGGTGTCTGCCCATTTACTGTTGCCTCTATAAAAGTCCTTCCTTTACTGGTGTCACTTGTTTCAGTTTTAGTGTCCCTGTCTGGGTGACTCCCACGCCCTGGATACCATCCTGTCAACATCCAGGTGATGCAGGTGTAGCTTTTCAAAGGTTTAAATCCTGGTTTAGAGGCTGCTGCTCTGGTAGGTGTGCTCAGCTCCTGTCCAGGCTGGAAGGTTTGTGAGCTGAGTAAGTACTGGGTGACCTTGGCTGGCTGCTCTGTCGCTCTGTCTGTCAGCAGGACGGGGAGAGAACATGACGAAAGGGTCAGCATGAGGACAGGGACATCCCTCACGTCTTACCCACACAGGCAAATGGGCTCAGTTTGAGGACATGACTGTAATTTATTGCCAGTTAATTGTAGCAGAGTAGTATAGTCAGAAATAAAGCTAAACCCACCTCCTGCTGTACACTCTTCTTCTTTCCTGCTGCGTCTGTGTACCAGCTATCAATGGGATTGGAGTCAGCCAATGGACCCTGCTGAACTGGCAGAAACACAGTTCAATGGAAAAGAAAACAAAAAAAATTACTAGGAAGAAATTGTTCCCTGTGAGGATAGTGAGGCCCTGGCACAGAGTGCCCAGAGCAGCTGTGGCTGCCCCGTCCCTGGGAGTGTCCCAGGTTGGGTTGGATGGGGCTTGGAGCAACCTGGGCTAGTGGAAGGTGTCCCTGCCCATGGCAGGGGGTGGTACAAGCTTTACAGTCCCTTTCAACCCAAACCATTCTAGGATTCTATGCCCCTGCTGCCCAACACCTGCCACATAAAGCTATTACAAGGTGAAATATCAGAAAATCTGCATGGCTTTGGTGAGGATTTCATTATCTTGATTGCTTAGCCTGCTGCTGATTGCAGACCTTGTAAAATCACTTCTCTGACTGGACCTCTTGAAAAAGATCTTGCCTCTGGCCCAGTGAGTTGTTATATATAGATGTGTAGTTTTGAATCTACTCAGGTGCCACGCAAACTGTAGAGCCTTTCCTTACTTCCATGGCAGTATAAGAACTTGTAGGAAAAAAGACCAGAGTCCCAAACTGCTGCACTGCGGAAGAGAAATGCTTTCAAACTGGGTCTCCTTTCCATAGCACCTCTTGCCTTCTGGATTTTCAGGGATCTTGGTGGAAAACTGGGTCGGAGGAAGCGTTGTAAAATTTGTCTTCTATCTTTAAAGGTCTGCTTAAGTATACTGGCTTTCACAACAAATGATGGCATCTACGAAGGAAACCAGTTGTGTGACTCTGCTCTTAACGATCACTCATCTTGCTTAATCCTGTTTGGGATTTGCAGCTTTTCCTTGCTTCATCTTCTTTTGATGCCGTGGTAATGAACAGTGTCATTCTGGGTATTTTTAGGAAAAAATGCCCTTCTTAAAAATGTTTAAAGTTTGATAGCTCGCAGCAGTGGTACTCAGCTTCTGTCCCAGTTGCTGTCCAGCCCGTTGGAATCAAGGATGCGTTTCCACTGCAGTTAAGCTGCTCAGATAAACAACTGCTGGGAGCAGTGCAGTCACCAGAGCTCAACTCTAGCTGCAAAACTTGCCCACATAGAGCTGGGAAGCAGCTCCTGAGTGGCTCTTGGCATGGTCAGCCCATGTCACTGCAGCCAGCTGTGGACATCCCCCAGGTCCAGGAGATGCCCTTCCTCATCGCTTCCTGCATCTCCAAAGGAAACTGGGATGGGAGCACACATTTACCTGTCTGGCCCTGGCTCTGGGATCTGGGAATGAGGAAGGGATGTCCAGCGTGCATTGTTTGTCCCTCACAGCCCTGTGCCCTGGGGCTGTTCCCTGTGAGCCAGAGTTCCTGGGGTTGAAGCTGGCTTAGTTAAACCCGAGCCACAGCAGTCCAGGCAGGTGTGAGTAGGGTTTTCAACCTGGCCTAGCTGAAAGGGAGGAACTGGAGATTTGCCTGCTTGTATTATGGTTTGTGTTAAGCAGTTCATTCAGGACTCATCCAGCTGTTCTCTGGACTACAGCTGGCCAGTACTGCACCCTGAATTAGCTACAGTGCACTTACCTGTCAGAGTGCCATCAGATAAGGCTCTTCCTGCAAGGCCCTGGAGCAAGTCCTGATTTTTGCAAGGGGAAAACAAGCCAAACTGCTCCCCTTTTCCAGCCTAACAGCCTGGGAAAAGTAGGTCAGAGTTGGCTGATCCTCCACATCCTACAAGCTGCATGTGCAAGTCTTCATGTGGCTGAAATATGGATCCAAAAGATGGATAAAAGAAAAAATCTTAAATGGACAGTGCTGCTAACAACTGCTTAAGATGTCTACTGCAGATCTCAGTCTAACACTGAGGCAACCAAATGCTAGATTTCACTTTCCTTGGCACACCCAGTATCCTTTCCCTTTTGTAGGGATAGCCAGTGCTGGAAGTCATGTTGGAAACAGGCTTGTGTGTTCCACACTGAAACTGATCCAGAAAATGCTGCTCTTCCCAGCTGCAGAAATATCGTTTTCATGAGAAATTCTGTCTGTGAGTGCTTGCCGTCGAGTTTCTGAGGGGGGACCTGTTCCTGTGAGAGGTTGGTAAAAACTTGTTCCCATCCTAGAGGAAGCTCTGCCATGGCTCCGTTATGCCATGATGGTGACATGGAGCAGTGCTGGCTCAGGCCCGGGATCCATCTTGAGTGGCTGGAGAAGCCCCCTGTCCCTGCTCCAGGCCCTGCCAGGCTGTGCCCAGCCCCAGAGCTTCGTGGTGGCTGGGAGCTGCTCCTGTTCCATGTGCTGTCCTGTCTCCAGGCAGAGCTTCCTGGTGGGGCTCCCCTCCAGGACCTGTGGGCACCACTGTTCCTCCAGTTTAAGCCTTTCTCTCCCTCCATTTAGGAAGAGGCTCCCTCTATTTGTGCCATTTGTCCCCTGTCACGATTTGACTTTTTCTTGCTTTTGATTCTTTTCCCTCTCATCCGCTTTCCCAGGAGTGCTATGAAGTTGTGTTAGGATTGGGCTAATGTCTGATCCAAGGGAGAATTGGGAAGAACATCAGTCATAGTGAGATGTAAAGGAAAAATACAAACAGAGTAAGAATGTGGCACTTCGCACTGATCCTCTCCTCGGCTGCCTTCAGTGAGACTCCCTGAGCTGGATGTGCCTTTGGGGTAATCACTGTCACTGAGTTCCTCTTGCAGAAAATTCACTTGTTTTCCTTGAATCCACATAGGTCCTTTCATCCACAGCTCCTTGGGTAAGGGGTTCTGCAGGTTGCTGCCTGAAGGAGGCTTTTAATTAGTTTTGAAAATGTTTTTTCAAAAGCATGAGCTGAAGAATCTTAACTGAGGTCAGTTTGGGGCCCCTCACAACAAGAGAGATACAGAGAGGCTGGAGCCAGGGAAGGAGCTGGAGTCCCAGGAGTGGCTGAGGGAGGCTCAGCCTGGAGAAAAGGAGGCTCAGGGGAACCTTCTGGCTCTGCACAACTCCCTGACAGGAGGGGGTAGCCGACGGGGGAGTTGGGCTCTGCACCCAGTGAACAGGGACAGGATGAGAGGGAATGCCAGGGGAGGCTCAGGTTGGACATCAGGAGGAATTTCTTCCTGGAAAGGGTGGTCAGGCATTGTCAGGGGCTGGCCAGGACGGTGATGGAGTCCCCATCCCTGGAGGTGTTCAAAAACTGTGTGCATGTGGCAGCTGGGACAAGGTATGGTGGTGGTGCTGGGCTGATGGATGAGCTCGATGATCTTGGGAGATGTTTTCCATCCTTACCCATTCTGTGATTCATCATCTGGGTACTGCCTTGTGTTTTGTACGATTCCGACTGTTCCACAGATCTATCTGTACCAAAGAAAAGCTCTTACAACTCAAGAGTGTTCATTTATGTGTTTCTGACTGTATGTGTTCTGAAAGGGAGGGAGAAAATGATCAGGCTTCCTCACGTTTGTCACCACAGGAAGGAACACTTTTGTGGAGGATGGTTTTTAGTGACAGGCTTTATCATAGCATCCAGCCAAGAGTGTTACAGGGCAGTTGGAATCCAGGGAATGTGTGCTCAATGCTGGGTTTTTAAAGCATTCCTGACAGTTGTCTGAATTAAAATGTCAAGGGAAGAGACTCTTCTCCCTCTCAGGCCCTGAGGCTGCACTTCAGCAATATGGGAAATCAAGCTCTGAGGCTGCTGGGAGAGTCCCAAAACCTCTAAAGCCTCCTGATACCACAGACCCAGTGCAAACTTGTTCTGCAGATTCAGAAAATGCTGCCAGTGTAAATTTGTATTAGCAGAGTTTATGCCAGACTGGGAATAATCTATACTCCATCAGATAACATAAACGTGGACTAAAAATCATGCTGTGGGTTTGGAGTAATTCGGCAGGAATGTGATGATATGCCTGTACTTACTGCAGACCAAATGACCCTGTCCAGGTCTGGCATTCCATGGACCCACAGTCAGAGCTGAGCCAGGCCTCCTTCTGTCCTGCTCGTGTCTTTGGTGGTGGAGTGTCCTTGTTT
This sequence comes from Melanocharis versteri, assembly GCA_013397845.1. Lineage (NCBI taxonomy): Eukaryota > Metazoa > Chordata > Aves > Passeriformes > Melanocharitidae > Melanocharis > Melanocharis versteri. The sequence continues at coordinate 207,679 of VZTG01006317.1, forward strand.
GATGCTGGCCAAACGCCAGGCACCCACGAAAGTCGCTCACTCACTCTCCCCTGCCACACCTGAGCAGAGAAAAGAAAAATTTAGTGAAGGCTTCATAAGTTGAGATAAGGACTGGGAGATAACACTCCAAGGTCAAAACAGGCTCAGCTTAGAAGAACAAAGTGAATTTATTACTAACAGATTTAGAGGAAGATGATGAGAAGTAAAATAAGCCCTTAAAACACCTTTTCTTCCCCCAACTCCCAGGGCATGGGAGTTTGGTCAGTTCATCACTTGAGGTTTTCTTCCACTGCTCAGGGAGAGGAGTCCTTCCCCTGCTGCTCCGTGGAGTCCCTCTCACAGGAGTCTTCTCTGTGAGCTTCTCCAGCTTGGGTCCAAATCTTATGAGCAGCAGTCCTGCCAAAACTGCCATGTGAGTCCCTCCCATGGGCACACAGTCCTCCCAAAACTGCTGCGGCCTGGGTCACTCTTCCACGGGGTGCAGTCCTCCAAGGACAGGCTCCTCCAGCTTGGAAGCAGGGGCCTCTCTCTCCACCAGGTCTCTCACAGGATCACAGCCTACTCCAGGCATCCATCTGCTCCAGCATGGGCTCCCCAACGGGCTGCAGGTGGATCTCTGCATCCCCTGTGGATCCCCACGGGCTGTGGGTGGATCTCTGCATCCCCTGTGGATCCCCACGGGTTGCAGGTGGATCTCTGCATCCCCTGTGGATCCCCACGGGCTGCAGGGGCACAGCTGCCTCACCATGGTCCTCACCATGGCCTGCAGAGGAATCTCTGTTCTGGTGCCTGGAGCACCTCCTCCCCCTCCTTCTCCACTGACCTTGGTGTCTCCATGTTGTTTCCCTCACATGTTCTCACCTCCTCCTCTTCTCTGGCTAGAAAAAAAACCTGTGCCCCACTTTGTTTGGATTTTCTTCTTAAATCTGTTACCACAGAGGCATTATCAGCCTCTCTAATTGGCCCAGCCTTGGCCAGCAGCGTTTCCATCTTCAGAGCCATCAGGGATTGGCTCTGCTGGACTTGGTGGAAGCTTCCAGCAGCTTCTCACAGAAGCCACCTCCGTGGCCTCCCTGCTTCCAAAAACCGGCCTGTGCAAAACCAATGCTTGTAGTGAGATGTTTCACTGGTTTAACAGTGAGGACTAGGCATTTAAATTCGTTGAAAAACCCTAAACCCCTTAGACTCTGGCACAACACTAGAAAAATGTTATTTTGCTTAATGCTTCAGTCACTTTTCAGTGTGTGTCTGCAAAGGGGCCTGTACAGATAACCTAGAGAAGGCAGTGTTTCTTTGCTCTTGGCACTTCTACAAATGTGGTTTGACCAAAAGCTGACTTGTTTGGCATTTTTTTTGCCCTTTCAAGGCTGGATCAGTGGAAGCAGTGGTGTCCTGCACCAGTGAACTGGGTGATAGTGCAGTCCCTGTGCTGGGAGCTGGTTCTTCCCTCTGCTGAAGTAAAGCCAGAGATGAAAAGCACTGTCATAAAAGGCACAAATAATTTTTAATGAAGGTGTTACCTAATCCCAGTATTTCTCAAAGCATAGCTGCTGCTTTAGAGCTGCCTTGCTTTCCTTGGAGTCATCTTCTGCTCATGAAATCTGGCACTGCATCACTCCTTTGCAAAATCCCCAAAGTCACCAGCCCTGGCATTCCCTGTGGTGCCTTAAACACAAGCAGCAGTGAGTACTTCTGGGGTTTTTAGGTTGCTGTGGCCTTCTGGCAGATTTCCTGGCATGTGCATTACTGCTAGACTATGGATTGGTCTGGAGCATCTCAAATATCTGTTCCATGGTGGGAGGGACAGTTATTGATAAGTACAGTTTTTAAGAATTCCCTTTTTAAAAACTGAAAAATCACATGAAACTGGGAAAACCCATGAATTCAAAATTCATTACTTTTTCTCCTGACCATGTCAGAGATATCAACTCATATTTCCGTGCCACTGTGAGGCCCCATAAAATTCACAATTTGAATAGAAATTCTGTTGTTATTTAGCTTCATTCCCTTTGGAGGAAAGAGAGGTCATCCAGCAACTCCCATTATTGGCTTGACCTCAGCCAGGCTGCTGAGCTGCATGTGCTAAACAGATTGTACTGTAATGCAGCAAGCCAAAAAAGGGTGGGAAATACACAAAGATGGTCATTTGAGACCTAGTAAGTTTTTATCAATGGAATTGCACTAAATGGTGGATAAATTAAGGGTTATTACCACTTTTTATTTTGAGATAGATATATCTATCTATCTATATATATAGATATATCTATCTATCTATATCTATCTATCTATATATCTATCTCAGTATTATATTTGAACAGGCTTTCTGTAGTTTCTTTATGGTAATTATGCTGTTGAAGTAATTGAAGTTGGAATGACTGAAATATAAATCATATATCTGAAATATTAATCATATTAATATGGAGGCCTGATGACAGCCATCTCACCAGACTAATAACATAAGATCAAATGGTTTCCAGTCATTGCAGAACATTTTACAGGTTTCCTTAATAGCCACACTGCTTAAAGCATTACTCATTTTTCACTGTGAAAATCTTTGACCCTAATTACTGTCCACTGTGTGTTTCACTTGGTGATTCATAATGTAGTTTAAAGGGAGAATCCTATAGCCATGACTTAACCAGGAGATAAATCAAATGAGGAAAAGTCAGTGAATCCTTACTTCCTACCTGTCAGCCATTCCTAAGGCAGCAGTTTAAAAACAGCAGTGGGGATGCTGACTCTGCTCTTGTTATTGGATGTGTGTCTTCAGCCCCTGGAGCTTTGGTGGGGGGGCTGTAAATCTGAATTACCACCAACATTTAGTTAATTACCCTGAGACTTCATCTAGCTCCAAGCTGCTGATTGCAGGACCCTCTTTGGCATCAGTGCTGAGAGCCTTAATTGTGTTTTTTGTGTGCAGGTGGGGTTTGAGATACTTGTACCTAATTGCTGGTTCAGCCTGCCTTGTTTCTGAGAAATGATGGTGGAGCAGCAGCGCTTGCATGAGGAACAGCCCGAGCAGGGCTGAGCTGCACAGAAACTCTGTTTTCCTCAGAAGTGTCCTGGGAGCAAGTGCAAATTCCCCCAGGTGGCTGCTGCTGAGGAGGCTGTGCTTGGTATCTCAGGCAGCTGCTGCAACAAAAGAGCAGTTCCCTAACAGTGCTGCCTCTACACAAAATCCTTAAGACTGGAAAAGACCTTTAGCATCATTAAGTCCAGATAGAGATAATTCTCAGATAAGAGATAAATCTCAGATACAGATAATTCTCAGATAGAGATTAATACTGTTGTGATTAAACATCAGCTTTTGACCCACACACTGTAACGATTCTTCCTTTTAAAATCTAAATATAGATGGCAGCCTTCCAGTGCCTAAAGGGGCTGCAGAAGAGCTGGAGAGAGACTTTGGACTAGGGCCTGGAGGGACAGGACAAGGGGGAATGGCTTCCCACTGCCAGAGGGCAGGGTTAGATGGGATACTAGGGAGAAATCCTTCCCTGGGAGGGTGGGGAGGCCCTGGCACAGGTTCCCAGAGAAGCTGTGGCTGCCCCTGGATCCCTGGAAGTGTCCAAGGCCAGGTTGGATGGGGCTTGGAGCAACCTGGGATAGTGGAAGGTGTCCCTGCCCATGGCAAGGGTGGGACTGGATGGGCTTTAAGGTCATCCCAACCCAAACCACTCTATGATTCTGTGATAACAATGATGATCAAGCTACTTTTACTTACGTTTTCAGCTTAGTTTTTTTCAACAATACCTGGCAAATTAATTAGCAGAAGCCCAGGCACGAATAAAAACATCCATGCCAAGGATGCACACTGGCTGTTTAATCTACATTTGATAACTTCAATGTTTTGAAATACATTAAGTGAATACTTCTGTGTTATTTGCCAGGTTGTTGGTAGTTTTTGGTCCCCATCCAAGGAGTGAGATTTTGATTAATATGTCTTAAAGAAGTATTTAGTATCGCTTATAGCAATATCTTAATCAGAGCAAGCAGTCTTCCAGTATATTTTTTCTTCATCTAAAGAAGGAAGTTAAAAAAATAATAGATTTTCATTTTCTTAACTGAAAATAGCTCCAAATAAACTTTCAAACATGAAAGGGCAGGTGATTAAATCTTTGCCTTGGGTTAGAAAGCTGATAAAGAGATGGAGTGGGGTGACTTGGGAATACTGAACTAGCAGGACCGATTTTTCCAAGTTTAGTTGATCCAAGCCTTGGGTTTAGTTTCTGTTTCAACCCTTACCAGGGTTTGCCTGATAGGAAGTTAGTAATGGATCTGTATGTCGGAGGTCTGGGGTTTCCACTTGTTTGGGGGTTTTAAATATGGCTAGGAAACCATTTGCTGTTTGTGTTGATAAGAAAAATTAGATTTTTGTAACATAGTTAGGGCTGATAAAAGCATGATCTGAATGGAGAGGGAGACATTGATGTTTTGCCCAGGACTCTGCTCAGCCACCAGGATTTTGGCTAAAATTCAGGTTTTTGTAGGCAACTTCAGTCTCTTGGCAGAGCAAGCCTGCGTATTTATTGCCAAAGTTGTGCTGGATATCAAGACTTAGCAAATGTGATCTTGTCACTTAATGGATTTTTAGTTTCAAAGAGCCTTGTTTCTCTTGATTCTTGATTCTTTTCTTTGTGGCAGAGCTTTGTGTAGTAGTTGAAAGGAACTAATGGAAAAGTTGGCAAGTTGGAACATCTGCCAGGGAGGAAAGACTTGGGGCTTGATCCCCCAGTTCCCCTGCCCATAACGAAGAGGCAAGATCAGACATAATTCCTCAGGAGGTAATAAAGGTTGCTATTTAAAGGCTTTCCACACTGATCCCCAGCTTTAAATAGCTGCTTGTTCATTACTCAGGGAGCACGGAGACCACCTCAATGTAGTAATTAGCTGAGCCTCACAGGTATGGAGCACAGTGGAAGACTCCTTGAGAAGTTGGATTAGAATAACACTGAATAGGATTTGCCTGGGGACACATTCAGAACCTCCTGAGTAGTTTCCAAAAGCCCTTTTCTTGGTTGTTTGGTGAGGGTTTTTTCCGCAAAAGACAGTTGATTTGATTTGAAATTATCCAACTTCTTTGTTTTCCTCTTTTCCTTCTTCTCCCAGCAGGAGGGAGAAGTGGTTCTGGGCCTCAGGAATCTCATGGGTAAGGTCTTATTGAACGCCAGGAGTTTCTAAAATTTGCCTTTATTGAAAAAAGGTATCTTTAGACTTAAAGTGTGTACAAGGAGGAATGTTTGGACTTGTTTTTCCTAGTGATAGGATTTAATCTCTTTCCAAAAGAGGCCTTTAAGGAATTGTTTGTGGTGGGTATTGGTGTGCATGGTAATGTTTCACTAAAGCAGAGGACAAACTTGGAGGAGAGGATTCAGCTTCCTCCTGAGGGACAGCTCAGATCTCTGCTCCCTGTGACCAGGCACAGAACCCAGGGAATGGCTGCAGCTATGCCAGGGCAGGGTCAGGCTGGAGATCAGGGAAAGGTCCTTCCCCACAGGGTGCTGGGCACTGCCCAGGCTCCCCAGGGAATGGGCACGGCCCCGAGGCTGCCAGAGCTCCAGGAGCGTTTGGGCAACACTCTCAGGGATGCACAGGGTGGGATTTTTGGGGTGTCTATGCAGGGCCAGGAGCTGGACTGATGATCCTTGAGGGTCCCTTCCCACTCAGGATATTCTGTTATTCTGTGTTTCTGTGTTGGAAAGAGGTGGGTGTTTTACCACAGCAGAGCAGGAGGCTTTTCATAATCCACCACAACCACAGAAATAACTTCCCCATGTCTCCTGGGAAGCATCTGAGCCCTGGCCCCATTTGACACAAAAAAAACCTCGTTGTACAGAAAACCCCTGCATGCTTTAACTTACTAGAAAGTGGATTTTTAGGGCTGCATTCTATGCTCTCAGGAATGGCTGTTTTTAGACACATCCAATGGGATCTGCCGATGTTTCCTTTTCTCCCCCTGGTAATTCCTATCAGCTGCAGTTGCCATATCTCTGTTTCCAGCCAGGGTTCTGCTGTGTAAATACGGTCCTGATCCTGTGGTGACTCCCCAGAGCTGTGGTGGTGGCAGTGTTTCAGAGCTGAGCACTCCTTGCTCTGTGTGCAGCACTGCAGTGCTGTGACTGATTTCCTCCATCACTTCCAAACCAGCAAAGGTGAAAGAGGATCCAAAACCTACAGCAAACTGCTTGTTTTCATTGTTTTGTGGGATACTTGCTGCTGTGACACGAGCCAAAGCCATTAAAGGCTAGAAAGAGAGGAAAAAGTAAAAGCTTTTAAAAACACTTACCACTGCCTGGCAAATGTTTGCATATTACCAATAAACTTGACTCAGTCCCTGTGCCATTCTGTTTGCTCAAGGCTTTTCCCCTCCACTCCTAAAAGCCTAATGTTTCTTTTGGAGAGATTGTTGATACCATTGTATCATTCCTGAGTTGCATATCTTTCTGTCCTTGACTGTGAGGGGATCTGTGGTTTCAAACAATTGTATCAATTATTCCAACCCAAGCTGGAGCCCAAACTGGAGTTTTCCCTTGCTTGACCTGTGTTCTGCTCCACAGTTGACACTCCAGATCCCTACGTGGAGCTGTTCATCCCCACTGCCCCCGACTGCAGGAAGAGAACCAAGCATTTCAACAATGACATCAACCCTGTGTGGAACGAGACCTTTGAGTTCATTCTGGACCCCAACCTGGAGAATGTTCTGGAGGTAAATCCCATGGCTGAGCTGGGGAGATGAAGGGTAAAAGAACAGTGGCTTACCCATGTGTGGCATCTGATGTCTCAAGATTACCCCTTTGTTTAAAATGTTAAACCTGGGTTTAGCCGTGGTGCTAAGCAAGAAGTGCTGGATAAATTGAATTTTTCAAGGAATAGCCTGGAGAGTCATTACAAGATATGCCTGTGAGTCCCCTCTTGGACAGCTCCTGAGGGACAGTACCTTGTTATTCCTCACATCAGCTGTGCAGTACTCCCTGCTTCCTACCCTGATTCGCCTCTTACGGACAGGGAATAGATGGGGCTTAAGTCAAGTGTCTGCCCAGGGAGACAAAGCAAAAGGCTGGTTCTGCTGTGTCCTCCTTGCCTGGAGCCCACCAGGGCTCTTCTGGGGACCACTCCCTGTGCAGCCTTGTTGGCCAGGCCACTGTTCAGTCTCTGTGTTAAACTTCTCCAGGCTGTTGCCAAGAGCTGAATGTTAGGTGTAAGTGTTTTCTGAGTGGGCATGGCAAGGATTTGAGTAGCTCTGGTCCTTTGTTAGCTCTGTTCTTCATAGAGGATGGCCCTGACACCTGCTCTCTTCTGACCCAGGCTGACAGAGTTCAGTCTAAATTGGCCAACTGGGACAGAGGCTGCAGCCTGTGGAGGTTTTCCTTGAGCTTGTGACCCTCAGACCTTGGGTCTGAAAGGGAATTGTGCTTCCTACAAGCTCCCTGTGTTCCTGGGGAAGGTGTTTGGGCGTTACACCCATGGTCAGCTTGGTGGATCATGAAGAGCTATCACATGCATCCTGCACTAGGGACAAAAGATATTGGGGAATTCACAATGATTTCCTGGCTATCAGTTCCTGCCTGTTCCTCTGGTGCCATTGCTGGGCCCCCTGGAGCAGAGCCTGGGCCCTGCTCTGAGCCCTCCCTTATACTTAGGCAGCTTCCCTAGGAATGTTTGAATTTGTTGAGGACAAAATTTGGTTGAAGGATTTTGAAAGGATAAAATTACTACAGTCACAAACACAGCAAGATGGATTATAGGTAGAAATTGGAAATGTGTCTTTGCAATAACTAAAGGCTGTTGCTGGTTCTGAGATAGTGAAATAAAATTCCATGAAAATTGCTGCAAAGGGTAGATGATAACATTTAATAATGGTTAATTGTGGACCTGGTAATGTAGACAAGAGCCTTTGGATTCTGCGATGGAGTGAGTGTCAGAAATCAGTAAAGTCACCTCCCCACCCAAACCCTCTGTGAATTCCGAAGTTCAGACTCCACAATCCTTGTGACTCCTTAAATTGTTTTAATCTGCATCTTTAACTCTATCCCAAGTGCAGTTTTCCCTCTGAAGTGTAGGCAGCTCTTCAAAATCTCACTAGGAAGTTTTTGCTTTGGGTTTTAAGAGACGGCGCTCAGAGATTGCAGAAATGGGCGTAAAGTTCTGCAAGGAAACAGAACAATGTAAATACCATTAAAATAATGAGCTCTGTCCTATAATAAAGATCATTCATAGTTTCAAAGGGTTGCTTGTGGCACAGGATGAAGAAGATTCTTTATAGCTGAGAAGAGGCTGATTCCAGATGTAGCAACTAATTATTCAAGCGATTGTATCTTGATTCCTTTTGTTTTCTGCAAAAGATACAGTCCAACCCACGAACATGTGATATTTTAGAAGATATAATGCCACAAAGAGGAAAAAAATCCCATAAGTCAAATGAGTCTGGAGATCTCATTTAATAAAAACTGTGTAAATGATGATTTGAAATTTTTTCTGAATATCTTACTTGAGGACTTGGAAAGCAGCCACTGGTGAAAAAAGTCTGCTAAACCTAGATCCACATGGATTAGAGCAAAAACATGGAATGGTGTTCTGCCATATCCACATCCATCTTTGGATATTACCGCATTTTGGAAAGGTCTCTGCTCCAACATGGAGGGTATGAGAAGAGACTTGAAGGTCTGACTGGATACAGAGAGCAGCTTTGTGCAAATTGGAATGCTGTACGCTTTGCCAAATCACTGCTATAAGAATCTTGGTCTGTAGAGTCAAGGCTGGGATGTGTGGATTCCATCTTCTCTGAAAAGTTGCTGGATGTTTTTTTGGCCTATCACAGTTAGAACTATAGAAGTTTCTCCACAGGGAAATTTTACTGACTGGAAATTTGAAGATACTGTGCTTTATATGTAGAATTTGAACGTATTAGAAAGATGGTGAGATTTGCTGCCAGACAGGTGCTGGGATGAAAATCCCTCCATGAATAATCCGGGTGTACCCCTGCAGTTCAGTTCCTTGAAGTGCCCCCTCCACTTAGTCCGTGAACTTATTGTGGTTTAAAAGAAATGTCTGTTGGCACTGGGCATTGACGGGGTTGGGTCAGGCCCATTCTTTTTCCATATATATATTTTTTTTTTACTTCAGGTATAGGCTTGATGGAATTAAAAAGGGATTTCTTGCAGTAGAATTGAATTTCCAGATATCTCTTCCAGGTTACTCTCATGGATGCCAACTATGTTATGGACGAGACTCTTGGCACATCCATGTTTCCCATCTCTTCTCTGAAACTGGGAGAGAAGAAGGAGGTCCAGTTAACTTTCAATGATGTAAGTTGGACATTCATGACTTTGCCCTGGTCAGAAGTTTTCTGAGCATTCACTGTTGCCCATGGATAAACACAGAGCCTAAAGACACTGTAAAACCTTAATTATTTATCTTCTTACAGCCCTGCTGAGAAGAGAATTAAGCAAAACAGTGCCACTGAATGCCTTGGCATCCCTGCTGAAAGAATCATCTTTAAAAGTCTAGTTTGGAACTTTCTCTGCCTAAAGCAGTTTCTTCCCCACTCAATGCAGTTTAGTTTCATGGCCTGAGTTAGTGTGAGGTTACTCAGAGTTTGCTGGTCAGTGCATTGCCCCTCCTGCTGCTGCCTGTGGCTTCCAGAAAGCTGAAGGAATTCTTTTATTATTACATGTTTCACTTTCTGTAAGTGGCTTGTTGTAACACAGCCCTGGTTTACATGCAATGATGCAGTAATTGGATTATTCCCTTTAAACATGTCTGCAAACCAGATGGAGTCACTTGAACAGGGCTTGTCTGTCTGCACAGTAACTCCTGGAAACTGTTGTTAAATCTGGGTGGAATTGAGCTTGTTCTGCACATATTAAAATGTATAAATACCATCTGTATTTCTGGTTTGGGCTGTAGTTTATTGTATGATCAGAGATCTTGATTTGTCACCACTCTGCTGTTTTCCATGTGATACAACTTTAAAAGTACAGTTACTGCAAATAACTGGTTAAAGGCCTGTTTATTGGAAACCAGAGAGTTTCATATGAGAGGTTTAGCATTTAATTTGGCATAGCCTTAGGGCAGCTGGAATTTTGATACCTTCCATTATTTTTCCTTTTTAAAATAACAGCTTTTTTTTTTAAGTTTCTGCATATTTATTTCCCTAAGTGTTTCAGTAAGTCTTGGACTTCCAGAGTATGGGCTGAGAGCAGGTTCTGGTTCTGCCAGGCATAAGGTGAGGCAGTGAGAAAGAACTGATGAATACATTTTGCAAACACAGTTCACAAAGCTCAGTCCATTAATACAGGGCCTTGCCTTGCTTTAACTTCTCATCAGTGTTCAGCAAAGCTTGGTAGGGAGTCATAGGGAAAAAACCAGTGCAAAAAAGGCAAATACTCTGAAATTTATAAGCAAATAGTTAAGGGGAGATGAAGTCAGGTTGAGCTTGATGTAGACGATGTATACATAGCATGTATTCCTGAGATGTCTGTGGCAGTCTGTATAAGGTATAGAAAATGCCATGATATCTCCCTGTTGGAATGCTTCCCTCCAAGGGTTTATTTCATGTGCATACATTTTTGCAAGCATTGGATCACTTCATGGTTTCAGGAATGCTTTTTAAATTACTAATACGAGGTGGGGAATAATGTAATTGCTTCCCTGCCTTTGAAGTGCTTCCTCAGTGACTCTTCACTCTGTTTGTTCATGTCTTCCCTTTGTTGTTTCTCTGCCTCTTCGTTTTCTCCCCACCTTGCTCATGCCCTGCCTCATTTGCAATTCCCGTTTCAGGAATTGGGCCTGGATGTGGGAGTCAGAGGCAGTTTTGCATCCCAGATCCTTCACTGCTGTCTGAGGGTCACGCAGACTTCGGTCTGGCGTGTTGTGGCTTCATCCCTGGTTCTCACGTGCCCCAAGTGAGGAGGAGAATCTGGTTTTAGGTGGAGGACAATCTGAGTCTGTCACTCCTCCAGGGCTGCACCAATGAGGCTGTTGCACAGAGAGAGGGTTAAAATACCTCTCCATTCTGTCTTAGTTCCACAGCCAGTACTCCTGAATTGTGCCTAACAGGGAATTGGTGCTTTAATTGTAATTTTTTAACTTCTTGCCTGCAGGCAACCCTTTCAGTGCTCTGTGAAAGGCAGAGCAGGCCAGCCCATAGCTCGTGGCCAGGAAGTTCAGTGTGTATGGCTAGTGAAGCCATTGTTGAGTGAGATTTATTGCATCTTCCAGCAACTTGTAATCAATCACCTTTCCTGATTCCTAATTAAGGCATATTTAGCTGTGGAGAGACACTTGGTGGCTCCTGTGGAGCACAGAGCAGTGATTCCCTCACACAGGTGGCACTTAGATGTGATCCCCTGGTTCTCCTGCCAGCCATGAGTGGGTGAAGAGAATCAGATCCGCTAAGGACAGAGATGAGTTGCACTGTCAGAAAGGGATTAGCAATGCAAGAAAGGCAGGACAGTAGGATCTGAGGAATGAAAGTCAGCACTTACCAACATTTTCCACTGTATTCAGTGCTAGTGGGGTATTTTGGAATCACTGTGTGCTTTAAAAAAATCCATGGAAAAGAATCTCATTCATATGTGCCAAATATATCCTACTTTTTTGAAAAAGTGAAGAAAGAAAGAAAAATTCTGACTGTAGTAGTTGATGTTCCAGGTGTGTTTGTGGGTTTTCCCTCTCTAAGTGCTGTAACCATATGTAAATATTTCTTGTTTAGGTCACAGAAATGACTTTGGAATTGTCTCTGGAAGTATGGTGAGTATCTCATATTTAAAAAAAAAAAGGGTGAAAATATACCAGCAGCAAAGGAATTTTTTTTATTTTAAAGTGTCTATTAAAATTTTCATGGAATCACAGAATATCTTGAATTGGAAGGGACCCACAAGGATCATCAAAGTCCAGCTCCTGGCCCTGCACAGGACACCGCAGGGGTCCCACCCTGTTGGGATTTTCTTAAAAACATGTGAGGTAGAGTGCAAAAATTCCTTGTTGTAGCATAGCAATACCAGGTACTGTAAAAGTGAGGAAATTTTACAACTTTGGTTTATTTTCATATTGTAATTCTGTTATTGACTAAACACCCTTACTGGGACTAAGAGGTGTGACCCTTCCAAATGTTTGCAGGAATGAGGCCATCCCGTGTGGATCTCTCAGCCTGGTTTATGTGAGGGGTTTTCCTTCTCTAGGGCTTTGTTTCTGAAAAACCCATGGACCTCACTCAGGTGCAGCTTCATCCTCACTGTTTTACCTTCTCTGGGAATTTGGCCCCTCATATGAAATTTCAGCTGCTGTTACAGAGCTGCCCCTAAAATGTATTTAAATGTAAATACCACACAGTGCTGAAGGCAAAGGTGAAGATTTAGGGCCAGGAGTTCTCCATGTAAAAGCTAAGCATATGCTTACCTTTATTTGTCCTCTTTCTTTCCCTCTCTGGCTGTCTTTCTCCCTCATTCTTCGCCTATCCTGGCAAAAGACCAAGAATCACACTGAGGCGTAATCAGAAAAATACATTTTAAGTCTGAAAATGATTTTCTGAGAGCAAGGAATTTAAGGAGTCATTTTTTGTCTGTAACTATAAATAGCAGCACTGAGCACTATAAAAGTCAAACTCTTTCCTGATTACTGCGGAGACTGACAAACATCCCCCAGGGATAATTTCTGCTCATCATGTTGTACTAGGAAAATGCATTTGTGGGTGGTCCTTTAGACCACCCTGAACCAGCCGGGCCTTGTACATTACAAGCATTTCATATCTCTGATGTTAAATAAACAGAAGATGCTTGGCTGTGTCTTCTTCTTAGGCTTTGAAATGTAAAGGATCTTCCCAAGTTCTGCTGCTATTCCCTGATATCCATGCAGATTGTGGATATCTTCATGGAACATTGCTTCTAGGGAGTCTTTTCCCCCCTTTTCTTAATCTTATTATTTTATTACATAATAGGTTTTTTAAAAAATCTGGGGAATTATTATCTGAGCCTAAATGGATCCATTTCACCTTTGTGTGCTTTTCAGCCAGTAGCAGGGTGGATTTGTCCTCTCCTCTTCTCTGCTGTCCGTGGGAAGTGGCAGCTGAAGTTGTACCTTTATTGAAGTACAGCATTGAGATCCTTATTGCAGCCTTGTGTACATTCTTTATCCCACAGTGTGGGGAAAAATACAGAGAAAAGGGCTTAGTTTTTCCTGTGGTGTGTCAGTATGATCTGTGCTGTAGATTTATGATCGTGTGTGAGTAGAGAACTCACTTGTTGTGTTTAATTATTTGCTTTTAATGAGTTCTATGTGAAATGCATGTCTTAAAGACACATTGTACTTTGCCTCCAGAGCTGATTGATGGTGTCACATGAAAAACGCAATTTTGTTTATCTTATGTAAGTGAATGAGGATTTTCTGCTTGTGTCTGCGCATTTCCCATGGTGATGTTTGTGGTCCTGTTTGGAACTGAGCCTTTTGTGACAGCCTGTCCCTTTTTCAAACAGCTCCTCGACGGACCTGCGGTTCAGCATGGCCCTGTGCGATGAGGAGAAGAGGTTCCGGCAGCAGCGCAGGGACAACATCATGCACAGCATCAAATCATTTCTAGGGGAGAGCAGCCAGAACCTGACCACTTCCCGTGATGTAAGTTTGGAGAGTTCCCATCAGGATTAGCATCCCATTTGAAATCCTTCATTTGCCTGTGAGAGGAAAGAATGAGACGTGCAAGGTGGAAGGGTTCGATGTAGAAAGATTATAGATTATAAAAATTCTTTTCCTATATGAACATAAAATATTTAGCCTGGAGAGTAATTTTTCTTGGCTCTAAATTTATAAATTAAAGTTTATGAGAGGGGGAAACTATAAAAGGAGAGATTTAGATTAGATATTAGGAAGAAATTCTTCCCTGTGAGCATGGTGAGGCCCTGGCACAGGGTGCCCAGAGAAGCTGTGGCTGCCCCACCCCTGGAAGTGTCCAAAGCCAGGTTGGACGGGGCTTGGAGCAGCCTGGGGCAGTGGAAGGTATCCCTGGGGTGGCAATGGATGAGCTTTACAGTCCTTTCCAGACAGATCATTCTGGGATTCTGTGATTCATTGTCCCCTTAAACAAACTGCTCCAATTTTTCCCCTTTTGGATCCCAGGCTTTGTTAAGGTGTTGGCTCTGAGGGAGATTGCCATCTGAAAAGTGCCTCAGGGTGTGTGAAATATCTGCTGAATCCTGCAGTGGCTCTGGGCACTCACCCAGCACAGAATGTGCCCCTGCATGCCCAGTACCCATCCCGTGCTCTGTGACCTTTGTCTCTGAAAGACTAGGCAGGAGATGAGCTGGTTTAAATTTAGAGTCAGCTTGGAAATTAGTTTATTTCTTTCCTTCTTTTCCTTGAGCCAGTTTTACTGGATTAGGGTTATGTAGTTTTATTTCTTTGAAACATCAGAAAGTGCAGCTTTCCTTGATTTGCTGGTGCTTTGAACCAAGCCAGGAGGAAGGGAAGCCAGCAGATCTCAGTGGGCTGATGGGGGCTTGGATCATATCACAGAATCAGGGAATGGTTTGGGTGAGAAGGGACTGTAAGGATCATCCAATTCCACCTCCTACCATGGGCAGGGACACCTTCCACTAGGCCAGGTTGCTCCAAGCCCCATCCAGCCTGGCCTTGGACACTTCCCGGGATGGGGCATCCACAGCTTCTCTGGGCACCCTGTGCCAAAGCCTCACACCACAGTGAGGAATGGGGCCAGATCCTACTGAGCTCTTCAGTGATTTCATAAAACACTGCATTATTTAGGGTTAATTAAGAATCCACTTGGTACAGATCTTCTTACTTTGTTACAGCTTTTCCATCCTCTTCCTTCCTTGCCCATTCCCTCTCCTGTGCTGCTCCCAGAATTGTGACAGGAACACTTTGTGCCTGTGGGGGTGTCAAGCAATGAACAGCGTCATAAATTAATCTCAGTTGATTCCTTCATTAGCATTGATTTCTTTGGGGCATTTTTAGTATAAGGAGAATGTGACAGTCTTTTGCAACAAGCAATGAAGAATATCTTTTAAATTTCCATGAAGTTTTTAGCAGGTGGTAAATCTTTTATTGTTGTGTACTTGTGAACTCTGTCTTGCTTCATGAAATGTTCTTATGTGAACTTTCTGAGGAACATAAAAGAATTTAACAAGTATTGTACGTATTTTAATTGGAGTGAGATAAATTGTGTGTATTGTGAAGGAACATTTTCAAGGTTTCTTAATTTTCAGTTCAGTTATTTTGATCGTAACCCAGGCAGATCTTATCAGAGTAGGAATCTGTCCATGGGACATTGGTGTGACCTAGAGCAGAATAGGATCTTCCTCAGAAAGGATGTGGATATTCTGCCAAGCTCCAGTTGGAGCTGGAGTGATACTCAGTGCCTCAGGTCTCAGTTCCATGCAGGTGGTATCTGTGTATGAATTATTGCGAAGGATAGGTAAGATCTCTTATTCTTTGTGTCATCGTCTTCCCTTGGTATCCCTCACTGACTCCAATACTGAAATTTTATCAGTTAAATTGCATCTTCCCAGACAGTAATTGTAGGTATCCTCCCATTTTTCATAAGCCAAATGTGTATTTCTAAGCTGACTTGTCAGAATTTTTATCTGTTTCTAGCAATGAAAAAACTCTTCTTGTTCAAATTAAATCGTAGTTTTATTGCTACAGATGGAAGATAACAGGAGGATTTATTGGATGTTTGGAGTCTTAACATGAAGTTGAGAGACACTGAGTAGTCTTAGCTGTCTGTGGGCCTTGTTTAATCTTGGACAAGTCACTTACTCAAAGTTGACCCAAGTTGCTTCATCTATGAGTAGCTTGTGTTTTGCAGGGATCCTGAGAGATTTTAATACCTCTGAATTCATTATACATATCTGGATGGGGAAGTGAGTAGTTCCAAATTTCCTAACTTAATCCTGAGGCACATTCTGGAAACACAGAGGTGGAGATTTCTTGTACTTCTGTTGTTGCTCAGTTTATTTTTTAAAATTTTTTCTGCTTCAAGCAATTTTCTAAAAATACCACAATCTTCTAAAGAAAGCATATAGTTCTCTGCGGCTGGATTTGCAGAACAATTTTTTAATAATCATTTGTGTGCCCTGTGGCATTCTTTTTCCACCACAGGTATTCAGATTTTGTGCACTGTGTTTCCAGGGCATTTGGATAAAGATGTCTGCACTACTCATTCCCAAAACAAGATTTAGTATGGTTTAGCTTTTTCTTGCCTGATTACTGGAAGATATGATTAAGAACCTTTTGGTTTGAATGAACTCATATGCTGGTGGTTCTGTACAAAGGATTTGGGGTTCAGTAGATGAGTGTGAAGCCCTTGGTATCCTCTTTTCTCTGTTCTTCATCAGGACATGGTTTCTTGGTTCTTGGCACTGGGTGCTCTGGCTGCAGCTCCTTGCCCCCTCCCTGCCTCTGCCCTATTTATCCCAGGGGGCAACTTGCAGGGTGGGTGTATTTAATTTCAGTTTTTACTGTTTCGTGCCCTTAAACATGTTGGAAACTGAATTGGAGCTAAAGAGTTGGTTTAACAAACCTGCCTGCTTCCTCTGCAGAGCAGTAGAGGAGACTGAACCTGCCTCACTTGATTTATGCTGCAGCTCAACTTGTATTGAAGTAAATGAGTGAAAATGTACAGTAGGTTCTTCTCTTCAGTTATTTTTTTGTCATCATTTTAAAGCATCATTTATTTATTTACAGTGCAAAGCCCATGGGTGCTGGGGAGGCTCAGCCTGGAGAAAAGGAGGCTCAGGGGGAACCTTCTGGCTTTGCACAACTCCCTGAGAGGAGGGGGCAGCCAGGGGGGATAGGTCGCTGCTCCCAGGCAACAGGGACAGGATGAGAGGGAACGGCCTCAAGCTGTGCCAGGGGAGGCTCAGGTTGGATATTAGGGAAAATTTCTTCACGGAAAGGGCTGTAAAGCGTTAGGAAGGGCTGCCCGGGCAGTGGTGGAATCATCATCCCTGGAGGTGTTCAAAAAATGTGTGAATGTGGCACTTGGGGACAAGGTTTAGTGGCGAACATGGTGGTGGTGCTGGGCTGCTGGTTGGACGTGATGATCTTGGAGGTCTTTTCCAACCTGAATGATTTTGTGGTTCCATAATCCAACTTCCCCTCACTGTATCCACCCTTCCCAGTGCAGGAATCTGGGATGCTCAGAGTGCCTGTGGATCCAGGAAGCATTTGCAGACAGGATGTTGGTGACTCTCCTGGACATTCCCATCTGTCTCCATAGTGGATTCCTCTGCCTCCTGAGGAACACTCCCATTTTCCCTGGTGCCAGTGCACTGATGAGTGGAGCAGTGGTGCTCTGGAAGTGTTCTCACATACTTTCTCCAGGCTTGCACCTGCAGGTGACATCTCCATCCTGTTGGGATGTGTCTGCTCAGGCTGAGTGGGCAGTGCTCCTGAGGAGCTTTCAAAGCCTCCCCACATTATTAAAGGAGTGATTACTGACATGGCTCTTCCTTCAAAGCAGCTGCTCCATTATTGGGGCGTTGGCTTAACAAAACATATCCCAGATCCTTCCCTGGGCTGTGTCATTTTTGGGATAGATCCCTATCTGTGGAGCTGCACGATGAATGCGGGGCCAGGGAATACCTGTGGTTTCTATTACTAAAGCTGAACACTTGTGAAGGAGGTAACAAAATCTCACTGCATCAAGAATAAGCAGTTTTGGGGAGTGGAAGCCTCAAGAAATGTCTCGAGTGCCTTGGTCATTGTTCATGGACATTTCCTTGTGACAGTCCTCAAGGGAGTTTCATGGCTTGGAGCATGGAGTTGGCAGAAAGAACAGGACTCTGTAGTCACATGGATCCTTTTATCATTAATCCCATCTATTGGCACCTGAAATTGCCTTTCAGGGAGATTTTTGACAGATTAGCAGTTTGATCAGATAGTGGCTTTCTGCACAGCTGTTTGATTCTTTTTATGCTCAGCAACAACCAAGAGGTGGTTCCTTTGTCACCAGTGAACAGTGGAAAATCCTCCTGGGTTTTGGAAACTGGGAACCAGATGGGCCCTTTGCTTAGGCCAAAACATGTGATGGTGGGAGCAAATGAATTTTTATTTCATTTTGTCTTCTTTGTAGATACCTGGGGAAGCTGTGCAATAGAGGGGAACAGCCTGGATGTCAGGGCGGGGCAGTAAGAAGGAGAGAAGTGTAAAATAAACCCCTATGGGTGCATTTTTAACCTGCTGCCATAATAAACATGTCTGATTCTGCTCACTCCTCTCTTGGTGGCTGAGTAGCTGTCCAGATCCCCATAAATTCCTGTCACCTCTCTGGTAGTTTGTGCAAAGTGGTGGTAAAATTGAGACTGTTTTCATGCTATGTAGTAATACTGGATGTTTTTGTTATAAAACTTGTTTTTAAGCTCCCAGTCAAAATATTATTTGTCTCTGTTCTGTTTCTCATTAGTAACTTTTACTGCCTTTGGCTCTGTCACAATGATAAGAGTTGGATTGGGTTGCTTTGAAAATCTCTGTGGTCTTGTAACTGAATAGTTCATTTAATAACTAAATTTAATATCTCCTCTGTTTCGGATCGTAGATGAGAAGGACAGACATTCTGAAGAAATTCTGAGTATATTTTTGTTTAGAAGTCTCGCTACGAGTGGTGACTTCTTCAAATAAATTCTAATTCTTCTTGGGATGTCCAAGGGTTGGACTGGGTGCTCCTGGTGTGTCCCTTGTCACTGATGTGGTGGTTGTGTTGCTCTCATCCCTGCAGGTGCCAGTGATCGCCGTGCTGGGCTCGGGAGGGGGGTTCCGGGCCATGGTGGGCTTTGCTGGAGTCATGAAAGCACTTTATGAGTCAGGAGTCCTGGACTGTGCCACGTACATTGCTGGGCTCTCTGGATCCACCTGGTAAGGCCTTCCTCTTGGTTATCCTCAGCTTCTCTGCAGCAAATTCTGAAGGAATTGTCATGAAGACTGACTTATTTCTATAGTTATAATTCACAGCACATTTTACACATCCAAGTCTGCTGGGGGATGTGTTTTGGATGCCCCGAAGGGCAAGGACAGCTCAGGCTCCGGGTGCTCTTCCAGGAGCTTTGAGAGCAAGAATGGATGGAAAGAGGTGCCACACATATGCACCCATATTTCTATATCAACACCTAATGTGTGTTGTTTTATTTACCTGATGAAATGTGAAAAACAAAAAAAATCCCTTGTGATTTGAAGCTGATGACTCAATCAACCCAAAATGTGTTGTATGCTTTGGAAGGGCTTTTAGAACTCCTCAAAATCACTGAAAGATCTTTTGCTCCTTTTTACACCCAGTGTAAAATCCTGGTGGATTTACTGGGAATGTCTGGGGCCTGGCTGCCACCCTGCAGGGCATCCCACTGTGGATTGCCCACTGTCTCAGTCCTACTGGCACTGTTGAATTTAGAAAATACATCAGGTTTTAAAATAGTTCATTTAGTCTTGAGGAGTAGGCATAGGTATTGATGGGGGAGATCTTACTGTTATCTTCAGTTCCTGATAAGTAGATGTGAAGAAAACAGACTCTTTTTGGAGGTGCCCAAAGGACAAGGAGTAATTTGATTAACTCTTAGAAAAACTATGTTGCAGTGAGAGTGGCCAAGCACTGGAATGTGTTGAGCCTGAGTAGGCTGGGGACGGTGTCATCCTCTCAGTCTGACTCAGGCAGTGCTCATGTGAAAGCTGAACTTGACTGAGCACAGCCCTGAGCAGCCTCATCTGACTTAGGCTGGCTTTGCATTGAGCAGGAGGCTGGAGCAGAGACCTCAAGGGTCCTTTCAGACTCAGTGATGAGACTATACAAATTACTCAATTCTTAGAGAGAAAAAGACTTGTTGGAATATAAACGAGCAGGGAGTCTACCTGGGATGAGTTTTATCACCTGATTTAGCTCTAAGAAAGCACATGAATTTTAATTCCACATAAATACTCTAAACCCAAAGTTGACTCTTGAAGGAGCTAATGATCAGTTCTATTCCTTGTATGGGTTTTTTAATCAATTATTTTTCATTGTGTGAAGCTTGCTTCCCTCCTCCCAGACTAGAGGGAAGCTTTCAGAATGCCAGGAGTTTTTGAAATGCCAGAAGTGTCTGTGAACTAGAGTAAGTTTCTCCTTTAGATTGGGCTATAAAAGGTTTGAACGCATGTTTTCTATCACTGGTGGTAGGGACAGATTTATCACTGTCCATTGTGAGAGGTGGATGGACTTTTGTCACAGCTGTGAAGAGCAGAAGGTGGATGAAGAGCAATGGAATAGTGCAACGTGGTGTTAAAACATTCCCTGTGTTTCTAGGGAAGGGTTTGCAGTCCCTGCTCAGGACAGACGTCACTCTGCTGGCTATGAGATCTCTTTTGGGGAAAACCCAGGGGTGAATACGTAGTTGATCTAATGTAAACCTATAAAATCTGAGTTAAAATAGCGAGATTATCTGAACTGCTGCAGTCAGAAATAGATTGGAGACAGTTGTGTTTGAACAAATTTGCTTTTGCTCTCTGATGTCACCCTTCAGTCTTTCCTTGCTTGTTGAATAAATAAATTGACACTTCGGCACTCCCTTTCTTTTCTTTCTTTTCCATGCAGTCTGTCACTTGGGAATAATTCTCTTTTCTTTTTTTCCTGAAGGGTGGAGAATTCCTTTCCTGGCGGGAGAGGCAGGTTTTTGCTTGTCCCCTCAGCTGCATGCCTAACCTTGGAGCAGTGCTTTTCTGCCATCTTGCTTCAGCCTTGTGCTGACTTCTCCAGCTGCATTCCCCTTTCCCTGCACCCAGGAGCTGATGTGGAGCCCGTGGATCAAGTCCTGGCAGCCCACATGGGACAGGGTTGGTTGTGCTGTCACAGAAATGGCTGGGCATGACCTCAGGGCCGGGCTGACCCCGTGTGTATCTCAGAGCTGTGCCTGGAGTAAGGGATGTGTACCTGAGCCAGGTCACTGGGTAAATAATGCTAAATGAGCCTCTCATAGATTAGAAGGGCCTGTCTTGAGTCTTGGCGTGGCCTAAGCCAACCAAGTGGAAGCCAGGGCTGCCTGCATGTATGTCTGAGCTTTGTTTGCAGTAAAACTAAAGTTGTTTCTCAGTAACAAACCCATGATTTCCCTCTTCCACATCCTTACAGTCAATTAACTCTCTGCACAGGTTGTAGTTACTGTGCTTCAGTTTATTATGGAAGCATCGTATCCTGGAAAGTGGGGCCATATGCAGCACAGAATCCCCTGTTCCCAGGGCTGAGCCCCCAGAGTGGGTGGCAGGAAAGGGACTGGGATTCTGCCCCTCTGCCCCGCTCAGGTGAGACCCCACCTGCAGAGCTGCCCCAGCCCTGGGGCCCGGCACAGGAAGGACATGGAGCTGCTGGAGAGAGTCCAGGGGAGGCACCAGGATGAGCAGAGGGATGGAGCAGCTCTGCTGGGAGGAAAGGCTGGGAGAGTTGGGATTGTTCACCTGGAGAAGAGAAGCTTTGGGGTGACCTCACTGTGGCCTTGCAGTGCCTGAAGGAGCCAACAGGAAACATGGAGAGAGACAACTTCCAAGGGATGGAGTGACAGGACAAGGGGCAATGGCTTCCCACTGCCACAGGGCAGGGTTAGATGGGATATTGGGAAGAAATGCTTTCCTGTGAGGGTGGGGAGGGTCTGATACAGAGTGCCCAGAGAAGCTGTGACTGCCCCTGGATCCCTGGAAGTGTCCAAGGCCAGGTTGGACAGGGCTTGGAGCACCCTGGGATAGAGGAAGGTGTCCCTGCCTGTGGTAGGGGGTGGCGCTGGTTGGGCTTTAAGGTCCCTTCCAACCCAAACCATTCTGGGATTCCGTGATACACTGAGATATTTTAGCAATTTTTCAGTAGTGATAATGAGCTGGAGGGCAGAGAGGTGCCTCTTACAGGGAGAGAACCACGTGTGTCCTTCTAGGGCCTCCAGTCTGCCAAACTGAGCTATGCTAACCGGAGGAGCTTCTTTCAGCTTAGGATGTTCTGTTATCCCTTAAACAGAAAAATGAGGACACTTTAATCATTTACTTCATACACATTATGGAAAATGCATGTTGAGTGTTTGATCCTATGCTTATATTTAGAACAAATTGCTCAGCTTTCTGTGCTTTGAGAAAAAGGAAATAACAATTTCCTGTATAAATGGAGAGTTAATTAACTTGGTTTAATCAGTAATTGTATCAAATAATTTATGAGCTTTTTGTAGCTTTCAGGCAGCTGGCACTGCAGCAGGTTTGATGCTCACAGAGCCTGTTTGCCATTGCAGGTACATGTCCACTCTGTATTCCCACCCGGATTTCCCAGCCAAGGGCCCGAAGGAGATCAATGAGGAGCTGATGAACTCTGTGAGCCACAACCCCCTGCTGCTGCTCACCCCTCAGAAGGTCAAGCGCTACATCGAGGCTCTGTGGAACAAGAAGAGCTCGGGGCAGCCCGTCACCTTCACAGACATCTTCGGGATGCTCATAGGGGAAACACTGATCCATGACGTGAGTGCTCGCTTTGGATGCTGTCAAAGCTGTCAAACTCTTCTATAATTCCCACTGTTACTATTTGTTTGAAATGACCTTAGTGACATTTAACGAAGGGTGCACATTTTGCTATAAGAAACAGCATTTGCTTAAAAAAGGACTAATTTCAACATGAAAAACCCCTTGGTTTTTTGAAAAAAAGACAACAGGAGAGCTTCACACTGTTGTATTCTATAATTGAAGATTCCTAATTGGCCAAATTAGGCACACAGACTTCCAGTTCAAATGAGTCAGGTGAGCAGCAGCTGGATTTGATCTTGTGGCAGGATTGAAATGTGTCAATAGATTTGCAGATGTGTTTTATACACTTCTATCCCTCATGAGTGTACACTGATAGTGGGTTTTAAACAATTTAAAACACTGAAAAAGAGGCAACACAGCTTTTAGTGGCAGATGTACAGAATTCTGATGCTGAAGGACTGTTAATGCTTGTGTGAGGTTGGTTAGAAGTCCCTGTTTACCAAGGGATGAAACAAATGCACAGATGTTTAATTTAAATCAGAACCTGACACATCAGTGAAAAACTGCTCATCTCAAATTTCATAGACAGGAGGAGTCTCCCAGATCTTTATATAAAATAAAAAGATGTGATTTTTTTTAATGTATATATATATATACATCAGCAGGCCTTTCCAGGATGCGTTTGGGACCAATGTCTTTCTTTCCCTGCAGAGGATGGACACCACTCTGAGCAATATGAAAGAGAAGATCAATAATGCCCAGTGTGCTCTGCCACTCTTCACCTGTCTGCATGTCAAACCAGATGTTTCAGAGCTGATGTTTGCAGGTGTGTTCCCAATCTGTGTTGAGTCACTTGTGGCAAGGAGAGAGGTGTGAGGCTAACTAAAAAACGCTTTTTCTTTAATGCACCTGAGGCTGATTGCATATGACTTCTGGGAATATGACAGTGATAAGAAATTACTCAGGGATAGGTGATCACATACTCAGGTAGCAGTGCCAAGCCAAAGAGGAACCTGGTGACGCCAACAGGGAAAAGATGTTTAAATTAGTGTATCAAACAGGGAAAGGAAAATGTCCTCAGTCACCTTCTCTTTCAGAGAAGGTTGAAATCAACAGTTACACTCAATGATCTTAGAGGCCTTTAGCAACTTTAATGATTCTATGATTGAAATTGGACAAACAAATGAGATATAATGCCTCTTTTTCACTTCTTGCCCAGTGTGAAGTGCTGTTGGTAACACAAAAAACCCCTTTTTTTGTATTTATTCCATAGGTTTTAATCCCCTCTGGTAACTTCAGTTGAGAGTGGGTCCAGTTGTGGAAGATGTTACACAAAGATAAGGATGTGTTCATGTATATGTAGTTATATACAGGACTGAAAAGGGAAGTGCCAGCTGGTTTGCACCATGTTTATATGTCATTGTATTTCCTAAAATAGTTACTTGGAGAAGTTGCTGTCAAAGCTTTGGTTGGAAATGAAAATGAGGAATTGTAAATTAGGTTAAATATTTCATGGGAAAAAATGTGTCTTTAACTTTGCTACTTAGGAAGCTGATACCTTTTTGTTTGAAAATAGGAGTATTTTTGGTTTTAGATGAACTTCTGTTTCTCAATAAATTTTATTGGGGTTACTGTTTCAAAACCAAAATGATCTTTAGTTAATAATGTCTTTCTCTAAGCAAGATCAGAAGCACCTGAAGGCTTTACTTTGCTCTAAAAAAAGGTGTTCCCTGTGCCAGTGGATCTTGGGTTTGCCTTTTGAGGCTGACCTCTCTGTCATTATAGAGGGTGCTAGATCTTGATTGCTTCTTATTTTTAGCTCTATTCCTCCTTTTAGCAATTCCTGATTTGAGAGATACAGTAAATTTTGAACAGAAATATTTACACTTCTTAATTTACATTGATTTTAAAGCAGAAATTTTATTTACATGAGCAAGCTTTGTGATTTGAGAAATCTCCTTCAGTGCAGATGCAAGCTGGAGGTGGACTAACACAAATCAATTCTAATTCTCAGTTCAGTGTTGCTGTCACTCTGGTTCTGAATACATATCTGCCAATTCATGTTTATACAGCTAAAAGGAAATACGAAATTCCTGGACTGGGTCTTCGAAGGAATTTCCTTCTGCTCCAGTGAATGTGAAGATTTGTGGGTTTATTTATTTGGAAAATAGGATGTTGTATTTGACTTAGCTCAGATAAGCATTACCCTGTGAAATGAAACTCCCAGCAGTTGTGATTAAATCTTTCCTTTTCAGGACAAGTGTTCACCTTCTGCTCCACACGTCAGCAGGAATATCCTGAGGGTGGATGGCATTTCATGACATGTGGGGATTTTTCAAAGCTGTCTCTTTTGCCTTTCTTTTTCAGAATTACTTCTGATTTATTTCCAGTCAAATCAATCCCTGCTAAAAATAGGGAAGGTGAAATAGGTGGATGGGTGGAATGCTAAAAAGAGAAGATAATGTTTTGTTTGTTATTTGGTCCCTTTTTGAACTGAATTCTCTGATGGAAGCAACTCCACTGGTATCAAAAAAAGTGTTTCCAAGTCAGCTAAGATCCGTTTTCAGAGGCCTATATCAATAGAATGCAAATCACTTCTGACATTTTCTGCTAAGATCAGAAAATGCATTTGAGCATTTTATTCCATCTTTTTCTTGAGCTTTCTGTTCAATAAAATGGACTTCTAAAGATATCTTTGGCAATGTTTGAATTGATAAGTTTATCAGCTGCCTCTCAGCTTTGCCTTTTGATATTGGATTTCCCCAGAAACTTCAGGTTTGGGTAGAATCCAAATGCTTCTCCTAGAATATTTCAAGGATTGTTTTTGTGCCACCTCTGTCACTGCTTTCCATATTTTTGGTGGAATTGTATTGAAGGAAAAGCAGCTTGGAGGTGAGACTCACATGTGGCAGGGAATCATGCTGAAGCAGGGGATGAAAACCAGATGTCACCATGTCTTCCTCATTTGTGATCTCTCCTTTTATACCTCTGGTTTTCCAACCTCATTCTTTTCGCCAAAGTTTATTGTGATAAGAGAGAATGAGGATTCTTTCCCTGCTGAGACATCACTGACCTTGATTTGATATTCCTAATGCTTATTTGGCTTCTCATTTCACTAAAATTTCTTTGCTTGGAGAAAGGTTTCATTAATTTCTGTGTTTTCCTCCTCAGTTTCTATTGAGGGTGAGATTTCTGACTGAGCACAGTTTTGTTTCTGACTTTGCAGACTGGGTGGAATTCAGTCCATACGAGATTGGAATGGCCAAGTATGGCACGTTCATGTCTCCTGATTTGTTTGGAAGCAAGTTTTTTATGGGGACAGTGGTGAAGAAATATGCCGAAAACCCCTTACATTTCCTGATGGGTGAGTATGTGACAGAAAGAAGCTTAAAAATAAAAGCAATTTCAGTAATTCATGGACTTTTAAATGCAGTCACACAAAGCGTGAGACAAGAAGTGGAGCTCTCAGTTTGCTGGAAGACATTCATTTGAAAGATTTCACAGATAGGGGTTGGCATTGCTTATTTGTTTCTTATTTCTGTGGTTTTTTGTTCTGATTTAGATGTCTGACCTTATGACTTGGCCTGCTCCAAACTCAGAGGTGTGTTCAGAGAGCAACCAACTGCTTAAATAGTGCTTATTAAGATATGTGGGCTTTATTTTCCTCCTGCCAAGCACCATTCATTGTTTATTTTTCTCTTTCAGGTGTCTGGGGCAGTGCATTTTCAATATTATTTAACAGAGTCCTTGGTGTCTCCAATTCTCAGAATAAAGGGCCCACCATGGAAGAAGAATTAGGTAATATTAGTAAATAATTCCACTATGCAGAGCAATTACTAGCAAGATTCTCCCTCTGTGGAAGGATGGCACTGCTGGTAGTCATTTAAGAATGTGGAATTAATTACCTGTAATTGCTCGCACTGCTGGATGCTGCTGAGGTGGGGAAAGAGCGTTGGGAATGTTCTTTCCTTTCTTTCATTTTTGTTTCTGGTCAGTCAGAGCTGCTGAAAGTCGCATGCATATATCCAGGTCTTTCCTGGAAGTTAATAGAGTCCTCTCTTTATGTTATTATGCTGATTTTTGGAGAGCAGAAGCTGACAAGTATTTGATAGTTACTTGTGTAGTCTCTTGGCTCTGGGCTGTGTTATTGAAGGGATTAGCAAAATGCACCTAAGCTTTCTCATCTCTGGGTTGTTAGATTGCACCATTCTAAGCACAGCCTGTTGGTTTCTGGTCCTTTGCTTGCAAATTGAATGGTTTTGGTTTCACTCCTGACACACAAATGGCAAGATGGTAAAGAAAGAGTTGTGGCTTGGTTTGGATGGACTTTATCAAGTTTTATCTGAGTATGTAGTTAATGATGAAAGGTTTTTACACTTTTGTTTCCTGTTCAGAAGGCAGCATTACAGGGGAAGATCTGACCAATAAATAAATTGTCCTAGACAGCCAGATCTTTCTGAAGAGCAAGGAGAGAAAATGTAGATTGAGATAGTTTTTAAATAATAACCTCTGTCTGCCTCCTAATGGATGGAATTCAGCTGTTTGATAATCTCTTGTTTATGGATGAGAGTGAGACCTCTAGTTTATTTCTGATGCAACTCACGAGTGTTAACACCTCTTCATGGAGGATCCCTGTCAATAAATGTGATCATGGAAAAGTCTGCTTTTGAAAGATAGTGAGAGACAGAACATTATCTGTCATCTGTGACTCATTTCACGTATAATTTTTAAAATATTCTTTGAAGTGGGATCAGATGTGAAAATATTCATGTAGCTTGAACCACAGTCTGGACCAGAGCCGGAGATGTCCCACTGCCACCTTGGCACCACAGTAACATTTTCCTAGTTCAATAGGAGCTACTGAGAGGACAGAAGCTAAACATGTACATTTTAATGAAGGTGAATAAAATGTGTCAGGTATGTGGTACAGAGGGGAGTGGGAGGTACTGCTTTAGGGTTACATTTTCTTTTCCAGCCCAAAAATTGCAGGCTAAAGCCAATACCTGCTGCTCATATTCTAATGTCCACAGCAGATCCAATCTCTTCAGCTGTATTTTCCATTACAAAGACTATGAGAATTTTATGACTCAGATTGTTTTGAAATTCTTAACTGTTCTGCCAGTTAAACCCCAGCAGTTTAAAGAAATTTATATTTCTTTCAACAGAAAATATTAGGTTAAAGCACCTTGTAAGCAACGACAGCTCAGATAGTGAAGATGAATCACAGCATCCAAAAGGTAAGGAAATGCTCAGACTCCATTTCATCATTTCCTTTTTTCATCAGCTTTTGTGTGGCTTGGCAAAATAGAGAACAAGAGACCCCAGGAGGTTCTGGGCTTGACTTCATGTCTCCTGCTCAAGCTGATCATCAGGTGATTCTCACACATGTCTGGAATTCCATACGCCAAAAAATGTGGTTTGCTGGGCCAGAGCTCTCCAGAAGTCTATTTCCAGCAAGCTGCTGAGCTCAGAGACACCTTGGCATTGCTGCCATCCCCCCAAGCCAACACTATCCATTGTTTACAAGGGTTTCCTGATCAAATATTTACCTGAGAATGGTTTGATGTGTGTTTCCAGCATTCACAGGTGTCTTCTAGCACCTTTACAAATGACATCTGATACAGGAAATTCCTCATGTTTGGCATAGTGTTTGTAACAATGCCCAAGTCTGGGTGCCCAGAAGAGGCACAACCACGAAAGGGGGATGTTGGGCAGTGGGAAGAAAAGATCCTATTGACAATTATCTCTAAGCACCTAAACACCTGGAGATTTCTGGGGTCTTAGTCAGCTTTCTGTATTTGATGATATTTTTGGGGACAAGAGTGATTTTCACCTGCAAAAACCTTGTTTTATTTTTAACAAGTGGAGCAAAGATGGGAATGCAGCTGTTTGTGATTTCAGGATCTACACAAGAAAAGAAAATCCTCTATGGTGAGACAGGGAATTATGTCACTAGCTCAGCTCAGTGATTGCTTCTTCATCTCCCCTTATGTGTAAAATCGTAGGTAGTACCAGGTTTTGTGTTTATTTGTGGATTTCCTGTTTAAACACTACAGCCAGCACCAAACACATTTCTCTCCTGGTTTGTAGCCATAGTGAACAACCAACAAATCTGGGTTTGTAAACACTTGGAAACCCCTCTCACTTCCATAGAGTGTTATTGGACAGATGTTGGACTTCCGTGATGCTTGTTTTCTCTCTACTTATATAAAACTCAGCTCCTTTAAAGTCTGGGTTAAAGAGGCAAGTTTAAAAGCTGGGTTTAAAGTATCAAGCTTGAGCCTGAACTATTTTCTTACTCAAAACACCCCAAAAAGTCAGTTTTGAATGTGAATGATTGCAGGGTGGTGCCAGTCCAGGTCATTTTTACTGTGAGCTCCAACTGCCGACATCTAAGTCTTGATCCTTCATAGTACTCTTTAGTTAATTAAAGCCAGATATTAATTGTAGTTTACAGTTTACTGTAAGGATATTTTCAGGTATTTTAAAATTTCCATGCTATAGCATTATCCTTTATGCAGACTAACTCTGCTTTCCTGAGGAAGGCTGGATTTCTAACAGGCAGAAAAGATGGAGAATGCTGTCAGTGCACATCCAGGTGAACTTATGTCTACATCAGGTACAGATCTTATCAGCTCAGGTCTATCCCTGAGCCTAGCAGAGCTTACAGAGAAAGCCCTCAGACTAATTAAGTCTTGCTCAGGTCATCTAACATTCCCAGTCTGTTTTCCTGATGGACACATCAACACTATTGTGGTGCAGATGAGAGGTTTCACTGGGCTATGGAGTTGAAAGGATGTGTTGTCTGCACTCCTCTGCAATCATTGCAGCAAAGCTCCATCATCCAGCCCCTGGCTTGTTGAAAGAAGTTTTTTATTTTTGTAGGTTCTTTATTTTATAGCTCCTGAAATGCTGGGGTTACACTTGCTGTGTTTAAGTATCATTGCTGGGTGTTTTCACTTTTGTGTGCAGGCACTGAGAGCGCTGAGGCAAAGCGGGAGTGCCAGGAGAGGCTGCAGGAGAGCAGCCAGGAGAGCTGGGTGCAGCGCATGCTGATGGCCCTGGTGGGGGACAGCGCCCTGTTCAACACGCGCGAGGGCCGCGCCGGCAAGGTGCACAACTTCATGCTGGGGCTGAACCTCAACAGCTGCTACCCCCTGTCCCCTCTGGCAGAGCTGCTCACCCAGGAGTCCCTGGAGGAGGAGGAGCCCGCCGCAGTCGCAGGTCAGTTCCCAGAACGCTGGTGTTGTGTGTGTTTATTCATGAAGCCAGAGGCAGTGAGTTCCCAGCGTGGTAACATCACAGCAGGAGGGTCATAGCAGCACTGTGGGGATTGTCCAGCAGCAGAGCTTGTGAGGGGACTGAGAGGCTGGAAGGGCACCACACAGTGGCTTCTGTCTGCTCCCTGCCCTGTCCCCTGGCACAGCGTGTGGAACAGCCACTGCAGGGACAGTGGCTCTTGGTTTGGCAGAGGGGACCAAACTGCTTTCGTATATGGTGCCCTTTGTTACATCCACTTTCTCACTCTCTTGGCCTTCTCCAAAGGGTGTCCAGGTTCCTTGGCTCTTATTGGTGCTAAGCCGGCTTGTGGAAATAAAAACTTTCCCTGTTCTCCTGCAGGGCTTCCCTGTTGCAAAACCTTTGTAGCTCATCTGCTATCATCTTCTTTTGAAAAACCCCTGGAGGCAACACACTTCTTTGCTTGTAGGATCACAGAATCAGTGGAAATTGGAAGAGACCCACAGGAACCATCCAGTCCAACCCCTGGTCCTGCACAGACACCCCAACAATCCCACCCTGTGCACCCCTGGGAGCGTTGTCCAAATGCTCCTGGAGCTCTGGCAGCCTTGGGGCCGTGCCCATGCCCTGGGGAGCCTGGTCAGTGCCCACCACCCTCTGGGGGAAGAACCTTTTCCTTACATCCAGCCTTACCCTCCCCTGACACAATTGATAGATTCTTAGTTTGCTGGCACCATATTCTTCCCAGTGTGAATCCACCTGACAAACCACTCCCATTCCAGGGTGCCTGATGTGCAGGTGCACCCACATTTCTTGTTGGCTTAAACAAGAATGCAGATGGAGGACAAGAATTTCAGAAAAATACGAATTTGCAAAAGAAGTTCAGTGTCTTCCCCCACTCCATGAGAGATGTGGTGTGTGGGACAGTAGCAGTGAAGAATAATTGTGTTTGATTAGGATTTTCAAGCCTTTGCCATGGACAGTGTTCACTGCAATCTGCTCAGTGAAAGGCAGTTAATTTCTTGGTGTTCTTCTGGCACTGGAAGTGTCCGAGGCCAGGCTGAACAGGGCTTGGAGCAATCTGGGATAGTGGAAGGTGTCCCTGCCTGTGGCAGGGGGTGGCACTGGGTGATCTTCAAGGTCCCTTCCAACCCAACCCATTCCATGATTCTGTGATCCATCAAGCAAAGAACAACTACACCTCTCTGAAGAGGGTGTTCCTTCCAGGCTGTTCCTCCCAGCACAGCCCTCCCAACCATCCCTGGTGACAGCAACATTCCCCTCAGCCCTCATTTCCTATTCAGAGGAAGGATATTGTCCCAACTGCTCATTAAGCAACAGTAAATACCAGATGTCATTTAAAAGCTTAAGTAGCAGCCGTGCTCTAATGTGTATTTGTTAATGTAACAAATCCCTTGCAGGGCTTGAAGAGTAATTTCCATCTGGACTCCACTTTCTAAATATTTTTGTCATCTGACAGGTGTTTACAACTGGGTAGTCTTAATATTTATAGTACTTGGAAAAGAGGCAGGAAAGTGGGTAGGAAATTTATGGTTGGAAAAAATGACAGTTGATGAGAATTTTGCATAATTAAGACACGTGGATAGTCTTCAGAATCAACTGTCAACTTCCTGGGATTTGATTTTGATGGAAATAAAATGCTGGTTTGACAGAACTCTGCACCTCTGACACAATTACTCTGGAGTGCCTGAAACTTCTGTGGGTTAAAATGGGAAAAGTTTGACATTACTGCAGTGTTTTGCTGTTAGCCAAAGCCCACACTCATAACCCTGCAGTAAAAATTCAGATCTGACAGCTGCGAGTGGTTGCAATATTATAGTCAAGAATAGTTAAAAACCCCTTGAAATGTCAGTAGTTAATATAAAATGTAATCATTCAGTAGTGTGATGAGTGTATCCACATTTTAATGCTGGTAATTTTCCTAATATATGGAAGAGCTGAGGAGTCCAGTGGTACAGATAGAAAGGAGACTTTGGTGTAAAATTTAAATCCTTAGATTACCGTGGCACTGGATGCATTTAAGCTGTGCATATTTTTTCCTGGCACTGGCAGTTTACCTGTCGGCTTGAGTGCAGAGAGAAGTCTGTATTGCTTTAAGACTTACTCTCATTTATTGCCAGGCACTCCAAAGGAGAAATAAGTGAATCAAAAAGGATATCAATAATACTTTCCATCTCCAGTTGTCCCAAACCCTCTGCAGAGGCTGAACTGTGGCTGACCTAAGGCAATCTTACAGTCATTACTGAGGATTGAATTTAGGGTCTGCAGTGCCTGCAGCAGAGATCCCAGCTGCTTGGTCTGGGAGTAAAACCCTTGGCTTTGCTTTTCCACAGATTCTATTTGTGGAGATAATGCTGAGCCTTTTCTTATTTCATCAGGAATGATTTCATTGTGAACTCAGAGTTGTTCTGTTTCTTTTCTTGGTGTTACAACATACCAGAACGATTTGAGAAAATGCCAAGTGCATAACAATGGGGAAAAATAACCCCTAATCTCTGCTTCCTTATTTCGGTATTTATGGAAACTGTTGTAGTAGATGGACGTCAGTAGCAAATGCCCTTCTCATCTCCCTCCTTCCACTGGAGCTGCCATCTGTGGCAGATTTGGTCTCTAGGACGTACCCTCTTCATGATTTCCTAACAAATATCTGCGTATCCCATTGCTGGGAAGCTGACAGGGCTGGGCTGGCTAAGCATGGAGCTGGGCTGGTAAACACAGACCCACGGAGTTGTTAAGGTTGGAAAAGACCTTTAAGATCATCCAGTCCAACCATCAACCCAGCACCACCACTAAACCCTGTCCCCATGTGCCACATCCTTACGTTTTCTCCCAGTTTGCTGTTTGTTGGACTGGAAGGTGCTGGTGATAGGGATGCATCTTTCCTAAAAGGCTGAAAATTCATGTCCCAGGCTCTGAGATTCTGGGATTCTATGAAGACTGTGATTACTGAAACCCATTTATATGGCTGTTATAAATTTATTGATGACATTAAGCTGTTTTCTCCTTTAAAATATAATAAGATTATTTGGATAAATTTGATTTTAGAGTCATGAGGGCTGCAAGAAGTAGGATCCATCTTGTTCTTCAGTGTTGGGAGGAAGTTCATGTGGCAGAAATACACTCCCATCACAAACACTGTCATAGCTGATGCTGTCCTTGGTTAAAGGATATTTCAAATTCAATTTTTGTAACATGAGAAAAGACAAAACTTGAACAAAAATATTTTTGCAATTCCTTAGAACTTCTAGTGAGAACAAGGGTTAAATTACGTTTGACATGTTGTCTTTAAACAAGAAGGGGAAAACCAAATCGGTCTACTTGTGCTAAAGGAAACTGTAGTCAGTGCGGGTCTTTTACCAGTTTTTTTTAATTGTGATGAATTTGATAAATACCAATATATTTATTTATGCTAATTGATGACTATGAAATATATCCAGTTCTAAAATAGGTTTATAAACACACTTAGCCCTTTAGCAATAGGTAATGATTTAAAAGTATTCTCTCCTTTATAAATCAAGGCAAATAGTGGGAAAATGGTGCCTCGTTACTTAGAAAATGGTCCTCTGATAAATAACAGAAATAAAAAATAAAATCATCTGTTTTAAGATTCTGTTTGGTGCTCACAACGTGCTGCTCCTGAAATGGCAGGGACAAGAGTTAGAATTATTTTTGATGGATTTTCTTTGCTTCAAAAATACCCTTATTTTTTTTCAGATTACTATCATTGTCAGTAAATAGGTGCCAGGAAATTCGGTTATAGCAGAAATAATTATATTTTTCTATCCAGCATTCCTTACATTACGCTGCCCTCTACAGATATATGCATTAGATTTTTGTTAAAAAGCAAAACCATGCACTGGAAATATTTGTGAGGTCTGGAACAAGACGAGACTGTTGGGGGAAGAGTTTTAAGTACAGCAGGCATAGTTTAGTAGTGTCCAGAGACTTTCATTTTCTAGTATCCAGAGACCAGGATAAGTGTGAAGACACCCAGGAAAAATGGATTGTTTTTTCCTGAGCTGCACCCTAGGGAATGTTGGGGTTAGAGGGAAACATCATGAGGCTGGGCTTAGAGAGAAGAGTGGTGGATACCACCAGCAGTGGTGGGACAGCACCAGCAGCAAGTGGCTGACAGGGAATTCTCTCCAGTGCCTAAATTATGCATGTGGATATGGGTCACTATTTCTCTTTGTTCTTGGTGGAGTGGTGAGTGTGAGGTCATCAGGTCTGGGGCAGGTTGGAAAACAAGACCTGATAGTCCCAATTTAATGGGCAGAAGCAGACACAGACAAGTGTCACGGGACGGCAGAGCCACATTGAGGCTTTTTGGGCAAATTTGGGAGAGCTGGGAAGGACGTGGGGTTGGGAGGGAGCCTGGGGGAATAGGTTTGGGCAGGGGTTGTAGGACACTGAGGGGATTACAGAATATTAGGGTTGGAAGATCTCTGGGGATCACCCAGTCCAACCCCCTGCCCAGGCAGTGTCACCCAGAGCAGGTGACACAGGGGCACGTCCAGGGGGGTTTGGGATGTCTCCAGAGAGGGAGACTCCACACCCTCCCCGAGCAGCTGTTCCAGGGCTCTGCACCCTCCAAGGAAAGATGTTCTTCCTCGTGTTGAGGTGGAACTTGTTGTGTTTTAGTTTATGGCCATTGCTCCTCATCCTGTCACTGGCACCACTGAACAGAGTCTGGGACCATCCTCTGACACCTCCAGATGTCTCTTAACATCCCATAAACTTTTTCCTTTGTGTATGGATTGTTTGGGATGATGGAGTGAAGGTGGGAGGGCTGGGATCAAACCTGGGCATTTGTCCCCTTCGGTTTGCCTCAAGCCACCTCTGGGTCTGCCTCGTGCACTTGGCCTCCTGAGGGCCCTTCCAGTTCTGGCTTTTCACCTCATTCTCCAGTTTTTAAGAGTTTTAGTTACACTGGAGTTCATTGTGTGTTTAACTGGGATACACTGTGCAGTTCAGATTCTATGCTCTCTCCACAACTTAGGGAGACACTGGAAAGCTCATCAGAACCTCAGTTCTTAACTCAGGTGTCCCTGCTTGGTTTGGTTTTCCCGTGTTCTGTGCAGATCCTGACGAGTTTGAGAGGATTTATGAGCCCCTGGATGTGAAGAGCAAGAAGATCCACATCGTGGACAGTGGGCTGACCTTTAACCTGCCCTACCCGCTCATCCTAAGGCCCCAAAGAGGCGTGGATCTCATCATCTCCTTTGATTTCTCAGCCAGGCCAAGTGATTCCAGCCCTCCTTTCAAAGTAAGTGACACAGGCCCTTCCTTTCCTGGGTTCAGGAGTTTAAGGTGGCTCAGTTCTATTCCACATGGTCGCAGAAGGCCTTGGTGCTGTTGTATCTATAGCTTTGGAATATTTCTATGTTTCTTTCCACGTCAAGGCAGAATATTGCCCTGTGCCTCAGTTCCTGTTTACATGCCTTCCATGAGGCAACTGGCACAGAGAGGGATAATGAAATTCCTTTGAAGCAGGAGTTCAGTTGT
Source organism: Melanocharis versteri (assembly GCA_013397845.1). Taxonomy (NCBI): domain Eukaryota; kingdom Metazoa; phylum Chordata; class Aves; order Passeriformes; family Melanocharitidae; genus Melanocharis; species Melanocharis versteri. Next base: position 242,905 of record VZTG01006317.1, read on the forward strand.
TTTTATGGAAGTTTTGTTTTGGCGCTGATTGCAGAGTTTTATTTTCTGTCAGAATTAAACAATTAAGTCATTTTCCCTGCCATACTCTTTCTCTGCCCAGCTGCTCTCCTCTGCGTGCTGTGATGTAAATGGATGGTTTCATGTCATCATCTTGCAGAAATGCATCATCTCAGGATTGCTAAATAAATAACCTTTTGGAAGCAGGGCTGACTGTTCATTTACATCTCACTAGGATAATCCCAGCACTGGTTTAAGTGGGACTCTTCAATCCATCCAGGCTGGAGCAAAACAGCAACAGGAAAACAGAGATTAAGTGCCATAGCTGTTTTCTGCAGCAGGTGTGGAAAGCACAGCTGTCAGTCTGTACAACCTGCACATCCACACAGCTCCAGCTGATCCCAAAGCCTTTACATGGATCATTTTGGTAACTGCTACAGAAAAACCAGCACTTCAGAGACTGTTGTGAGGTTCACACTTCGTGCTGTGGTTTAGTGAGCATGGTGGGATTTAGTTGATCTGTGTAATCTTGGAGGTCTTTTCCAACATTAATGATTCTACCATCCTCAAAAAAGAGGAATTATTTATTTCAAACTCAAATGGATTTTTAAAATAATTTTTAAGGGAACTCAGAAACCATTCCTGTTTGAGAAACAACTGGCATTCCTTGTTGCTTTACAGACAAATTTCAGTTAGAACAAACAGAGAATTCTTTTCCTTCAGCTGCTATGGAGTGACAAAACCCCCAAACAACATCAGAAAATAACAGCAGTAGCAAAATGAGCTTGAGATCAGTGCTGTCAACTGCAAAGACAAATTACAGGAGAATAAAAAGGAGAAATTCCTGTAATCTCTAGGTCTCTTGGGGCTACTGGGGAGAATAGAGCACTGAGAAGACCTCCTAGTGCTTGAGACCCTTTGTTTTTCCTTAAATGACTGAATCCCAAAGTCTGTTTATTCCTTTAATATTCTATTTGCATAAGAGTCTATCTCCTTTTTTTTAGCATGAGTGTTTGCCCCAGCAGCTGAATTTGCTGACACAGCACTGCCATTGCCTCTGAAACATCTTTTTCCTCCCTTTTTTAACATTGCACAGGTGAAATCGGTGCAAAAGGCTGTGTATGGTCACCCCTGCTACTCTTAGCATTCTTTGTCAGCTGCAATTTTCTGGGTTGTTCTGGAGATCGTGGAGAGATTAATTAGCACTCAAGTGACATCCTGAAGGTTTTTCTCTAAACTGGCATTTTCAAAAGGCAAAAAATTCCTTGACTCGATAAAAAATGGTGGGAAAATGAGATGCACAAGTTTTCCTCAGGTTTTCCAGAATGGTCTGTTGTTTCTGAAGCACAAGTAGGTGTGTGCTGAGGCAGACACAGGTGTATTCCTGAGGCAGAGGACAGGAACAGGAACCAGTTCTGTCCCATTCGTGCATTGCAAAGAGCAAATGCCACTTCAGGAGTGGGCCTGTATCTATGGTAGCACTCTAATATTTTACTCCAGTGGGGAAATTAGCCAGCTGAACTCAATGACTCGAGCCTTGGTTTACCATTTTACACCCACTATCTCTCAATCTCTTGCGTATCCAAAACAGTCCCCCAGAGAAGGGTCCTATTTCATTGAAAACCAAGATTAAAGATGCTGACCTTCGTTCTCCTCCCTCTCACACACCCTCATTACATGCTTTTGAGTCATTATTTACAAATTATCTTGTTTACTGAGTTGTCATGAGGAACAAGGAGCCTGTTTTCCAGAGCTCTTCACTCGGTGTACTTTGAGAGGCCGCTGTGAGTGGGGATTGACTCTGAGTAAAACAATGCGTGGCCCGGTGTTTAGGAGCTCTTAGTGGTTGCCACAGCACTGGTACTCCTTTGTAAAGTAGAATTATGGATGGCTTTTCCCTCGCTGTCAGCTCCGTAAATTCACCCCCAGGTTTCTGGGGCAGACCAGATTCTTTCCTGTGACTCATGGCAGGTGGTGGAGCCTGGGCAGGGTGAATGAGGTGCTGAGTTTGTCCTGCTGGGTCATCTGTGCTGAGATGGACTTGATTAGACCTGAGAACCACAGGGTGGTTTGGGCTGGAAGGGACATTAACCTCATCCCACCCCTGCCATGGGCAGGGACACCTTCCACTATCCCAAGGTGCTCCAAGCCCCATCCAGCCTGGCCTTGGACACTCCCAGGGATGGGGCAGCCGCAGCTTCTCTGGGCACCCTGTGCCAGGGCCTCACCATGCTCACAGGAAAGGATTTCTTCCCAATATTCCATGTAACCCTGCCCTGTGGCAGTGGGAACTGGCGGTGTCACTCCATCCCTTGTAAATAGTCCCTCTCCATCTTTCCTGTCAGCTCCTTCAGGCACTGGAAGGGCACAATTAGGTCACACCGAAGCTTCTCTTCTCCAGGCCAAACAATCCCAATTTTCCCAGCCTTTCCTCCCAGCAGAGCTGTTCCATCCCTCTGATCATCTTGGTACCTCGTCTGGACTCCCTCCATGTCCTTCCTGTTGGAGACTTAATAATTTATGGATTGCTTTAACCACCCCACATGATCCCTGTCTCTGCAAACCTCCTCACTTTGCAGTGGAGGCTTTTATGCACCTGAGTCTTTCTCCTCTTTCCAGGAAATCCTGCTGGCTGAAAAATGGGCCAAAATGAATAAGCTTCCTTTCCCCAAGATAGACCCCAACGTCTTTGACCGGGAGGGCATGAAGGAGTGCTATGTTTTCAAACCAAAGGACACGTCCTCGGAGAAGGACTGTCCAACCATCATCCACTTCGTGCTGGCCAACATTGACTTCAGGAAGTACAAAGCTCCAGGTGAGCGCACAGTTCCTGATGCTGAATCCACCTGTTCCTCTGGATTCACTTGATGGTTATGTACTAGGGATGTTTTGTCTCTGAAACAACTCGAGCTCTGTCTGCAGAGGAATTCTTAGGCAATTCAAAGGAGCCATTAAAAATAAGGTAATAAATCCTCAGCCGTAACATTTTTGTATTTGTCCTGTGCAGGTGTTCCCAGAGAAACACAAGAAGAGAAGGATTTTGCAGACTTTGATATTTTTGATGATGCAGATACACCTTTCTCTACCTTCAACTTCCAGTATCCCAACGAGGCTTTCAAGAGGCTCCATGACCTCATGGAGTTCAACACCCTCAATAACATGGACGTAAGTATGGGGGGTTAAAGGGGCTGGATTGTTACAGGGGGGAGGGGGTGATGTGAGTAAAGCCCTAAATCTGCCCTACAGAAGGCACAGGGCTTTGCCTCAGTGTTTGCCTGATTTTCTCATTTGGTTCTTGCCTTGGTTTTGCTGTTTTACCATCCCAAGCCATTCAGGATAACTGAGCAAAGGGGACTGTGGAAGATGTAAACATGATGTGCAGGATTTTATACACAGGTTTTTTTCTCTAATTGGACAAAAAGGACGCTGGAAATTTTCTCTGAAGGAAATTTCTTTATCAGCTAATGCAGTAATAATTATTTGTAATTGATAGTTGGTGTAGCATGACATCATGATCCCAGCATCTGTGGAGTGACAAGTGTAATGATCCCAGATAAAGATGTGGGGGGTTTAATCAATATAGTGAAGAAAACTTGTTACATCAGCACAGAGGAAATAAAAGTGAAGATTTAATCTTTCTCAACATAATAATTAGTTTCTACATCCTTGAAATAAGGATTTTGTCTATGTTTAGATTTACCCTTCTGAGTTTCATTGGGGCTGTTTAAATACTGTATATTTTTGTGTGACTTCTTTGGTGTTGATGGCCTCCCTCATATTTTTACTAGCCACATTAAAATCAGTGTTTTATACACTCAAGAAAGACTGTACTAAAACTCATTGATCCCTTTGTTCAGTGATGGAGCAGAGCTAAAAGTGGGAGCAGCAGCTGTTGACAGCAGAAGGGGCTGTTTCTGTCCATTTCAAAGTGGTTCAGATGTGAGTTTTCCTGCTGGCTGTTGTTCCCTGCAGGTGATCAAGGAGGCGATGATGGAAAGCATCGAGTACAGGAAGCAGAACCCCTCGCGCTGCTCCGTGTCCCTCAGCAGTGTGGAGGCCAGGAGGTTCTTCAACAAGAGCAACCTCAACAACAACCACACGTAGAGGCTGTGCCTGGCCCTGCCCTGCCCAGAAACTGCTTCTGCCTTTGGAACTGGAGTCAAAAGGACTTAAGTGGAGCATCCCTGCTCCTCACAGGGCTGTGCAACACTCCTGAGCACGTCTTCTTGTGAATGTTCACATTCCAATAGCATTTTGTACTGCTTTTTTAAGAACTAAAAACATTTCAGTAGGCTGAGATCCTCATTTTTAAAACTGTGGGATTAGTTGGAGATCATTGAGTTCAGTGTCTTTTTGTTTTCTTATAAATTGTAAACACTGGTTTCTTTTGGGGGTAATTGATTTTTAATTGATGTAAACTGGGCATAGCTTGAAGGGTAAGGTGGAATTAGAAAAAAGAAATTGAAATCCACTTTACTGCCATTTGAGAATGTCTGTACCACTCAGCAAAAAAATACACCTCTGATATTTTCTTTTTCTTATTTAATCCTCAAAATTACATTGCTTGAACTCTTGAGCTGCTGGCAACCATGTGTTAAATTACTGTCAATTTGTGTACTTCTGACCAGAATGTTCCTTCATAAATTGACCGTGATTTTGCATTTGAGCATGATTAAAATAACACATTTCTGCAAAGGGACGGTGGCAACGTTTACTGGGGATTGGTAAAACGTGCCCAGGTAAGAATGTGAAGCTTTAAGGGCTATTTTAAAAATATATTCTTAGTACTTTGAATAACGAAAGACTGTGCATAGACAGAGATTATTTTAGTACCATCTCAACCAGTATTGCTGTAACTCTGCAAATGCACAGAAAATGCAGCTGCACCTCTGAAAGCTTTAATTGTTAAAATCAGTAAATCCCTGGGAAGGGAAATAATTACAGTGCCTTTCTTTTAACAGCCACTGCACCAGAGAATCATGGAATGCTTGGGGGTGGAAGAGACCTTAAAGTTGATCTCATTCCACCCCCTGCTATGAGCAGGGACACCTCCTGCTAGCCCAGGTTGGTCCAAGTCTACAAACAAAGTTCTGTGGTTAAATAACATTTCCTGTATTGATCAATAGGTTTTATTTCTGTTTGAGTTAGTGCATGTTTAAAAACAAGAGAGAAAATAAAAGTAACTTATCTTAGTGCTGCATAATTTAAACATTTTCCATAAATTCTGGAATACAGAAAGGAACTGGTACCATTATATTATTGTAATATTTTCTTTTAAATGTTGTATTTCCTTTTGGTAATGTAATATTTGTATTTTTTATTTTATAGTGTGTACCTACTCTGTTTCATGGAAGAGTTTTATCATGCTTTATACAGTTCATATTATCACAGTGTTACCAGATGATAAAAAATAAAACTATATTTGGCACCTGCTGTTTTCAGACGGTTTTATTTTGATAATTTATGGGCTATTTTCAGTTTTTTTTGTGATGTGGAGCAGCTGGATGGTGTGGGGCAGCTCACAAGACTGACAGTGCATGGGATGGGTCTTTGCTGCCTTTAATCTTGGATTCCTTAAAAAGCAGGGAAGTTCCTTAGACATTATTAAAAATAATGTGGAAGGAGAATAATAATGCAGGAAAAACCCTCTTCTGACACACAATGTAACACCAACCACACAGTTTTCCCATACCTAGAAATGTAAGCCTTTGTTTCTCATTTTCCCTCCCTTTAACCCAGGTTTTTCTGCTTTGTGTGTACTGTATTTTTTTCCAACCCAGCGTATGATCCCTAGGAGGCAGAAAAAGGTAGATTTAGAGAATTAATTATTTTGGACTTCAGACATTACTGTAGGGGCAGCACATGGAAGATCCTTCATGCCTGAAGGACATGGAGGTGTCACCCTGCGGGTCTGGTGGTGAGGCCTTAGGGATGAGCTGTTATGATCCAATTATTGTTATTATTAAGGTTCTTTGGAAATTCCTCTGTCCCAATTAAGGTGCAAACGAGACCATATGCCAGTGACAACAATACGAGTTTTATTGTATAGTAAATATGAAAGAAAGAGAAAAGGAGAAAGAAAGAAACAGAAAATAGGCGGGGGGATGAGGAGTGACAGAGACAGAATAAAAAGAATATCACCACTCCGTGGGTCCTGCTGGTGCCTCGATGATCTTCTTCAGCAGGTTCTCTTGGTGGTGTCAGTCTCCCCGATCTTCTTCAGCAGGTGTTCTGGTGGTATCAGTCCCCCCAAAAACACAGGATCTCACGGGTATATATGCTCAGGCTAGGCAGGCATGTCCAGGCATATCCCCCTGGAGCTGGAGGGGGGGCCAGTCTCTTACTGCAGACTCAGAGTCATGTGCAGTCCACAGCTGGGCCAGTTTTGTGTATTCGGAGGATGGATGTTGATTACCTCTCACCAGAGGCTAAGCCGTGCACCCAAAACCTCCTCCTCCCCCCTCGGTTGGGGGGAGTCGGTGTGAACCTGGCTTCTGTGAGCTGAGCTCTCCCTCACCCCAAATTCGGCTGGGATGGCAGCTGGAGGCTTTGGCCTATTATGGATGCATACCTTTCCCTTAGCCTGAGGTGACTGAACAATGGGTTTCCTTTAATCCAATCAGCAGTTCGATTTACAGTCCAAAGTTCCTCAAGACGGTTTCTGTGGCTGTAGCTTCTTTAAAACGTTATATCAATGTTTGAGATATGAACTATTTTCAGTCTCTGACATGAGCTCAATTCCTGGAGAGCAGCTCTGGTGGGCTCTGGGACACCTGGCACCAAGCCTGGCCCTGAGCTTCTCTTCTTTGGGACGTGGGGGCAGGCTCCAGTGCCGATGGGCATTGGAAATCTCCGCCTGCCTTTTCCTTTACCAGCAGAAGTGAATGCTCAGAATAAATCCCACTGACCTGGGGAGCGTTGGAGCTCCGGAGTCGTGACCTCGGTGTTTGTTTTGGTGAGAAGAAAATCCCTTTGGCAGGGAATGGGGCTGCAGCCAATGCCCTTTCCCATTCCCATCCCCTGGGCATGTTTTGTCTGTGGGATGAAACCTGAGCACTGAGCGTGAGTGGTCACCTGCAGAGCTGTTCCTACAGAGCACACAGAGCTGTTTTTCCAGGAGAGCTGCTCGTGCACAGGAGTGGATGTGGGATCAAATGCCAGGAGCCGGTTGTGCAACCGCTTGTGTTGACATAACAGGGTTTGCTCTGGTGCTCACTGGAAGCAAAGCCGAGCAGACGTTTCCTGGAGCTGTAAATTCACCCCTCACTGGCTGCTGGCACCTGGGATGGACAGGTTTGTGTAGGGATGTGACTCACCCAGGAGGTTACACGGGGTCCTTCTCACGCAGAGTGGAAGGCAGGGGCTGTGTGGGCTCCCAGGAATTCCCCATGGCAACACAAACACAGCACTGCTGTGCATGCGAGGAGCAGGCACTGGGGCAAGGCAGGGACACTGCGACTCCTTGACCTTTAGACAAACCAAACCCCACGGGACTGGGTCCGACAGGAACAGGAATTCCTTATGTGGCTGTTTAACCCATGAGTGCCAAGCCCCACAAACCTGAAATTAGGCATCAAAGGCCAAGCCAAAAGACTCCTGGTTTCGTTAGGTTTTGTCAGGAGATGTTTGGGAACAGAACTCCCAAAGCAGGCGGCCATGAGCTTGGAGAGACCCGTGTGGTGGGATGGACCTGGATCTCAGGGGTGCCAGAAACACAGCCAGGTCTGAGAGAGAGGTGGGGGCGAATGGGGCACTGAAAGAGGAACCCCAGCTGTGAGGCATCCCTGGTGCTGGGCTGGGAGCTAGGTCTGATGTCTGCAGAGGGGACTGTTCTGCAGCACGTGGGGCTTCCCTCCCGCTCCGTCTTCACCTGGAGCCAGCAGCCCATTCGTGAGGCCGTCCCGAGACCTGCCAGAAAAACCTTGGGCAATTCAACATCAAACCAACTTTATACTTAAATATTTTGTCTTTAATCAGTACACCGCTCTTCAAGTGTGTCCTCAAAGGCTGTGGCCAAACTGGCCACAAACCTGGGAATCTTGAGGTGGCTTTGGCCTTTGGGTCTCTCTCAAATTCCCACCCAGGTATATTGTTTTAGGCAAGTCAAAAGTGAGCAGGGAAAAACAGACAGCTCTGGGCTTATTTGGGTGTGAAACTGTTAACTTCTGCCACTGAAGAATAAACTACCCTGGTAAAGCTACACCTCCCATCCCTGGAAGTGTCCAAAGCCAGGTCGGACGGGGCTTGGAGCAACCCGGGCTAGTGGAAGGTGTCCCTGCCCATGGCAGGGGGTGGGACTGGATGGGCTTCAAGGTCTCTCTCAACCCAAACTGTTCCATGATTTTATGATTCTAAAGTTGTATCATTTGTTTGGTACCATTTTGTAATTTAGCTGCATTTCTGCTCCTCACGCAACTTTTTGGATGGACTGGGGGGATGGATGGTTGGGCACGGGACACGGGACTTGTGCCAGGCAGGTCTGTAAGTTCTGGGATGAGGAGGAGAACGTAAGAGGCACCCTCTACATCCCGCTGGTGCTTAACACCTTCCAGACGTTTTCTCACAGCTTGTTTAGGGCGTGTGCTGCAAAACACAAACCGGAATTAACGCCATGGCTTTAGAAGAGACTGAGGGAAGTGTTTTGCCAGCGTGTTTGGGAAGCAGAGGCACTGATGCTTTGCAGCTGTGGATTCAATGCAAATCCTTCTGGTCCGGTTTTACCAAACCCCAGGGATTTGCCTGAGGACATTTTTGTGTGCCGGTCAGCCCCTGCTTCTGGCACTAATTAATGCCTGGATGCTGCCAGCACAGAGGGAAGCAGCCTGGAGGGCTGGGGTCGGGTTTGTGATGGGAAGGTCCCTCTGCTCCTCTGGGGGTTCTCACTGTTGGCTGTTGGCTGTGGATCGTGGTGTGGGATGAGGGATAGGAGCAGAGGCTGAAAGGAGGGAGTCTGAATCCAGACGTGTGCCATGCGTGGCCCCAGAGTTTGTTTAGGATGTCCCTTTATAAAGCTGGGAGGAAGCTGTTTTGAACTGATGCTTTTTTGGCCTTGCGGAAGTCCAGAAGTTAGTAATGCTGTTTAACTCTCATTTGCTGTTCCTCCCTCAGCTTCAAGCCTCTTTTAACACCTTGTTTAAAACCATGTTTTTTAAACCCATTTTTAGGTAAATAAATTTATTCCAAGGTGATACAGAACAGGTTTCAATACCTCACCAGGCCACAGGCCTTTTTCTGGTGTTGCCTCTGTGTCTTTTCTGTCTCTTTTTTCAAGGGCTGCCAGAAAATAAATGAGATAATAATTTGACATCTGAAATCCGCTGTGTCTTTATTGCTCACTTCCTTTTCTTTTGGAATCTTAGGATCATGGAATCATTGAGGTTGGGAAAGACCTAACATATCATCAAGTCCAGCCATCAGTCCAGCACCACCACCAGATTCAGCACTAAACCTTGTCCCCAAGTGCCACATCCACATGGTTTTTGAACACCTCCAGGGATGGCGACTCCACTATGCTCTGTGCCACGGCTGTGAGCTGGAAGATCCAGCAGCAGGTGTGGGGTGGTGTGAGGGAGCAGTGTTTCAGTGTAAACTGTTTGAAATACAGTCTTCTAGATGAAGAACACAGGTATTTATGCAGTTAAATATATGTATTTAAAATTTATGTTCAACTTATGAGCTGTCACTGCTCAAGACCAAACCCACCCCACTTTTCTTCTCACCCCTGGGGGCCAGTGCACGTTTCCAGCTAAGGGAAGTATTTAATGTCCCAAAGATCATTGTCCTGCTGTTTAGTCCCTGTGTCAGGAAAGGGCACCTGCTGTTGGTGCAGAGGATTGGTCTTAGGGTTGGTCTTTTTGCCTTTAAATGGTCTGGTACCAGTGGTGAGGAGGGTGAGTTGTGCAAGCAGCAAAATGTGATGAGAGTGACCTAAATTAATGAAATGTCTGAAAATGGTGAGGATGTGAAAAGCAGGTGAACACTGAAGGGCACTGAGTTGCCTACTGTGGGCTTTACACACTCCCAGGGGCAGAAAGCCTCTCTCTGTCTTGAAGGCTGCAGCCTCAGGTGTTTTGTGCAGCACACACTTTAATGTTTTTCTTCCAGGCAGTGATAACTGCCCACAATATCAGCCAAATTCCCATCAATCTGAGTGAAAATTTGAAGACAGAGTTTAGTCTAACACTGGGTTTTACACTAAACCCAACCATCTTTCTGCTGTGAGCTCTCCCTCTGTCCAACTGAGGCAGTTCTGACCTCTCATAACCCGGGACATGAGTGGTCTTTAATCAGTGTCTTATCATTTTCCCTTTTGATTCAGTGTTTTGTTATAGAATATGTTTTTGGTGTACTGATTTAAAAGGGTTTACCAGGAGAGATCTGGACTGGGCCAACAGCATGGCTGATACACGGAGGAGAAAATAGGTCAGCAAATGTTATAGAATCACAGATGGGTTTGGGTTGGAAGAGACCTTAAATTTCATCCATTTCCATGGGCAGGGACACCTCCCACTATCCCAGGCTGCTCCAAGCCCCATCCAGCCTGGCCTTGGACACTTCCAGGGATCCAGGGGCAGCCACAGCTTCTCTGGGCACCCTGTGCCAGGGCCTCCCTCCCTTCACTGGGAGCAATTCCTTCCCGATATCTAATCTAGTGTTGGTGGAGCTGATTGAAATGAAATAAACCCACCAGACTCTCTTTGATTCCTTGAACAGATGTTAACAGGAAGGTCCAAACTCAGCAGCCCCTTCTGTGTGTGTGTGGCTGCCTGAAAAGTTCCTCCTGCAAAAATACAGCGGGGGCCAAGCTGGACAAATGAGCCCTGGGAGCTGTGCACAGGAAAGTTTCTCCCTTGAGCCTTGCATATGGATCTGTAGGGAATTTGCTGGTTGAAATTTGGGTTCCTTTCAAACCAGAATGAGGAGCTGGAGCCCTGCAGCTACACCACGTCTGAACAGCTCAGTTTTTTGAAGTTTGAACATTTCACTCCAATGTAAAATTCCAACATTTGTGTTCTGCAGTGTGACCAAAGCCAACTCTTCTGCTCTGTTGTGTAATGTAATAAATGTCAGATTGACAAATTTAACTCCATTGAAATGGTTTTTTTAAATTGCCCGTGGTGTTGTAAGATGCACTTAACAAATATTTGTTGGCTTAAAGGATGCAACTGAATCACTGTTCTCTGATGGCAAATCCTCGCAGTGGAAAACAGCCCTTGCTCATATTTTCCCAGTTCCCTGTGTGGTGGGACACGGAGGAAAGCTCTTGCAAAACAGACAACTTGGCGTTATGAATCCACAGGTACTAGCCAAGCAACAGTATTTTGCCATCTAAATAAACACAGGGTGTTTAGGAAAAATAAAAAGAATGTGACGATCCAGCCTCCGCCTCCCAGCAGGAGGAGGACACAGTGCTCGAGTGGCTCCCAGATGGTTTGGTTCCTTGGTGTCCCCATGCCCCCAGCGCCCCTCGCTGCTGTGGGCTGAAGGTCTTTGGCAGGGTGATAACCCGGAGTGGGAAGGGCAGTCCCGGGAGCCAGGGGCTGCTCCCTGCAAAACCTGGGCATTTCCAGCCTCCCTCAGCCCGCAGAGGCGAGAAAGCCCTTTCCAGGCCAGCATCAGGTGCTGAATGCTGTGATGTACGAGGCCAGTAAATGGGGATTCAATGATTCTTGACATTCCTCCTGCATGCACAAACAGCTTTTTGCAGGACATTAACGCCAGGTGCCTCTGAGCAAGCTGGCTGTCCCTCAGGGAACCTCTGTAACTGAAGGAGTGGCTCAGGGACACCACAGCCAGTCCTTCAAGCTGCAAAAAAGGTTATTAACCTTGGAACAGAAATAATTTCAGTGGAAAACTGGACAGGTTTCAGTCGTCCTTTACAGGAAGGCTTGGCTGCCCATTTGTCATCAGATTTTCCTCAGCAATCTTACCCTAAAACTTGATTTTCTCTTTCTCTACTTCTCAGTGGTAATGCAGGAAAAATAATTGGAAATCTTCTCTTTTCCTTTTGCCGTAGAATTCTGTACCATGGATACAAGACATTAATGACTGAATAGTTGAGCAGCTTTATGTGCTTGGGATTCTCTAGGTAAGTTTAAGGAAAACATGGAGAAGGCACTCTCAGTGCCTCTGTGCACTGAGATCCTGAGCTTAACCCGGGCCCCTCTGCCTGTGAGTGCGGTTCAAGCCTCTAAGTTTAGTTAGTTAATGCATAGTTAATTGCCAAGTGATTCACGTATCAATCCATCCACTTCGTAGGGGCTGTGATTGTGAAACCCTTTGCCAGCCCACAGCTCACGTTATGAACAAGGACAGCTGTGTGTAAAAATAAAAAGAAAAGAAACCTCTGCATCTAAAAGTAGGAAAATCGAGATTTCCAAAGATTTTGAGGTGCTGACAAACCAAGGGAGAGCTGCTGGCCCTTTCTCTTATCCAGCAGGAATTGCAGGAGTCAGGGAGTGCCTGGGAGAAACCTTGGCACTGTGGTTGGGAGCTGCAGCGTGGGATCCTCACGTGTCTCTCATATTTTGCTCTGTGCCTCATTGGTTTTCTTGCCTTTAGGTATTTTCAGCTGTAAAGACCTAACAGATAAGTAGGTCATAAATGATTATGTATCACTCTGAGAAGGCAAGAAAGAAAATTAAACTCTTTACTTGGGCTTAATTTTAAACTATAAGAATTTTAGGTGCAGAAAGACACATACATTTATTTATAGCGGTTGTTCTTTAGAAGCGACAGAGGCAACATAACATTCAAGATGTGTCAGATTTAATAGCAAATTTTGGAAGAATCCTTGGCTTTTTGTGAGCTTTGGGCTGTGTCTTGGGTAATGTTTTCTGGGTGTGCTCTACTGCAGTACTTCAGCTGCTGTGGTTGACATTCCATACATTCATCCATAAAAACCCCAGAATGGTTTGGATGGGAGGGACATTTAGGCTCATCTTGTTCCAGCCCTCTGCCATGGGCAGGGACACCTTCCAGTGGATAAGATCTGTTGGTTTGCTGTTTTAAGAGGAGGACTCAGATGTAGTGTAGATCATTTGCTGATAGTATGATGGGAGGTTTGATCTCAACCCCTTTTTTTTTACCAGGAGCAAAAATTCCTGCCACTATTTCCTAAGCTTGTTTACTCTTCTCTCCCATCCTTATTTCCCCTGCTTTGGGTGCTGTGAAGCTCCTGAGGGTCACACATCCCACCACAGAGTGGCCTCTGGCACTTTTTGCGTTTTGTAAGCAGCAAGGGGAAACCTCAGATTAAACATTTTCTGTGTCAAAATTCCATAGTGAGGGGACTCACACAGAGGCAAGGATGAGGGAAGAGCACTGGCACAGGGTGCCAAGAGAAGCTGTGGCTGCCCCTGGATCCCTGGAAGTGTCCAAGACCACGTTGGATGGGGCTTGGAGCAACCTGGGCTAGTGGAAGGTGTCCCTGCCCATGGCAGGGGTGGAATGGGATGAGCTCTAGGATCCCCTCCAGCCCAAACCAGTCTGGGATTCTATGAAGAGCAGGAGGAATGGAGACCAACCAAGAAGAGAGAAGAAATTTCAGCATCTCTTCCCCACATTCTCATAGACGTCCCTAACAGCCTGACATCCATCAAAATGCCACTGGAAGTCATCCAGCCTTTTTCTGTAGCCTCTGGCTGGCAGCACTCCCAAGCTGCCCGACCCTTCAGCCAAACAGGAGCACTAATGAACCATCAGGTTTTTCCCAGGCGTGCACAGCATTGTTTTAAGTCTCCAACCCTGAACTAAACAAACTTTTCGTTCCTTCTCAGTTAATATTTACCTGCACAAATGAGGCTGGATTATTTCACAGGTTAGTTTGTAATCGTTACCTGCTTTATTTTGTCTTCCTGACAACGAATCACAGAATCCTGAGGCTGGAAGACATTCAAATATTGTATCAATCTGTGACTCAGATCCATTGGGATTCTGATTAAGGACAGTTGTGCAGTGTCTCTATTTTTACCCAGAGCAACCTCTCTCCAATTAGTGGCTAAATTTGTTTTGGAGTTCAGCAAATAACTCCACAATGAGAATTGCTTTGGAACTCAAGGAACTTTTCAGAATTGTGTAAAAACTACTAGAAATATCTCTTTGGAAATCAAGGAAACTTTCAGAATTGTGTAAAAACTATCAGAAATATCTCCAAAAGTTATGACTTTTTAACAGTGAGAAATGTTAACAATTAATTTAACACTTCCTTGGTTTTGAATTAATACAGGATATCTTTCTTTGATGTAAGAAGAAAAAAAAGATCCTGGAGGACGTTTTGATGCTACTCTGAAATGCACATGAATGTAAATTTTCAATGACAGCTCCTTCCAGCACTAAGCCAACCCTGGTTAGTGGCACTGTGGAAATGGGGTGGTTTCAGTGGGCACAAAATTGATGGAGTGGCCCAGAAGTCCAACTTTTTTTCAATTTCCCCCTTGTAAGTTCATTTAGATCCTGTGTTTGCACAATGCTCCTATTTTGTTCCTTGCCTCCTAAACAAAAGGTTTACTTGAAGCTCTGTCCAGGTGACCCTCCCAAAAGTGTTCAGCTGTCCCCTGTACGTCGTCTCTAAATCAGAATGACAATAATTATTAGGCAGATCCAGCAGCATAAGGGAGGGAAAGGTGTCATTCCAGGCACTGTACAGACTTTTCGTTCTAGCAGGTGAAGTGTTGAAATTCAAATGTCATTTTTTGGGGCGTACTTTGAAGAAATTTGTTTATCTGTTGGTCTGCTTGGCACTGACAAGAAATGCTGTAAATAAATACAGAGCACACACTGGGCTGGGTAAGAGCTTCATTTTCCATAAAAATCTGATGGAGGAGAGAGAGAAAGCTCTTTTGCAGGAACTTTTGCTACAGAGTGAAACGTGGAAGACACAAAAAGCAGCAGCATTTCCCACTGATTGCCTGCAGATCAAGCAAGCTGCAAAGGCAGCTGGAGGTGACTTCAGACATCAGTCAAATAAAAGTGTGTTGTAAGGAACGGGGAAGGTAATGGGCTTTTGGTGTATGAATATATGCATGAAAGACTCCCTTGTTATGTGAAATAATTCAGCCACATCGTGAAGCTTCATGGGGAGGATAAAGGCATCCTCTTTGCAGGATTGCCAGGGAAACCAGCGCCTCGCTGGCAGCAGGGCTCCTGTGCCTGTGCTGCTGTCGCTGGTGAGGAAAGGCAGCCCGTGGTGCTTCGGAGGCTGCTGCCGTCCTGCTGCTCCCTGGAGAGCAATCCTAGGGGAAAACGGAGACTGCCCAGCATGCAGGCAGGGGGAAAGCCCGAGTTCTGTGCGAGGGAAAGGCTGGGTGGGATTCACTGCTCTGCTGCCCTGCTGCTGAGCCACGGAAATGGTTTCGTTTAAACACCTGCAGCATCCCTCGTGGAACAAGGGCTTGCAGCAGGCGGATCCAGCCTGCAGGGTGGCACATCCAGGGCTCTTCTCCCTTCAAGAGGTAGAAGAGGCTCCACTGGGTTCAGTGCAGAACAGAACCTCAGAGTTTTCTCAAAAGTACCTTCAAATATTGGTAGTGCCTTCCACAATTTTTTTTTTGAGAGACAGCTGTGAGGAATCATGGAATCCCAGGCTGCTTTGGATTTGCAGGGACCTCAAAGCTCCTCTCATTCCATCCCCCTGCCATGGACAGGGACACCTCCCACCGGACCAGGTTGCTCAGGGCACAAATTCAGACAAATACCTTTTACTAAAGTGGTTAGAAGGTCGCTTAACTTTGGCTTCTTTCGCTTGATAAAAACTTGGGGTGGGTTTACAGGACGTTTTCCTTGCTGCTAATTGTTATGTCCTTCATCAGCGTTCAGAAAGGCTTGAATACTTCAGCCATAGAAAACTCAGCCCATAAGTTATAGCTCTCAGTCAGTATCTGGGTACTCTGGAGTACTGGCTTATCAATTTCTCAAAATGTAAATATCTTCCTCTTTTTTTGTAAAAAAAATATTTTTAAAATGTTTATAATGTCTTGCCTACGTGAAGTCTCTTCGCAGTGAATTTAGATGACAAACTTTAACCAGATTTCCCCCTTTCTCTTTTTTTCTCATTCAATGTGCTGCTGATCATCAGCTTGCGTTTGTAACATGAAAGATCAAGATATGATAGACTTGTGCTTTGAGGGTTTTTTTTCTAATTTGACTAATTTCTACAGTAAAAGGTTTGTTTTTCTTCATTCAGTAGTTTGTGCTTAAAACATGGATATTGAATATTCACTTCTCACTTTAAACCCAAGAAATTTTAGCTTAAGGAAACTGGAAAACACAACAGGGATTTTTACTATGGAATTTTGCAATTTGCTCTGTTACAGTGTTTCTGTAAAGGGTGTAGAAAACGGAAGCTGAGGCCGGGAGAAGGAGTCAAGGGTCGGTCTGAAATAAATTGACAGCAAAGTTGTGGGGAAAGAACAAATTGCCCATTTGGTGCGAGCGCAGCTGCAGCAACCTAAGCTCGGTGCTTGGAGGAAAAGGGGCCCAGAAAGCTGGAAATCGAGGCTGGAAAGGGCTGCTCCTCGTTGTGCGCGGTTCCCGTGTCTGTCCTGATGCGTGTTTTCCGCCTGCCCCGCTCAGCCTGATGCTGCAGCGCCGTGCCGGGCGCCGTCCCAGTACAAACCAGTCCCACGGGCAGCATCTGCTGGGTTCTGGGCGCCACCTCTCGGTGCTGGGGCGGCTCCTCCGTTTGGAGCTGCGGGATGCCCGGACTCCTGTCCCTCGGCGAGGGGCTGGGGGATGCCCGGACTCCCGTCCCTCGGCGAGGGGCTGCGGGATGCCCGGACTCCTGTCCCTCGGCGAGGGGCTGCGGGATGCCCGGACTCCCGTCCCTTGGCGAGGGGCTGCGGGATGCCCGGATTCCTGTCCCTCGGCCAGGAAAGCCACGAGTGTGAGCGGCAGCAGCTCATCTGAAACGCCCCGAAAGCAGCAGCTTCAAGTTTGGTAACACCACCCAAGGAAATGAGAAGTATCCGCATGTCTGTCCGCATCTCTGAAACCAATTCCAAACCTGCCCTTGTGAGCGACACAGCTGTGAGCTGAGACGAATTTTAGCGTTTTGGGTCGGATCAGGTTTGTCCAGTTGGGTTGGGCTGCTGTTTTTATTATTTTTTTTTTTTGTGGGGGTTTTAGTTCCCATGAGTAGCCCATGCCGGATCTTCCAGAGAACCCCACTAAATCCCACAGGGAGGCAGCGGCGCGATGTGGAAACGCCGCAGGATGAGGTTCAGCACCCTGTTCACTGACTCACACGAGCACAGGTGCGTTTCTCCGCTGCCTTTTCATCCATCCTGGCTCTTGCACAACCGATTGAAGTTTCAGTAACTGGTTAAGGCAATGCATTTTGGATCCTCTGTTGTTCTCAGGAAGGCAGATTTCTCGGGATGGCCCCTGCTGGAGGGGTTTAGGGGGTGGTCTGCCAGCCCCCGGGGGCGTGTGGGGAGCAGCCCGAGGAGACGGGGGTGGCTTTCCTCGGGATCCCGCCGGAACATTAGGATGAGAACTCATTTCTGGGCTCCTTCTTGTCGAGTGGCTCCCGGGGAGCATGACCCGAGGAATAGGAGGTGGAGTGGGATGGGAGGTGAGGGTTTTGGCTTAAAACGATCCCTCGTGCCGTGTGCCTGCCGCATCTGAGCACGGCCGTGTCCGAGAGCTCCCACCTCCTCTCCCTCTGAGCCTTCTTCACCTTCCCCTGCTCTCAGCCTCCATGGGCTTCACTGACTGATGACAGATCCGTGCCTCCGGGCCCCTTCGGATCTCTGAAGGGCGGGGATTGCAGCGCCCTCAGAGGTGCCAAGGAGATAAAGATTCGCCTTGCAGCCTGTCTGGAGCCCTGGAGAGAAGCAGGAGAGGAAGGAGCGAAGTGCTGCTGCTTTTTCCAACAGGGATTTGTGCCGCAACACCCTCAGATGACTTACGGTCTGTCTCCGGTTGCAAGTTTTATGCTGCCACCCAGGATTAACTGATTTTACCGTTCAAGGGGGATAAAATGATAAAACTAAAAAGCAGTCCATAAATTCCAGCAACAAGGGGTGCCAGCCTCTGCCTTTTGCAATGGATGGGGCCTGGACATTTTTATGTTCCTCTTTATTTGCAGTTTGTCTCTACCTGGGGGAGCCAACATTAATTGCCAGGAGGTGGGGAGAGAACAGTGCTACAACGTGGGTCTGTGGGATGGCTTGGAAAAGCACAAGGATATTCCTTCATTTTAGTCCGTCTTAAACAGGTATCAAGGAATCATTAACAAAAAGCAATAAAAAGTTTTAAAGGAATGAAGGGGGGTCCACGAGCATTTAAAGAGCAGGTTGGAAAGTGCAGGTGGTGAAGGCAAAGCAAAAAGTAGCAGGATTAAGCTGCACCAGTGAAAATCTGGTGTAAATGTTCCCCCCTGACACAAGGAAGAAGATTTTTACTGTGTAGATGTTGAGGCCCGGGCACAGCTCGCTCAGAGATGCTTGGGTTTTGTGGTCTTCTTTTTTCCCTCTTTCAGAAGACAATTAGAACTCTGCTCAATTCCACCTGGAGTCAGAGCAGTCATTAGGAAGGAAAGGAATTGGAAGTGGGTGCAACTCTGGATGGTCAATCGTTTGCTCTCATTACAGCTTGGATTAACTAGGACAGCAACCCCAGCAGGGCAGGAGCAAAACACTGGAGACCAAAGTGTCAGGGTTTATTTTCAGTTTTTAAAATTGTTATATTTTTTTCTTAAATGAAAATGTGGTGGTCTGTGTTTCCCCCTCATCTCCTCCCCAGCCAAACACAGGATTTCGACCCAATGCTGTTGCAGGTCCTTTCCAGCCTTAATGATTCTGTAAGTGCATAATGATGACTGTCAACTCTACAAAATTTTCTTTTACTATTTTCTGCTGTCCCAGCCACAATTCAAGGGCCCAGCTTTGTTCCATGAAACCGAAATTGTTGTGAATGGGTTATGCTTGGAGTTGAATACCGAGGAGGGAATTGCAGACTCATTTCCAGCACCAGAAAGGAGCTCACCGGGATCGTTACCCACCTTGTTTACCCTACAGGCCACCCCTGGGATGTGTGTCGTTTCCCATTTTCCATATGCCATCCCAGGGACCGGTGTTCTCCTTGGCTGGCTGGTCCAGGCAAAGCTGGGAGCCTCAGGGACATCGATCAGGCCACCCACATACTCGTAAGGCTTCTCACACTGCACCGTACTTCTGAGTGTTTGAGTTTATTCTCCTCCAGCTCCTGTGTGCTAAGCAGTAAAACTGGAATTATTCCATCAAATCTCCCTGTTTTTTCCTTGCCTAGGATATGGCCAGGTTTTCCCGTGTCTGGAGAAAAAGACAAGGAAAAGAAAAGAAAAACAGGTAGAAACTGAGTTTGCTAAAAATAAAAGAAGTGGTTCCTTTTTTCTCTCCTGTTTGGTAGGAGCCTGGAAACAAGCTGGAGTAAAATCTCTAATTATAACAGTTTTATCTGGAGAAAAATGAATGAAAAACATTTCATTTGATATAGAAATTTCAGGTCAATTTGACAAATACGGGACATGGAAGTGTCCAGGGCCAAGCTAGATGGGTTTTGGAGCAACCTGGGATTGTGGAAGGTGTCCCTGCCCACGGCAGGGGGTAGCACTGGATGAGCTCTAAGGTCCCTTCCAACTCCAAATATTCTGGGATTCTGTGTGATGTCTGTGGAGTAAATGAGAGTCAAGGCACAGACTGAGGAAATAATTTTGGTAATGTGGGATTTTGGGAAGTGTGGGTCTATGTTGTGGGCTGAATAGAGACTGAAATCTTCTTCTACTCTTTTATTCCTATAAAGGGTCAGGGAATCTGCAAATGGCTCAAAGGACAATTGGAGTGATTGGTGCTTTGATCTGACCTTGCAAGGCTGGATTTTGAAGGGAGTACCCCAAGAGGTCAATATGTGTTTGTATGTCAAAAACGCTCTGAAAATGCAATGAATTCCCCTTTGTAATCCCACCCTCAGCTTCGACCCCGGGTCATTGTTTAATACAAAGAGTAAATGAGAGAAGATGGATTAGCATTGAAAGAGACTAAATAGTCCAAGAGAGCAGTAAGGAACAAACCGAATTAGTCTTAAATCTGTCTTTCGTGGGGAATGTCGGCTCTGAAGACCTGGTTCACGTTTTTGTTTCTTTGAGGGGAGGGAGCCAGGGAGATGGAGGTGGGAACGATGCTGATGTGTCACTTCGGGGTCCAGCAAGCCTTTCCTGAATACTGGGACAGAGAGGCTGCCGGATAAATTGTCATTGCACATTTATGGTGTTAAATTGGTCTTGTAGCAGAAGAGAATTTAGCCTCTTCTCAAGATCATATCTGTCTCTAAAGGTAGAGGAATAAAATGTGACATTTCTGTCCCTCAGGGCTGCAAGCATTTCTGCTGGAGAGCCCCGGAAATGGAGTCGGGTGGCCCTGAAATGAAGTGCTGGGGAATTTTGCTTTTGCGGCTGCATTATCCCGGTCTTCACGAACTACCCGAGGTGATGATATAAAGCTTTCCTGCTTTCCCAGGGGGTGGGGTGGTGGAGGAGCTCCTCAGGAATAGATTTACTTGCAATTCGCTTGCTTAGCACACTGTAGCATGCAATTTATATTTTTCCGTGGGAGCCAGGAGCACGCGCAGCCTCTTCCCAGAGTTTCTTTCTCTCGAGGTCTTTAACCTCTGTGCTGTTGCTGACCCCTTTTTTGGGGCTCCTCAGGAGTTCCCCAGGCCCACTACCTTTGTACATCACACCCAGGTGACAGCTCTCTGTCCCACGGTGTCCCCTGCATCGCTGGTTGCTATTTCTGAATTCCACTTCCAGCTCATTCCCTCCAGTAAAATTTTAGTGGGAAACTTAATGAGGTTTTTTTTTTACCTCTGGGATTTTTTTTTTCAAAATGCAATCACTTATTCACAGTGACCCTAGTGTGTTTTCAGGGATGGCAGGAGGGGAGTAGAGGGAAGGGAAAGGCACCCAATGTGTTTTGAGCTGGTGGGGAAAGCAAACCATGGTGGTTTGACCTCTCCAAAAATAAAAAAACTATCAAGAAGCAACAAATCCCACCATCGATATTACCCTTGGCAAAATCAGCTCCCAATTCCTGGTGTATTTAAGAATTAGGATAAGACACCACAGGTGGGATCCAGCTTTCAGGAGAAGCTGCTGGAAGCTGTTAATCTTACTAAAACACACATGGAAGAGATACCAGCCCTCCTGGACTTGACATTCCTTTGTCACAGCTGGACACTTCCCAGCAGGAGCTGGAGCAAACCCTGAAGTGGGCAAGAACAAACATTTGGGAAGAAGAATAAATGAGCCCAAATCTGACAGCCCTGCAGAATTTGCCCCAGAGAGGGTCAGCTGAGTTATTTAGGTTTAGTTCTTTAGCTCCTTAAACAATATTTCAAATAACCATTAATTCCAGCTGGTTGGGAGTTTCAGAGGGTGATTGGGAGTGAGGAGAAAGGATTTCTTTAAAAAAACTGAATGAAAATGAAGAGCTGCTGGTATTCTTGTCTTATTTTCACATGAATCCACATGAATTACTGTACCTCCTGATCTCTGATGCTGGAGTGGATCATTCAGCGGCACCCCGGAGAAGGGATCTTTGTGGAAATAACTTGTGCTGATGACTTATGAGCACTCAAAAATAGAAGAACATAGCAGAGAGCCCCGAAAATGCTACCAGGGGAAACTACAGAGGGCGTGGGGCTTGTAAACACCTCCAGTGAGCGGGCGCTAATGGTCCTTCAGGGATGCGACAAGGACACTGATAAAGCCGATTCTGGGAATAACAAAGGGAACGAGGAACAAGAATCCAGCATGCAGTGACTGCCCATGAAAAAGGAAAACTTGATATGACATGTAATTTATGCACTAATGATGAAAAAGCAAGGAAGCAAACCATTCAGAAAGTCACAGGCTGGAGAAGAAGAAATTCCATTAACAGCGTTAGAATCCTCCTGGTGAGGAAGGTGGGATGTTGAGGACAATGACGGGACATTCAGGGATGGGTGGGTCAAGAAGCAGAAGGGGGGAGCTCCCAGAAAAAGGGGGAGATGTGAGAAAGTTCTGCATGTCCAGCTTGTCACCACCCCATCATTGCAAAAGGGCTGAGACCACTGGATGTTTGCACCACAAATGTTTGTATCCCTGCAACTGGACTAATAATAATTCCTGGATTGGACTGTCAAGGCTTTAACTAACCTGGCAATAAATTCTTGGCCCTGCATGTGGATTGTGTTCCTTTGGCTCGGGTGGAGCTGGTGAAGTCATCTGCCCTCTAAAGTCTGGGTGCAGCAATAATGTAGGATGGCTAAAGAGACTTTCTGTGCCCTTCCAGAACAAACAGAAGAAGTTGTGGTAACAGCTGCAGGTTTAAATGGACTTCTAGTAAAGGAAGAGAGAGAGATTGGTTGAAATCTGCCTGGATTTTTGCTTCTGCTTTTTTTTGTAGCCATGGGGGAAAAGAATGAGCTCTGATTTTAGTAAATGTGTTATGAAATAGGAGAAGAGGAGAAAGTGACCTTCCAGAGCTTGTGCTGGATGTCAGACTGCACAGGGACATTCAGACAAGGTTGCAGACCCAGGCAAGGCTGTTTGCTTTGAGGCATTATGAACTTATCCTTCCTGCTCGGAAAAGCACAGGTTGGACTGTACAGCCAAGCTCATTGGTGAGTTCTAGCAAAAACTGTGTTATAAAAGCTACTTCTGAAGGAAAAAAAAATAGGTTTCTTTCAAAAGATTTCCTAATATCTAGCTTTTAATTTAGTTTCCTGGTTTGGATTGAAGTTTTCAGATGTTCTGTTACAAGAGCTGATATTTTTGTATCCCTTCTCGCCAGAGATGAGGCTCCAAGTGGCTGAGGCAGATGACCAGTCCTCTGCCATTGCTGGCTGTTAACTCCAGCAGAATGGAAAAATAAAATTCACCCTCTAGTCACAGAATTCCAGACTGGTTTGGGTTGGGAGGGACCTTAAAGCTCACCTTGTTCCACCCCTTGCCACTGTGGGGACACCTTCCACCGGACTCTCTCTTCCCTCCTGCAGCCTGTCATCTTTTCCCACCTTCTGTGGGATTTGTGGGATATTTTGTGTGTGTGTGTTATTTATTTACCTCATTTGTCAGCAAAAATGCCATAATATCCCATTTAAATTTGGCAAAGTGGGCTTTGACTGGGGCTGTTTAAGGCAGCTCTAAGAACGATGGGGAGGGGGAAAGGGCACGCCCTTATTTTCTCCCTTAATCTGTTCCCATTCCCGAGGATGAGCCTTCCCTGCTCTGGAAGTTCTCCCCACATCCTCTAGATGCTACTCGTGCTCTGCAGGAGCCGGAATTCCTGAGCAAACCCCCGCAGCCCAGCGTATGGAGCTCCTTCTGTGCCAAGCCCAGCACCAGCTACCTCCCTCCCCTCCCCTAATTCGCTTTCTCGATTGTTCCTGTCACATCGAGAATTCACAAAATTGTCACTTAAGAGGAGAAAGTGACAATTTCCCTCGAAATCTTCTGGTTGCAGGGACCTCTCTCGCCCTTTTCCTCAGCACATTAAACGCATCCAGTGCAAGGCAACACTTTGGAGAGCAAAACAGCAAATAGTAAGGCTGCCCATTTTAACTCTTCCCCGAGTCTGAGTTCGGTCCTGCGAGGAATTTGTAATGAGCTTTGCACTCTCTGTTATTAGTACGGGGATTAAAGGACTGTGCTGTGAAGTTTGCCATTAATTTTAATTTTGGGTTCTCACGTTGTTACCTGTTGTTGTTTTGTTACATTAGCACTTAGGAAAATGTCTTTTCAAAAGAGAATTTGTGTGTCTTTGTGTCTCTTCTGTTGTGTTTTTGCCTGACCACTCTATGGGGGAAGAACCTTTTCCTGATAGCCAGCCTAACACTCCCCTGACACAGCTCCAGCCCTTCCCATGCTCAGATTAATTGTAAAACTGAGTTTTATCTCACAGGCTTGCCTTCTACTCTTTTTCTTTCCACTTCACTGGGAGACCTTCAGCAAAATATCCCAATGCAGAAAGTCAGGAAGAGGTTTTCAATCCACTATCACACTGAGGGGTCTAGGGAAGGTAAAACCATCTATATATCCTGCTGAATGGCCCCGAAATTGCCTCAGGCTGCCTGCAGGTTCAGCAAGGAGATGTTGCATGGGTTACCCATAAATCACAAATCAATGGCAAACTGGAACTGAAGCATGAGGGGGCAGCAAAAGCTGCGGGGAGTTTACAGAGAGATCCTGGCCTTCACAGGGTTGAGGTGTTTAAATCCCAGGCTACATTCCTGTGCCAGGGCTTTGCTGGGTGGCCTCAGCCTCTCCTTGCCTCTCCAGGGACTTTAACTTCCCTTCCTTGTCCGTGCCTGCAGTGACCAGGGAAAAGAGCTCGTGGGCTCAGCTGAGTGTGGCACGAGTGTTAATTAATAGTAGACCACTTATGCTGTGGAAGAGCTGCTTGTGTGCAGTTTTGGGCGTTTCAAAGGTCAGAAAAGACGTGAGCAGCAAGCCCTCCATCCATCCCCTCAGAGGGGATGCTGTTTCAAAGCTACTTAGGACAAAAGCCACAAAATTCTCTCTCAGTAGCCACAACTACGTAAGCGTGGTGTAAAACCTCTGGTCACGCGTAAATGTTTTCAGAGGAAAAATGCAACTTTTTCAAAGCAAATCCCCATGGCTTCAGCTCTGAGTTATTCCAGTTACTTCTGCAAGAAGCATTTTAAAATGTTTATACACAATCTAGTTAATATGAAGCCCTTCATAAATTTTAACTGTCGGTGGCAACAGCTCAATAAATTGTCTTGACCCAGCCAACTGTGTCTCTTGTAGAAAGTGTTTAATGTCTGTAAGGAGCCCCGGGCAGGTGGGATTTGGCAGACTCATGGTTGGCTGTGGACAAGCAAAGGGATCAGCCTTTGTCCTGCCCTTGCCCAGGTTGTGCTGGCTCTGCCTGAGGTTCCTGGGCTGGCAGAGAAGGGGACAGCAGGATCATGATGAGCTGGTGTTAAAACGTTGGATCTCTTTCCTAGGAAAGTCATCCAGGGCTCATGGACATCAAGGCTTGGAGCTTCCTGGTCTAGTGGAAGGTGTCCCTGCCCATGGTGGAACTGGATGAGCTTTAGGGTCCCTTCCAACCCAAACCACTCTGGCGTTCTATGGTGACCCATGTTACAGGTGGCTCTTGTCCCTGGAAGGTTTTAGCTCACACCCCCAAGAACAGGAGGTTCCCCAGAAGGCTGGTTCTTTCTTGCTGCCTAAAATCTCAGCTTCCCTTGGGGATAACCTCAGTATGGATACTAGCTGATGATACCCACACTAGTGGTGTCAAAGGCATTCCATTTCTTAAATTCCTTTCAAAAGCACAGAGAAATTCTCATGCCAAACAGTTCTGCTGGGTCACCAGCCCTGGATAATTAATATTTGCTGAGGTGAGGGAGATGCTGAGCACGACCGTACTGCACAGAGCTCCTCCTGGTCCCACCCTGTAGTAGTGTGTTCCACGACCTTCCCTTCCTCTCTCACAACTCAGCAAACCAGGAATGTGGAAAAATTTCTCTTCTTACGTGTTGTGTTTGCACAACACTTGGTCGTGTGCCCTGTCCCAGCTTAAAATGTGCAAAGTGTTGAAAACCCTTCATTTTTTGCTCCTCATAAGATACTAATCTCTATTTTTGCTACCTGGCTGAGAATCCAATTCTCTTCTGAGTGCTCCTGGGAAAAAAACTGTGCAAAATTGTTGGATCTCATCCCATCCCCAGTCATTTATTTCCTTCAGCAGATCATGAAAGAAAGAAAACAGAGCAGTTCAGAGATGGTTTTTATATCAGAAACAATTCCCATTTCTGCTCCAAAGCACTGATTGCACCATGCACGTGGCCCCTGTGCACCCTGGGACCAGCACCTGCAGCTGCTGGACTGCCCCAAACACTCCAGTTGTTCCCAGAGGAATAAAATGAACAATTTTGGAGAGTGCCTTGGGGATGCAGGCTGTCAGCCTTTTTCAGATTGCTGTGCTTTTCCTGGCTGTGGCTGTTCCAAATGGTCCCAGAAGGGATTTTACACAGGGTGTAAATACAATCTGATGGGTGAGGACTTTGATAGTTTGAAGGGGTGTGCTTTCCTGTAGGTGTTTTGCAGGTTTAATTTCCATTTGGTTCGGTTTGGTTTGTGTCAGGAACTGGAATTGGATGGGGATTTCATTGCTACAGATGGTGCCTTGACAGAAATCTTTGGTCTAGTACAAACGGAACAGAAATTTCAAATTATGCCCACCGGCTCAGAAGAAGAGAATCCAGATCAGTAATGCAGCAGGTGTTGGCCATTTGTAATTCCTGCTCCCCCATTTGGGCGATATCAAGCAGCCCTTCAGTTCTGGGACTTGTGCAGCTTTGGCTCTGATGTATTGATGTCAGCAATACCTTTTATTTTCCCTGAAACACAATGTCTGTGCATGTGATTTAACCAGGGTTCAAGCTGAGTGCCAGCCAAGGCTTTGTTAACTTTTTTTTTGCCCATCCTTTGGGAACAGCTCGATTTGCACCTGAAATGAGCATGCTGAGCTTTCCTAGTGCCTCTACCTAGGATAATCCTGATTTAAAAGCCCTGACTGGAAACTTCAGCAGCCCTTGGCTGTGGTATTTAGAAACATGGAGTATTTTGATGGTCTTGGGCAGCTTGGTGTTTCCTCCTCTTGAATTAAAGGGGAAGTTTGAGGATAATCATTTGTCTTGTGTTTTTCTAGTGTTGTACCATGGTAAAATTTCCAAAGCAAAGGAAACATCAATCTTGGTGCCTTGCTGGAGTTTATTTTAGATGGTGCTGGTTGTACATTTGCGAACATCAGGTTTTAGCTACGCCGCATTTTTGGTATGGAAGAATGGAATTTCTTAAAGCAAGGTTCACCCCATGGCAGAAAATATTTACTCAGAGTTGACCACAATGGGATAATAATGGAAAGTTTCTGAACCCTGTGTTTTTTTAGAAGTCGCTCTATGCCAACAATTCTTCCTAACTTGATGTATAACATAACATGTTTCATTTAAAAATAAAAAGTGCATGAGGAAATATTCTTACCATTTAGTTTAATTTAAATTTTTTAAAAAAGGGTAGAACATACGTGTTTAAAAAAAAAAAAAAAGGAATAGAGGGTTTAGAAACTGTTTAGGTATAAATATTCTGGGATCATTTGAAAGGGCCAGCACCAAAACTGTTAAAATACATGAATCTCATCTTCTGTCTTAGTTTATCTGATGACTGTTCTTGTATCTTGGAACCTTCCTATAGGTTTATTGGCTAAAACTGGATAGTCTAGTGCCACATTCTTCATATTGGAGCTTTTGATGCAGAACTCCAGGATTCAGGACAAGGCCCTGGCCTGCTTGTGTGAGAAGTGTGTGCATTGGATTTATGGCCAGGTTTCAGCCTTTTCCCAAAGCTTCACTGGAGGGGGATGTTTGTGTTGTCACAGTTGTCTGAGGGGTTTCCATCTGCACTGCTTCATTAGCTGAAATTAGTACAATTTCACTGATTTTGGCTTGTGCTGCCTGGCTGCAGCTGGGAGGTCCTTCCTGGTCAGACCCCAACCCGTGTCTCTTTGAGGGATAATCCTCTAACATTTACCTGGAATATGCTCATGAATTCTGGATGTTCTCTGTCTTGCCAAACTGCGTGCCCCTCATTTGTCACCTCCGCATGGATGGTGATGACAGGATGCAGTCCTGTGAGACAGAGGGAATTTCTTCCCACTGCTTTCCAGTCATCACTTGCCACTGCAGACAGAATTTTTTTCTTTGGACAGTAATTCCGACTTGGAAACTGGGATTTTATTGCAGATATCACAGAATCACAGACTGGTTTGGGTTGGAAGGACTTTCAAGGTTATCTTGTTCCACCCCTGCCATGGGCAGGGAACCTTCCACTGTCCCAGGTTGCTCCAAGCCCCCGTCCAAGCTGGCCTGGAACTGTCCAAACCACTGTGAAAACCAAATCATGGAGGGTGGACAGATGTTTTCTGAGCAGTGGAGCAGCGTCCACAGGGGGGCTCAGTGCAAAGAAGGATCAGTCATAGGAATGTAAACTTTGAAATAAAATCGGAATATTGCTTTAGGTCTCTCAGGAAAGTGAAACAAAAATGCCCCAAAAGCAGCAAAAGAGAGTGTGAGGTGACACCAGCTCCTGTTGGTGTAGACACAGAATTCACTCTGTGGTTCTTACTCATTTTTTATTATTCTTGTTATTTATTATTCAGAGGAGATTATGCAAATGGCTGCATTAGCGTTTTAACACCGAGCCCATTACTGGAAAAGAGCTGCCTCAAACCTTTGAAGGAAGGAAGGAGTTTTCCTCATCACTCACCCCATCTCGAGGTATCTGCTCTTTGCAAATTATTTTGCACAAAGGTGGACAGGAGACAGTGTCTGATATTGGAAGCTGGAACAGAGCCCTTTTTCCAAAGCTGTGCTACCAAAGCTCCTTGTTCACCAGGTGGATACTTACCCTTAAATGTTTGATATAGAGCTGAAAGATGAATAGAAAGCCTTAGTGGATTTCTTGGTTCCTCTCCTCGTTGACGTGAAAAAAATCCTGCCAGGGATGACACGGACTGGCCAAAGGACTTGTGCGAGAATAACAAAGCTGCAGACAAAAATATCCTTCTGTCCGTTGAGGTTTAACCTCTCCTTCCAAGATGGGGAGGAGGATTGGGAAGAAAGTAGCAGTTGCACAATTGAAACAAAATAAAATATAATAATAATTGTAGTGAAAGGGAGACAGAGGAAAACAACAGGAAAGACGAGTGATGCCCAGTATCTAAGTCCCCCATCAGTGATTGTTCCCTCCCAGCCAGCTCCCCCAGTTTATGCACTGGGCATGGCATTCCATGGTTTGGAATGTCCCCCTGGCCAGTTGAGGGTCAGCTGTCTGGGCTGTGCTCCTGGCTTCCTGGGCACCTCCTCAGGGAAATCTGCACAATTGATCCCAGTTTTGGGAGGGAGAATAAATGATACATTGGCAGACACACAATGCAGGTACCTGTATGTACTTTTAATGAGTGTGGAGCTGGAATTTAAGTGCTGTTTTTCCATCACACCTCTGCACATACTGTGAAACTGGTGAGGGATTGTGCAGAGAGTGGGCCACCAAAGGCATGCAGTTATGTGATCTTGGAAGTCTTTTCCAACTTTGATGATTCTGAGCTGCTGTCTTGCAAATCAGGGTGAAATTGCTTCCTACAGTCTGGAAAAGTTGTGTATATGAATCCCTAACTCTGTGTCAATTAACTCAACCCAAAGCATCGAGCTAGCCTTGATTTGCATAACCAGTAAGCATTTTTGTGGAGACACCAAGGCTTTAGAAATGCTACCCTATCACTGTGGCAAGGGAAAAAAAATGCACTTTTAAAACACACTGTCTCTGAGGATGAAAGTTACAGTCCCTGAGGGGAGGGGTGGGATTGGCAGCACACAGAGCTGATGCTGTTCAAAGTGGTTGAACCCTGTCATGGTTTTAGATGTGACTCAAGAAAGGACAGCAGAGCTGACCTACATCCCTTTGAGTTTAAGGATGTTGACGAGGAGTTTAGAAAAGCGAGGATAAAACTCCTTTAATCTGCCGGCAGGTTATTTGATTTTTTGATGTTTTAAGAAGAATTCCTTCTCTCTTTGCTCTGACTGCTAAAACTAAGTTGCCTGGGAAACACAGAAACCACAACTGTTCCGTACATCCCTGGTGCTCACTTGGTGATCCAACAAAAAATATGTTCCCAGGAAAAGCAGCCGTTTGCTGTGTGGTTGGATTTATTTTGCTGGGTGTTAAAATCTGCAGAGCTGCAAGATAAAAAAACTTGGAGAAATCAAGCTTCAGTCCAGCATGATTTTTATCTCATCCTCAATATGAGTGTCTTAACAGCCCCATTTTCCTTTGTATTACATGTTCTTTCCTATGGTTAATCTCCTTCCAATTCCTCAGCAGTTGATTAACCTTCCTTTTGTTTTTTTTTTTATGAGAGAGAGAAAAATCAATATAACAACTTGATAGCTCAAATTAATTTTTATTTTTGGAAAAGCCTTAAAATCCACCGTAAATGGGGCTATAGGTTGAGGCTGAGCACCAGCCTGTCCTTGCCATGCTTTATTTTCAGGAGCTCCTGTTCTGGGCTTTGCCATTTGTGCCTCAGATCTGATCTAATTGTCAAAGACAAAGAACTGCTCTGGCGGCCTCTCCCAGGGATAATCTCGTATGCTGAGAAAATCTTTAGACTTAATTAAGACAGTTTTATCATTCCTGTGAACTTG
Organism: Melanocharis versteri; assembly: GCA_013397845.1. Classification (NCBI taxonomy): domain Eukaryota; kingdom Metazoa; phylum Chordata; class Aves; order Passeriformes; family Melanocharitidae; genus Melanocharis; species Melanocharis versteri. Next base: position 273,154 of record VZTG01006317.1, read on the forward strand.
CACAGTGGCACAAAAAGGCCCTATTAATGCTCGGAAAGTCTCTCTATTCTAATCCAGTGATATTAAGCAGAGGTTTATTTCAATGAAGGTAACAACCCTCTCCAAGTGGGACTTGTTTTGCACAGAGCTGTGGATCATTCCTTTGTCTCCTCTAGAGATGAAACTTGAAAACTTACTCTACAAATAATTATTTTTACATCTTGAAAGTGGTGCTAAACTCAAGACCCCAGTTGAGCTGTCATTGGGAAAGTATAAATATCCTCCGAGTTTACCTCTTATAAGGCCTTTTTATTTTTATAACTGTTTAACAAGAAATGTAAAGTTATGCATCTGATCAAAGAAAGCCCCCTGATGTTTTATGCAACGTGTCTGCCTTTGACTAGAACAAAAAATAGATCTGAGAGTACTTTAATCTGTTGAAAGCAGAACTGTACTTACAGTAAGCGTCAGATCTCGATTGTTTGAAGTGACTTAGGATTCTCTCATCTGACTTGACATTGTTTTACTTCATTGTTCGTGTATTTAAGATAAAAGGAAGTCATTACTATTTTAAAGTTAACACAAAGAAAGTAGTCATGATCAACAGCAAAGGTTCCCAGCTCCTTGTCTGTGGGTTTTGGGGATGCTGTTTGTGAGTGACTCTGTATGCTCCTTATGTACAGTTATGTATTTATGTTGAATTATTAGTGCTCTACATTGTGGTACTAAAGAGCTGGAGGACAGTGCTGTGTAAACAAGGAAAAGACTCATTCAGGTCTTCACTTTGGTTTGCAAATTTGGGCTTGGATTCTTGCAGAAAGATTACTGCTGTTTTCTGGTGGAGTTTACACACTGGTTGAACATGAAGCTTTCAGTAAAAGGGAGAATGTGTGAACTTTAGAAACTTGCTTTTGGCTTGAGACTGTTTATCAGTTCCTCTCCAGTTATCAGAGTCTATTTCACTGACTCTCAAACAGAGGAGTTTGGAGGATTTGCATCCACCTGGATACCCAGCAGCTCAGTGGCACAGGTTGCCCAGAGGAGCTGTGGCTGCCTCATCCCTGGAAGTGTCCAACGACAGGTCGGATGGGGTTTGGAGCAGCCTGGGATAGTGGAAGGTGTCTCTGCCCCTGGTAGGGGATGGAACAAGAGATTTAAGGTCATTCCAACCCAAACCATTCTGAGATTCAAGTACAACTCCCATCGTGGACAGTGTCAGGCTTTAGCAGAGGGGTTTGCTGGGAGAGGAGCAATGGAAATGGCACGGAGGTGTCACACTCCTGAGGAGAGGCTGAGTGTGCCTGGGGCTTGGCTCCATCCCATTAATGTTCCCCTCCATGGGCCCCGGGGAATGGCTGTGTGCTGCCTGTAAGGCACCTTTCCTGCACCTCCTGCTTCTCAGATTATGGATTTCTTACAGTTTTGGGTCATGGTTGAACCAGATATGCCACTCATAATGTCTGGAAATTCAGCTCCTGCTTCTTGAGGCCCTCCCCTTCCTACTCCTTCATTTTCTCCATCAGCCCTTCATTCCAACCAATCATTTCATCCTGAAGAAAGATTTCTGGACAAATCATTCCTTGAAACTCATCCCCCCCTCCAGTGAAAAGTTCTGACCTCAAGTGGTCTGCAGGGAAGGCAGATGATTTGCCAAAACCGTCCCCATTTGCTTTGCTCTATGTTTACTCCTCAGTCTGTGTCTCAGGAGCCTTTAAGCACAGATGGTAACAGTCTGTGGGGTCTGTGCCTGCCCGGCACAGGGACACTGCCTCCTGTCCCCTGACAGTGCCTCCCTTTGAGGACAATGACTCCTTCGTTTGCAGTCCTTGGGCCATCCCCACTCTGGCTGTTGCAGATATCGAAGGGAAACACCTGGTGAGGACTTGCTGACCTGCCACAACCAAAATCTGCTGTAGCTTCAGGTATTCCAGTAGTTTTGTTCCAGGGCTTTGCTAAATTACGGGTGTTGGACAGGGAACAGAGAGGTGGAGGGGGGTGAAAGGTTCTTCAGCTGCACAATTAGAATAAAACCGGAACAAATGGAGACCGGTAAAGTTTCTGTCCCTGCACCTTGCCCCTGGCTCATCCTGTCAGTTCTGCCATAGCTTTCTTTGATCTACTTGAGCTGTCATTACGTGGGGCTTTTAACATGAGAATTCTTCCCAATCAGGAAGTAATTATAATCATAGACTGAAATATTTAATGGAACAACAATCACAGTTTTATTTATTTTCTATTGCAGCATATGTTTCTCTCCTGAGTTTTGGAAGATGTTGCTGCTTCCTCTTCAATCACAGAAAGGAATGAGCCATGACGTTTCTTTTTAATGAAAATGCTGATCTAGTGTTATCTTTGTAGAGCTAAATGAAAAGTTTCTGAGGCTGACTTGGTCGAATACACTTATGGTTTATCCTGTGGAGTGCTGATTTAGTGCTGGTAAGAAGTTTGATATCTTTTTTCATGTTGAGGCTGATTTTTAAGAGCCAGGGAGAACTTGGCCTGCTTGGTATTTGGTAGGATAGTTTTGTACGGTAAGAAAATCCAAGTGTTGAGCAGTGACACGTGTCTCTCAGGGCTGTTTAAAAGGATCCTTTCCTGCCAAAAGGGAAGCAGTGCTCAGGTTTATCTTTATGGAAGGGAATGGATCATCCAAGATGATGTCTGGATCGTTGTTTGGGATTTTTTTTAAGGTATTCCAGTGTGGTTCCAATTTGGTTTTTTCTTTAGTTGTTATCTTTTATTTTTAGGGAGGACAATACAGTAGAGAGATAAAACCAGTTGTCCTGTTTTTCCCAGCTCTCCCTCAATCCAAAGAAAAATCTGGTCATTCTCTCCCACTTCTTCAGAAAGATCATATCCCTGACATCTCCCTCTCCCATCCTTCTCCCGTGCTGATGCTTCTGGGGAGGATGGTGGGGCTCAGGAGGGCGGCAGAGTTTGTGTCCCTCTCAGCTGGACTGGCTCTGGATCCTCTGGGAGCTGCTACAGCCCAGGACAGGCTCTTTGCTCTGTATCTTCCTTGCTGTGCCTGAGGTGGCCACGGCCCTGCTGCCCCCTCAGCACAGGGTCCCTGGGGCTGGAAAAGCTCTCCAAGGCCATCGAGTCCAAGCTGTGCCCAAACTCCACTGTGCCACCAGCCCAGAGCACTGAGTGCCACCTCCAGGCCTTCCTTGGACACCTCCAGGGATGGGGACTCCAACACCTCCCTGGGCAGCCCCTTCCAAGGCCTGACTGCCCTGTCCAGGCAGAAATTCCTCCTGATGTCCAATCTGAGCCTCCCCTGGCACAGCTTGAGGCCGTTCCCTCTCATCCTGTCCCTGTTACCTGGGAGCAGAGCCCGACCCCCCCTGGCTGCCCCCTCCTGTCAGGGAGTTGTGCAGAGCCAGGCGTGCCTCTAGCAGTGACACCAAATCTCTAAACGAGCCAGTCTCCATAAGATGCTCTTAGGTGATTTAAAAAGAGAATATTTAAGTGTCTGGCAGGAGCTGATTTTCTGCTGTTTGCAATAAATTGCTTGAATACATGAGTGCAGAAGCCCTTTCTCAGGGCCCAACGTGCAGAGTGCTGTTAAATACAGAATTTTACTTGGCTTAGTGGCTCACAGAGAGTGGGTTTTCAATAAACAAAACACTTCCCATGATAATGGTAGAACACACACGCACTGTACCAAATGACTTTCCCAAATAATGTGTAGTTGGCTTGGGAAAACTGCCATTTGTAAAGAGCAGAACAATACTGTTTTCAATGCAGGTACCCAGAGTCCTTGAGGCTGGCTGGGCTCTCTTCAAATAGATGGTTTCACAGCCCATTGTCAAATAGTAACTGCGAAGGTGAAAAAAAACAGTGGTATGTTTTGTTGGTTGAAATTTCAAAGCTTTCACACTTAAAAAATTTAACAAGGGTGAGCTATAGATTCAGAAGCCTTAGAGATGTTTTAAGAAACGGCCAGTAAATCCAGTGCAACAAGGAGAAAAATCCTTCCTGCAGGTTCAAACTCTTCCCTTGCCCTTATTTCAGCATATTTCTATTTAGAAACTATTTTTAGGTGTGTTTCAAACACTTCCTGAATTGATTTAAACTCATTGCAACAAGTTGGGGTAGTAACTTTAAAGGAACACGCAGGTTTTAGTCTCTGTTTTTATTTACCCAAAACATCTTGAACTTAAACTTCCTCATGCAAATAGGTATGTGGTGGGACTTTTTAGCCTTTCAGAATTAAAAGAGAAACTTGTACTTCTAATATTTCAGTTCAACCTTGAATTTCAGGTGATTTCAGTTTTTGCCTCTGCATTGCAAATGTAACGATAAAAGTTTTCCTTCCTTTCGGTTCTTTGCCCTCCTCTTTTCCTATATTAAATTTTGCTGGCATAGAATTTATTATTGGTTTGTGTTGTCAGGGCAGCTTTTCCACTGGATGTGGTCGGAAGAAACTGGAATGAGATGGAGCCAGGCTGGGTCCCCTGAGAGTCGTTTCCCAAACTCTGTGCTTTCAGTCAATGATGCAAAGTTATGATACTCTGGCTCTTCAGGTGGGAACAGAATCCCACCAGCTCCCTGAAGATTTTCCCTGCCTGAAAAGATATCTGTAGGATAATCATATAAGCAATGTAGCCCTGGAACATCTTTTCCCCCTCATTTGGTAAATAATGGAAAAAAACCCCTCCCCCACCTTCCTGAAATTTCAAGTTATGGGTTTTTCATCCTATAAATCTCCTGGTTGATGTGATTGTTGCCAGCTAGAATGAGACAAGCTCTTGTACATCCCTGCTTTTCTCCCCATCTTAGCATAATTTTCTCCAGATACATGTCAATATTCTTTTAAGACATTATTATCTGCCTCCTATTTCCAACTGTTCCATGTGGCCTTAAAACACTCCTGTTCACGCATATGTTCTTTTAGAATCACAGAATAATACAATCATTAAGGTGAGAAACCTCTCAGATTGTCCAATCCAAGCAATCTTTCCAGATTTCTCAGTCCTGAGGACTGAAATTACATCAGCAGGGATAAAAGAGTATGTTTTGGTATGAGTATGTGTGTTACATGGGTACAAATTATACAGATAAATATTATATTTCACAGGAGACTTTGGAACTGCATGGCTTTAGCCAGAAGTCATAATTTAGCCAATTATTACCAGTTTTTCTAATTGCAGCTAAACCAGTCCAAAGGATGGAAAAAAGAAGTGCCTTCTGTTTGGACAGGTTCAGCCAGTTTTCGGCAAGTTTCTTTGACTTTCTTTCACTGACCCTACTCCAGTAGCTGTTACTGGCAAAGATGTATTTCTAAATGCCCATATTAAATATATAAATATACATGGCACGTATTTCTCATTGCTTCCCTCTCACGTGAGGTTCTGCTCTGGTATCTGCTGCTCTCATGCAGTAAATTATTTTTCTGCTCCAGATTAACAAAGCTGCAACACTGAGTGCCAGGGGCAAATCCTGAAGTATCTGCACCCCTGAATCAGGGTGGTGATGAGTGGTGAGAGCTTTGCAGAGCACAGTGTCCAAATGATCCCATTCCCCAGATGGAATATAGATAATGTCACTAAAAATACACACTAATTCATGTTGGTTTGCCCTGGGAGAATGTTTTTTTGCAGATGAGGTGGAGGAGATTCTGATGGGATGAATAGGTCTATGGATGATGCAAACTCACCAGGAGGTTGTGCCAGATTCTGTCCTTTCTGTCGGAGCTCACCCATCTTTGCAGCTGGCTGTTGTCCTGCTCTGAAACGCCCCTTCCTTTGCACCCCATTGTGTGTGTGGTGATTTCACTGGAGGGAAATCCCCGGACTGACCTTGATTTGTGTTTGTTCCCCCCAGGTCAGACTAAGGAGCTGAGGATCCTCATCACGCTTTCCTTGCAGGTCCAGGTAATCCCACAGGAGTTTGGCCAAACTCCAGAGAGCTCCATGGAAGCAGATTGGGACACTTCATCGGGATGAGGCTGAAACTGGACCGAGAGGACCCTCTGTGTCTGTGACAGCGAGACAATTCCACTTTTTCCAAGGTCCTCTGTGCTCCACAGGTGCTCATATTTGAGATGTCTATCCAGAACACCTTCAGATCCAGAAAGCAAAAAAAGACAAAAGCTGTTACTTTTCAAATTCCAGCAGTCCAGTTTGTACAATGTCCTGAAGTCCTGAATTTGTCATATTTGCCATATATTCCCTCCATCCTTGCTCTGATGTGATCCTGTTGAGGCACCATTAGCAGAGGGAGATGCAAGATGGTTTTCCTGATGGGATGTCAGAAGGATAAAGGGAATACACAAGGGAGGGGAGATTTTTGCCTAAATAGAAGTTGCATTTTCATCCCACCTTTCAACTAATTTCAATAAACACATTAAAAAATGTAATGCAAAATAAAGAGGGAAAAATACTTTTAACAAACCACCTTAAGTCTGAATTTAGAGCCTTTTATATTGGGTAACACAAAGTACAAGTGAATGGCAAAGGAGCAGCAAATCCCTAGAGCAGGCCCACATTCCATGTTTTATGAAAAAGATATGATGCAAACAAGCATCTGATTAATAATTAGTGGTGGTGATTTGCATTCGTACAAAGAAATCACCCTTACACGATTCTAGGAGAAGGAAAATAATTATAAAAATTCAGTTTTAGGGCTGCAACAATGTAAGGGCATCTCAGTGTAGATATGAAAGGGTTGTCTTGGTTGGGTTGTCAGCCACAGCCTGAGCTCCACTTCCCAGTTTGGCTCTTCTTCATGTTCAAAAGATTGGAAATTCCAGGAAAATGCACCAACCTCACTTGTAAGGAAAGGATAAAAATATAGGTCAGGACCCAGTTTAGCCAAAAGAGGGTGCTAACGTATTTATGGAGTTGGTTAGAGCCAAAACCGAGCAGGGAAAACACAAATTTCACCATGTTGTTCTGCATTTTAAATAATGAAGGAGCATTTTTATTTATGGTAAGCCATGGTGAATGTAAACAATTTAATTTTTACAGATAACATTCAGCTTCTCTAAGTGGATTATTAGATATTAGCAGCTTGGTGGGATATTTAAGAGCTAAAGAGGATAAATGAAAATATACTAGGATGGTAACCTTTAGATTTCACAATTATACTGCAATTCCTGAGACTGGCCTCTCTTCTCATCAAAAAAATAAAAGTGATTGAAACTGCACAGAAAGTACCAGAAATGTGGAAGTATGATAGAGACAAACTGTATTTTCTGCCTAACCAGATTTGCATGTTTACCTTGATTTATGTTAGTTTAGATTTGACTCACTTCATCCTTGAGATGAGCAGAGTTTTGGAAATCCTGTGAAGCTACATATTTCCAAAAGACAAAATTCTCCCATAATACTGGAGAAGAACACTGTCACTTGTTGGCAGAGAGTTGCAGCCTCTCAAATTCACTGTGGATTTGAATTTTTCTTGTGTTCTCCAAGAATTCTGCTGTCAAATCCTAGAGGAGGAAGTGTTGGCACAAGGTGTTCCCTCTGCCACTGCTCCGTGTCCCCTCCCTGAGTTACTCGTGTCACACAGCAGATCCTTCAGCCTCTCACAATGACACTTCACGTGCACATTCTACTTTTTAGTCTCACCAGAGCACACTAAATTTTAAGCAAAATATAATCCCAGGGAAAAACTCCTCCCCTCTCATACCCTGCACTGAGGTTCCAGATTTTTCTGCCCTGTTTTCACTTACGATGACCAGGAACACTTGCAGAGCTTAGGTGCTGACAGGAAAAACAGGGAAATCTTTTATGGAAAATGTTCCTCCATATCCTTTTATCCCTTTTGGGGGCATTTTGGAGGGAATCCTTCCCGCCTGTGTGGGCAGTCCCCAGCACACCATTCAGAAGCTGTGCCATGCATTGTGGAATTTCACATTTGATTTTCAAGGTGATGGTTTAAACCATATGAGGTGAGTTTCCAAACTTGTTTTTTCCCATCACTTTGGTTGTTAAACGGTGCCAGCATCTTCTCAGACATGGCTGCTCTATTTTTTTTTTATTTGAAAAGAGAGAAAAGCCAACAGTTTCAAGATCTGGTGCCTTCCTCTCAGCAGGAATGTAACCCCCAGAGCTGGTCACCAGCTAAACAGAATAAAAAATGATGAGCCATTTTCCAAAAATTTGGCAGCATCAGTCTGTTTTTTGCTCGGCCATTGCTTCCACTCCAGGTTTTAATTAAGAGTTGCATTTTTGACAGGGAAGAAGAAAGGGCAGACGAACAGTCTTGAATTGTCTGAGCCTTTAAGGATGAAAAGTGGTCACACAGACTGAGCTGGTTTGTGGTAGTGATTCACAACTTTTGGAGATTTCTGTCCTCAGTTCTGTGTATTTAGCAAGAGGGCTAAAATCTTGCTAAATCTGATCTAAATTCATATACATCTACGTCATATACCTGTATTTTCCTGCAGATCTGTGTTAAGCCAAGCTGACCAGGTTCAGGAGGTGATAATTATACACTCTGACTTTCACTTTCCCCCTGGAGGTGTGGCCTCAATTGTTACTTCTGTTTTGTTTGCTTTGCAAACTTGTCAGTCTTTAATTGCAACATCTGATGATAAATATAGCCAAAAATGCTTCTACAGCTTCATATTAGTTTTTTTTTGTCGAATGCACAGAAACTGCCTCAGCATCTCTATCCCTGTCAGGGTTATTAATGGAAGGAAGAATTTGTGTGGAACAAACTTTGGCTTTTCCTCATTATGCCCCAAAGGAATTGTTATCACAAACGGGCAACAGAAAAGATATTGAGCATCAGGAAATAAAATGTGAAGGGATATCTCAGGTTTTAAGACTTGTACATTGCAGAGTCTAAAAATACTCATGAACATATTTTTCCTGACTGCAAAGGGTAGAAACTTTTCCATCTGACTTCTCATAGACCAGGTCAAATGCTTATAATAGAAAACGAACATAAATTCTAAAACAGTTTGGAAATTGAAAAGATCGATTTTCTTTATGTACATGGCAATTTCTTGGGATAAAGAAGCCAAAAACTATAAATATGCACAACTAGAAATGGTATACATTGTTTTCTTGTGATGGCATTTTCAACAACTGCAAAATGAAAGCAGAATGATGCATGGGATTTAAATCCAGGGGGGTTATTAGGCTTTTCAAGTGAAATTATGGCTAATACTTCTGCAATTCCACCTTATGACATTTGCCCACTTCATATAAATATTCGTACTTTTGAAAAACATATAAATGTCTGCATAAGTTGATTTTTATTTTTTTTTTTCATTCCTGTTGGTGTCTGGCAAGTTTCTGGTAGCTGCCTTTAGATTTCTTTCATCAGAAATGCTGGAATTTGCCCGAGTTTATGTTGTGTTCTACCTCCCTAGTTTCTTTATAGTTTATGAGGGAGGAGTGAATTGGTTTTTCTTTCCCTGTGTGCTGAAGCTCCCCTTGCTGCCTGCTGCTCCTCTGCAGCCTGATCTGGAACAGAAACATGAGCTGGGCCTGCTTTGCACAAATGAGATGGAATAGCAGGAAATCCAGGTGGGAAATGAGCAATGCACATGCACTGAGAGCCATTTGCACAGGCTTATAGGCACTACCGAGCCCTGTGTTTTAGGCTGTGTTTAAGCTGATTTAAGAAATAAAAATGGTGACAGTCTGTGCCCAGAGACTTTTGTTGTTTTTCAGAGGTGACTGTAACTGCAGAGCTGATTTAGGCCCAAAGCTGTGGACGCACACAGAGCATTTTTGCATCCTTGACATTTTTATGATCTTTTAAGGTCAGGTGCAATGTGTGCCCTGGGAGAGAAGGGGGTGAAATCATAACCAAAAGCTGTTAAAATGACATTCTGACACTTTTATTAGACACAAATAGATCAGGGCAGTGGTCAAGGCTGCCAGAGCTCCAGGAGCATTTGGACAACGCTCTCAGGGATGCACAGGGTGGGATTGCTGGGGTGTCTGGGCAGGGCCTGGGGTTGGACTGGATGGTCCCTGTGGGTGCCTTCCAGCTCAGGACATTCTGTGATTCAATATCTCCTGGGCACTAGCACACAGTCTATAACCCCATATTATTCCCAGTTCACTGCTGTTCTGAGCTCTGATGAGTTCTGAGAGGCAATGAGCTGCTCTGGGTCCCAGCCACCCCAGCCACGGCGTCTTTATGGACAGAAGCTACAACCTCCAGCTGGATGCAGCTGCACAAGAACAGCGTTACCATCTCAGACTGTTCTATGCTGCCATTAATCCTTAACAGCAAAAGGAGATGCACTTCTCCTGATTTCATCCAAGGACTAGAGAATAAGGGAGCAGCAAATGTGCAACAGCTCCGTGAAAAGTCCATGGATGAACCATGTGCTGAGGTGAGACAGGGGTTTAGGAACAACGTGGTGAACAGCATGGCTAGCTGCAATCAGTTAAGGAAAATAAACAAATTAACTTGCAGCTCCACTACTGAAGGTGGCCCTGGTTTAATGGAGCTCCAGGGCAGCTGTGGAAGTGCTGCTTTTACTGGAAACCATTTCAGATTCTGGGTTTTGTGCTAAGTTTGATGCCAGCAATGGCTAAAGAGTAGATGTGAAATAGCACCGCCATCCAGATGAATGTTTCAAATTGCTCTTGCTGGTGGTTGTTTGGCTTCTCCTGCTCTTTTCCTTTTGTGCATCTCCATATTCCAAAGTGAACCCTGTGCAGTGAAGACATTTCAAAGGAGTTACTGGAATTTAAAAGTTCCTTCTGCTTAGCAAGCTGAGAAGGCTTGTCTTCCCCACCATACTAGGAGAGCTCTCTGGAAGAGTGATGTCCAGGAGCTGCCAGGCAGGGTAAAGGCTTCTTCAAGTTATTTGAGGAAGGTTTTTTCCCTTTCCTTGCTCCACCAGAGTGCCCCTGACTGGCCTCTCTTGTGCCTCTGCCTCACCCCACCATACCCCCACCCTTCTCAGGGCTGTGCCATCCCAAGTACTCCCCGCAGCGAGTCCAGCCTCCCTCCCCGTGGTCCCTGCCTGCTCTCCTGGTGACCTGTGCCCTCCCCTCCCTGCAGCCGGGCAGCTCCCACCTTGTCTCGGGTGCTGTGGAGATGCCGTAGCCCAGCGCAGTGGAGCTGCAGCTCCTCCTGCCCCTTTCCCAGGCTGTGGCCACCTGGGTGTCCCTTCGTCCTGCCCTGGAATCCCTCCAGTCTCTCCTGCTCCTGCTGCTCTGCCTCCTTTTGCTGTGAGTGCCAGCTCTGCAGCGAGAGCTGCAGCGGCCGTGGCCGTGCTGGGAGGGACAGCTGCTTTCTGTGACAGCAGCCAGTTGTTATACTGAGCCCAGTCAAAACAAAATGAAACAGTAATTAAGATTTATGAAACAATTGTCTCACAAAAGCCTACTGAAAAGGAGAAGCGATAATAAAAAAGCTGAAAGAAAAAGAATTGCTTGTTGCTGGGACTACTGAAAACGTAGCAGCAGGTAAGGCTATCGCTGATGGGCTGAAAATCTGAAATTCAAATGTTCTCTCTGCTTTCAGCAAGTGCCACGAATGAATTTTTCTGCATGCCTGACCTGCTTTGTAGTCGGCTGGCGTGGGATTGTGACTTGCATGTAGCTTCATTTGCTAATGCAAACCCCAGTGTTGGTAATGCCTGACTGAGCGATGCTTCACTGCCCTTCTCAGGCTCCTGTTGGAGTGAAACACTGACTAAGATGATCTGAGCTCCTCTGTTGCTACCTGAATCCGTGTGCAACTGGGCTACTTTCAATTATAGAATAGTGAAAGCTTTGAATTCCTGCTCCAGACGAGTTATTAACGTCGGTATCACACTGTGATAAAACCACATTTTTAATCTTGCAGTACTTAAGGTACATAAAGCATCACTGCTGCTTGAGATTTACTGGCTTCCCACTGCTCAGGTTCACTTTGTCAGCAGCAGAGGAAAGTCGGCTTTGCGCTCGCAGGTAAAATGGAAAGAACTAGAAGAAGTTGTTGTTCAAAGCTCTTCTGTGGGCGAGGGGAAAATTACAGAGTTAGTACAAATTGTCTTTTGCTTAATTAAAAACAGAACAAACAAAAAAAGCAAAACAACCCCTGCCCCTCAAATCTCAAAAACCTATGGGAACTATAGAAACATCGGTAATAGTTAAGAAATTATTAAGTCTTTTCTCTTCACCAGTTAAGGTTATCTTTGGTTCCTGTGGATGGAATTTAGACCTTAACGGCAAATTCTTTCCCAGGAAATATGGGAGGAGAAATAGTGCTTAAACCAAAGACTGTTATAGTCTGGGTATTGGAGAGCTGAGCTGAGGTCAGGCTCCCTCACCTCAGCAGCCTGGAAAACTCGAGTTTTGGATTATCCAACTCGAGCTCAAGCTCTTAAAGCTCTTCCTGCTTTTCCTTTACTCGAGAGGCTTTCTGTCCATGCTTTTTTTTGCTGCAGAAAGCTTTGGCCGACCCTTTTGGGGGGTTTTGCAGAGCAGAACGTGAGCTGGAGCTGCACAGCAGATTAAATCGTGGACTCCTCTGCTGGCACTGGCTCAAGGCTTTAGGTGTTGGTAAGGGCTCAGGGAATGTGTGACTGCACCAAATTCCCCGCTTCTGCTTCCCACTTGGACACCTGTGGGCACAGAGGTTAATATTCCAGAGGATAATTGGGTATTTCAGCACCAGCACCTCACTATTTAGTAGTAGCTTTTTACGAAATGATGCAATTTCATCACCTCTGCTTTCCTTTTTTTTTTGACAGCCAGTGTTAGAGCCAGACTTCGCTGGTGTAAATAGGCATTAAAACTGCTTTAATTACTCTGCTTTACCCCAGTGGAGGCTGCTGGGACTTTGGCAGCTTCTCTTCAGTGCAACCTAATTACTTTTACACAGGCAACAATTTTCTCTTCACAAACCACCTGACCTTGTCAAGCAGGTTCATTGTTGACCACAATCTGCTCCCCAAACTTCCAGCTCCTTAAAAAAAGGTGAATATAAGCCCAACTTTCTAGACAGGAGTTAATATGAGCTTTCTCTGGCTTGCACATAAAGGATGTTTCCCACCAGGCAATGCAGGGAGAATTGGGCACTGGGACATTGCAGCCAAAATAAATTTACTCCCAAAGCTGATAGAATTTCAGAGTTTTGGTGCAAGACGTGATGACCTCCAAATATCTCAGCTATTTTCTGTAGATTTTAAAATTTATATATTGTTTCATGCAAATTGCCATCCATTTAATGGACGGACTTGCGGGCTGTGAGTGTTTTTAGATCTAGTTTGCTGTAGTAAGCTGGTGTCACACTACTACAGATTTTCAGATTATTTTGTCTAAAGCAGAAACATCTGAAAGAAACAGAAGATCAGGATCTACAGAAAGTGCAGAAAAACATCAGAAACCAAAAGAGAGAGAGGTTTTATGATGACCACAGCATGACTCCAGCTTTTATCTTTGCAAAGAGATAATATATTCACAATATCGCATTGTCTTTCCTTTGAGGGAGTTTCAAAGATGCCCGAGGAAGGCTCCTACTGTCTGATAACTCCAATTATCAAACTCTATCCAAAATTATCCTGGGCTGCTCTTCCAGTCCGAGGCTTTTCAATATCCAGTTTGGAGAGCACTGTGGGTGCACAGCAACAATGTGCTGGGAGATGGGAGCAGGAGCTCTGTGGCTCCATCACATCCCTTGGGAAAATGTCTTCTCTCCTGTTCATGTGGGATATCTTGGTTCATTCGCATGTTTTGGGATACAAAGGGTGAGCTGAGCAGCTTGTAAAGGATGGTTTAATTCAAATGGTTGAGGTGGGCAGGAAGAGGGAAAATGGGGCTTCTTCACGCCCTGGGTTGCAGAGGAGGAAGGAAGAAGGGCTGGATGGAGTGACAGGAAAAACTCTGGAGAGCTCAAAACTGAACTCAAGTTTCTTGAGTAAAATATTTTAATCAGTAGTTTTGTTGGCTGCCTCCTATGAGCAGCTGCACACATCTGTCTCTACCCTTTTGGGAGTCACATTCCTTCCATACTTCCACTCTTCCACAGTGCTTGGCTGTATCATCACGGTGTTCCAAAAATTAGGTATCCCACAGGCAGTTTAGTTTGCTTATTCCTGCATTCCAGGCAAGCTAAGATTAATTATAGCTAATTGTAGTTCTTTCGCCCTGCGCTTGCAGCTCCCCAGTTCGGGGGTCTTTGGGGGTCTTTGATGAAGGCTCCCAAGGTCTTCTTCACACTTGAAATTTTCAACTTTGCCTTTGGAGCATGCGCAGTTACGGTGCTCCTTGGTCTGACTGGTCTTAACCAGTATAAATTCTTTGTTTTGTGGCTAATTGGCTTTGCATTTGCCAACTTTTCATTAGAACTATACTTATCTATCTCTGGAGCTATCCACCTGGTGAGTTTTTTCTTCTTTTTCTGTCTATTCAGCATTAAGCATCTAGTTAACCATATACTAGCCACTACATTGTATAAAAAAGTTATTTATATCAGGTTATATAGGTAAAAATGTTATTAATCAGGTTACATAGGTATCAGGCTATATAGATATAGAAAAAGTCATTATTTAGGTTATATTGATATCAGGCTATATAGATATACCAGGTTATATTGATATCTTATAACTCAAGCTAAATAAGCACCTTGTAACTTTGACCTAAGTTATGCAGGCATCACCGCTGTGTTGAATTTTAATTTACATGCATTAAATTAATATCTGCATGGTTGCAACCACCAGATCAAAATATTCTTCAAGAATTTAAGCTTGGAAATAAAATATCCATTTGAGTGAACACATATCTGTATGTTTGGGTTTTCTAGGTGGGAAATCCTCAGTGGGTAAATCCAGAGCCCCTTGGCAGCCCACTCTTGTAAAAGAGTGCCAGATTTTTTCCACACCTGTGTGGGATTTAATGTTTTTTTATAGCCCCTAGTGCATTATTTTGCTGTGGCTACCCCACAAACCCGTGATAAATACATATTATAGTATTGGCTTTTCGCAAACATCAAAATGGATGTTATGTGTATAATGTTAATTCTTATAGAGGTAGCTTTTTTTATAAAGATATAATGATAACTAAATGCCTTTATTTTTCTTTGTTNCCCTGTCACCAATGCACGAGTGTGCTTTAAACTCTGTGTTCCCCTCTTATTTCAAATTCTATGGTATTTTTCTCTATTTTGGAAGAGGTTTGTGTTAGGCAAGCCTTCAGGACGTCTTGGTGTATGAGATAGAGATTTGAGTGTTTAGCTGTCCACTTTACCCCTTTAATGGATTTTATTCACTTTGTTATTGAGTAGCAGGATGGAAGGAGCACTTGTGCCCTGGCTGTTTCAATTCACTAGTATTATTGATAAACTGTATTCATTGGTATTATTGATAAATTAAGCCCACAAAATACACAGAGGCTTGCAGATTTGAGGTTCCAGGATCATATTCTTCCAGGATCAGAACAAGTTACTGGATTTAAAGTTGCTAAAGGAGAAAGTAATGCCATAGGATAGACGAGGCATGTGCTCTAATGCATCTTTTTTTGTTCCAACAATATTTTGGACATGAGCGCTCCAGATTTTTTTTGTCATCTGAGTGTCGCCAGCGGCAGCCAGCCCGGCATTAGCCAGCAATCAACACTCCCTAAGCATCTGCTAATGGCTGGAAGGGGTGAATAAAAAGGGATGCTGAGCAGGGCGGGGTGAGTCTCCCCTGCACTGTATCACAGAGAGACCAGCTACAGGAAATCAGGCTCCCTCCTGTCCCGGGATAACACCAAAGTGTCTTTAACGGCTGCCATTTCCTTGTGGCCTTCGCTTTCTTTTTAGTCCCACAATGGGGATGGCTGGGTGTAGTTTCAATCTGATATTAGGAGGTCTTTAAGAAAACCCGAGTTTCTTGGGAAATCCCCCTTCTGGCTTTCTTCTGAAATGAGAGCAGCAATGATAATAAACCCCCAAAATTTTATTTCTTTTATGTTTCGTTTATTGCTACTTCGTCCAAGCCAACTTTTTTATCAGTGCTCCGGGCAAAAGCAGTGATGCCAGTAAATCACGGAACATTTCCTCTGCTCTGGGGTGTTCCAGGGAGGCTGGAAGTGCGGATGCTGCCAGTCCTCGGTGTGCCCTGCGCAGCATCCCTGCCGAGGATCCAAAGGCTGATCTCCCTCCGACCTCCCTGTGTGAGGGTGGGACATCCTCTCCTGCCTTGCCAGACGTGAGTTTAACAAGGAACTCAACTAAGATCCCCTCGCAGGTGACTCGCTCTCCTCCTCCTCTCCCGGCGGGGAGAAGGTTAGTGCTAGGCACAGAAACACTCCCCAAACCTCCCAAAGCTATGGGAAGGGCTGCTCGAAGTAGATGCTCTCACAACACCTGAGGGAGGAAGGATTCGGGGTGGAGATGGACACCTCGGCTTTAATAACTTGGGCTTTCTCGGCTCCCTAAATTGTCCCTGAGCTCCAGGCACAGAGCAGCCGCCCTGCCAGGTTTGTGGCTCCCGTCAGCAGCGAGTGCTTCAGTTAAATTCCTTCTTTCACCTCTGGCTCCAGACAGGGGTTTTGGGGGCTCATTTATCCTTTTCGGTCGTTGGTGTTAAATCCTCCTGTCCTGGCGCTGACTGTGGAGCTCCTGACTCGAGTTTTCTTCTCACGCTGCTACTTCAGAAGAAATGAAAGTGCCTGGAGAGAGTTTTAAACCCGGCTAGTGCAGAGTGCCGATCTCCTCAGTCTCCTTTCTAAAGGCAGTGAAAGCTGCCATTTGTGTTAAAATCAGGAGGGATATGAATCTTCAGGTTTCAGTAAATTATTCCTGTCACTTGGTCTCTGACTTCTGCATTTGTGCTTCTCTGAAACTTATTAAACGTGTCTGAAAAACAGAAGGGAAAGCAGCACACCGCAGGTCACAGTAAATGATGTTGTTTATATTTTGTCTACACTAGGAGAGGCAGTAAATTAGTCTGGGCTCCTCACATCAGGGAGACTTTAGATGACATTGAATATCCGAATGTCTCTCTGCGGGGACACAGTGTGCTGCTGCATTTCCCAACTTTTATCTAGTTTTGAATGAAAAGGAATGGGAGTGTGTGATGTCTATCAGCAAATTAGGACATAGATAGACAAATAACCTTGGTCTGGAGAAGGAGAGCATGGCCTTATGTTTGTGATGGTGAAGAAATGGATTTTGTTCTTGTTTGTCACAATTCTCACGGGGCCTTTCATGAAACTAAATGAGCCCATCTTTTGTCTTCCCCTCTTTTATAGCAGCCCCCAAACACTCACTAAAGGTGTTTTTTTGCTGGTTTAGCTTTAACAGAAGTGTTTGTGGTTTTCCAGAGCACATCAGATTGGGTGGCATTGCCCTTCTTACTATTCCCACTCACTCAGAGTGTCATCCCATCTGTAGGGTCAGGACAGGCAGGATCCTGCAAACACCTGAAAAACTTGGTTTCTTTCTTTTTCTAAACATGGACCATGGAAACCACACATAGAAAAGACACAGAAAGAAGACATTAAAAATTTGTGACTTGCCCAAAACCAACTGGTATTCTGGAGCCTGAAGGTGTTCCCAGAATCCTTTGTATAGTGGAAAACTCTTCTTTTTACATATTATTTTCCTGAAGTAAATTGAGGACTCATTGTCTTCCTGCAGTGTGCAGACAGAGCATTCCTTCTGCTAGTTCTCCTCCTGGCTTTGGGAGCTGTGCATGACCAACCTGAGCTAGATCTTTTAATCCTCAGTCTGGGATTTTGGGAACTTCCCTGAGAAAATGAATTGTGACACTATTAGTCCATGCAACCTTTTCTATTCCTTGGTAGAGAGTCTTAAACTGTATTTTAAGTGAGAAAAAGATGTGCATATACCCTTGTTTTGGAAGGAAAGGAAAGGATTGGGCGCTTCGATCTTTGGAAATCGCTGTATTACAGAGGACAACTTCTGGTTTATTTTGTGTGTGGGTGATACGTGTTTGTAAAGTTTTGTTGCCTGGTTCAGGCTCATTAAAGCACCTTTTGGAGGTGTCATTTCTGAGAAAGGAGCAGGAGGGATGGAGGACAGAAAGGCCTCCTGCCTCCAGGCACTCCCTGACTCCAAATCTTATTACTCATGTTAAATCCTAGCTCTCCAACATTTATCTTGCAAAATGTCCCATATTTTTCTAAAATGATTAGATTGACTAAAGAAATAGAAACCTATTTTATATGATGATACCTTGTGAAATTAAGGTTGACAGGCGATAGACTTTGTCTGGAGAGGCACTTTAGAGAGAAAAGTAATCAATGGAGAAAGTTCTAGGGAAATGTTAGCATAAGAATGAGTGGTTTCAAATAGTCTGCTCATAAATTCCGGCTGGACCTCAGAAGTTTGCTCACAGATAGAGGAAATGAGGTTCTGGAATGACTTTCCAATAATAATGGGAAAAGCAATCAAGCGAGTTGTGAAGATGAAATAAGTTTTGTGCAGGTAACTGCTATAAAATTATCATCTCATTCATTCTTTGGGAACTTCCTCATGGGCCGGTTCTTCTGTCCTAGTGGAAAGTCCCCAGTGGGCAGGACTGGGGCTCTGCAGGCCAAATGGCATCCTCTAAAGACTCTTGTTTCTGTGAAATTTTATAAAAACTTCTCCTAAGCTCTCAAGAATCTTTATGGATAAAAAATGGGTTGGGGTGGCCCTGGCTGGCTGCTCTCTCACACCCCACTCCTCAACACATCCCATTGTTCATGTGCTGGTGGAGAAGATGAGAGGTACTTTGTTGATTCTTCTGCCATTGTGCCTTGAAGTCTAGAAAAAAATTCCTTTATTTGTGAGCATTTCTAACTTTCTTCACAACTGGCATCTCTAAAGGCCTCTGAGAGATGTAAACAGCAGCATTCCCATTTTCCACATGAAAATAAACCTTGCCAGCTTGGTTGGAACTAATTTTCTAATTAATGGCTCCCTGATTTTCTCTTTTCCTTAGACGCTGTGGTATTCCTGTGGATAACAACACTTTTGTTGTTGTTAGGCTCGATTGGGTTATTTTTCCCTAGTGAGTGTCTCTTTTGATTTAACTGTAGACACTTAGGGAGAACAATATGGAGGAGATAAATGAAAGTGCACAGAAAATATTCATTAAAAATATAGGTCCTTGTCTTACTTGCCACAGAAGAGCAAGATGTAAGATTGCTTTTCTTTAGATCCTTTTCTCACAGCCTATTAACAACCCCTTATCTTTTTTCTTTTTAAACTTTATATTTTTTTCCCAAAAGTCAGAAATGTGTTTAACAAGTGAAAACATTCTCCTCTAAAGGTCACCCCACTCTTAGATTGACTTGACTGTTGATTGCACTTGAGCTCGTAGCTTTAATTCACATTAACCCCATTTGTTTTTAATTAAGCAATGTCTTTTGAGCAAAGACAGTCCATCACTGCTGTCAACAGGTAAATTTTGCTCTTTACTACTGAGTCTTATATTTTAGTTTAACAGAGATTAAGTTTTGAGGGCGATTTACTCAGACTATAGATTTTTAAGCAAGAATGCAAATTGTCTCACAATTTGCTGTGGTCCAATTTAATCTAATAGCTTTCAAAGTGAATTCTAATAGAAAAAACTTGCACAGCCATAGACCCAGCTGCATATTTTAATGTATTTCCTTGGTATCCAGTGTGTACCAGGTAGCATTTCTGTTTATTAACACTGACCCTGTCCAGTAAAGACCCTTTCAGAACTGGTGGGCTCCCTCTTCCTCTCTTCCCATCAGAAAAGCCCTTTACTAGTGGTATTCACGAAATACTGCTTTGGGGTTGGCTAATCAAACACAAGCTTTGATATATGGGTTACAGTGCTTAAAAAATGGAAAAAAAACAACCAAACAAAAAAACCTCAAACCCTAAGACCTACAGATTTTTGGGTTATGCCCTGGGTTTGTGTTTTTCATCAACTTACTTAATTTCTCCTGTTTTCTGAAGTGCATCAAAGAAGAGAACATGGAGAAGGTTGTCTGGGATCAATTAGTGGCAGCTCTCTGAATCAGCAGCATAGCAAATTTGGATAATCCTGTGCCAGGACCTGTTCATGGTGAACACATTGGTATCTTTTCCATTAAAGATGTTAAGTTTTCTGACTGATATGTTTTGGATGATAAGTATCGTTGTACTGGAATTGTTTCATTAATAGTGGCAGGAATATGTAATTTCTTTCCTATCCTACACTGGCTTGGGTGCTACCAACACCACCCACTGAATCACAGAACCACAGGATGGTTTGGGATGGGAGAGACCTTAAAGCCCATCCAGTGCCACCTCTGCCATGAGCTTCCACTATCCACTTGGTTGCTCCAAGTGCCATCCAACCTGGCCTTGGGCACTTCCAGGGATCCAGGGGCAGCCACAGCTTCTCTGGGAACCTGTGCCAGGGCCTGCCCACCCTCCCAGGGAAGAATTTCTCTCCAGTATCCCATCTAACCCTGCCCTCAGGCAGTGGGAAGCCATTCCCCCTTGTCCTGTCCCTCCAGGCCATTGTAAACTGTTTATTTGTACTGTTTGTTTCTTGTCTGTGTTAATCACATAATGCTGATTCCTTGCATAGAGCACAATTTCTGTGCAAAGAGACCAACGAAGAAAATGTAATCCTGTGTAAAATTTGCAAGTGAAAGGGCAATAAGGGTCTTGGAGAGTATTACAATATTTCAGACGATATTTGGCAGCTGAAGGCATACAAATTCCTAAATCTTTCTGAATTAGTAGTGATTAGTAAATATTATACATGCATTTCTAAGGCTTTTGCCTTTTCTTTTAAGCCACTTCTGTGTTCTGACAGCACAAGTGGAAACTGTGGCAGTTGTGACTGGAATGCTGATAACTAAAGCAGGCTCTTTCAGGCAGAGGTATTCATTAGCTGGTTTTGCTTGAGCTGTAGAGTATCGTTAGTATTACATGTATACTTACACAATTATTTTGCTTTGCTTTTGACAAGACAGAACAGAATTTCTGACATACTTATTTTTTTGCTCCTTTATTTCTTAGCAATGGAGTAAAATTTGCCCGTGGAATAAACCCTTTCCTTCTAATAGGAGGTTCTGCTCAAAACGTCTACATTTTTGTTATTTCATGTATTCACTCCTCCTCCTCCCCTCCTAGCTGGACTTTTTGGTAATAGATTCTTGGTTTTTTTCTATTGGTTCTTGGGAAAACTAATGAAAAGGAAGTCAAAAATAGTAATCAAACTGAATTATAGCAAAGCTCTGACTTTCAGCCCACAATTGCTACAGAAATTGGGCCCAATTAATTATAAATTATAGGCACATATAAGTGAAATTTCCTTTTCTTTATTTGGCTGGTTACTTGATGATTTCTTTCTTAGAGGTTCTTTTTTGTAAGAGAATTTCACAGCCGTGTCCTGTCTGCCTACATGGGAGACCCCATTGCCCTTAACTTTGGGAGAAATAGGTAGGGTCTCCTTCACTTAAAATCTCAGGTGTTTTTCATTTTACTTTTTTTTCCCCCCATTTAGCACTCTGCTCCAAAAGATGTGTCTTTTACTGCCTCTCACAGCCACATTTCCAGTGCTGCTGCTGCTCTGTGCCTGCGTTTGTGCCTGTTAAGGAAAAAGTGCTGGAGGCTGCTTCCAACATTTTTATTGCATCCCTATAATTTTTCCGTGCACACCTCTGCTCCTGGTTCATGGAATCACAGGATCTCCTGCTGGAAGGGACCCTCAAGGATCATCCAGTCCAGCTCCTGTCCCTGCACAGACCCCCCAACAATCCCACCCTGTGCATCCCTGGGAGCGCTGTCCAAACGCTCCTGGAGCTCTGGCAGCCTCGGGGCCGTGCCCATTCCCTGGGGAGCCTGGGCAGTGCCCAGCACCCTCTGGGGGAAGAACCTTTCCCTGATCTCCAGCACAAACCTCCCTGACACAGCTCCAGCCGTTCCCTTGGGTCCTGTCCCTGACACAGGACTACATTAAAGCAGGGACCTTCCACATCGAAAGTGTTTAAATTAAAAGCTGAGGTGGTGCTTCAGAGCCATCGCTGGGACAGGCTGGAAGGGCAGGGCTGGGGTTTGGGGGAAGAAGGCAGCTCTGGAAGCCCCACTGCTTCCTTTGGGTCCGGGACTTCACTCTAAATTCCAAAATATTTCTCCCTGCAGTGCATGGTGCCTGTTTGTGGGAGGAAAAGATGAAACTGGGAGCCTTGAAGATCCCTGAGAATGGTAATCAGCCAAATTTGTGTTTTGGAGGGGAAAAGGAGGCTCCTGCTGATAAGAAAGGGTCTCTTTGATTCTAATCTCTTTCACCTGTTGAACAATTATTGATGACTTTCATTACGGTGCTTTGTTGCCGGTGCTATGAAAGGAGAATAATCAGTGCTGCATTAAGGTACATGTAAAAAGCCTGTCTCTATTTGCATGGTAATGAAGTACTACCTAAGGTGTTAGAAGGAGAATCAATAGGCTAATGAGATTTTATGCAAACAATCTCAAGTAACAACCTGGGCTCACCCTTAGATAAAAGGATTTGTTTGAAATAGGAAAATACTTATAAGGTGGGTTTTCTTTCTTAAACAAAAATGTATTTTTAATATCAGTGCAAATTGAAACATGAAAAAAGATGGGTTTTTAGTTATAACAGAAAATAATTCTAATCTACCTGGATGCTGTAGAAGTAGTGGCCTAATCAGGCTCATTCTTACAAGTCTTGTGTGTCAGTTTCATTCTTTTTGTCGGTGCTGATATTTAGCCTTGAGGATGAAGGGTGTAGAAGTCCACAACTGAAGGCAAACCATCCTGTCTGGAATAAAACATAAAATACTAAAAATTATTGCCTACAGCTCCTCAGGTAGCACCCACTGACTTTGCACTGGGGAGTGGACAACTTTTTGAGTGAAGAATTGACCATTTGAGGACAGTGCTTAGACTGAGGTAAACACACCTCAGTATTCTGGGAAAATGTGTGGATTTGCTTTTTTAGCTTTGTATTGGTGCCTTTCTTTATTCTGTTTTAATTACAATTACAATTTTAATTACAATTGGTATCATTTAAGCAAAACAGTGCTGCAGAAAGCACATTTTTCAGCTGGGCTGTTGGGCTGAAAATTAAGATTTGCTGCAGATTTTGGTAGGAAGAGGAAGATGAGCTCTGTGTTTTCTTGGAGAGAGACAGAGAAAGCTGCAGGGAACTGCTGTGCCCAAATCCCCTCTGCATTAGCTTGGCTATACCTGGGAAAAACATGTTTTTCATGCATATAAGGTGCTATATAATAAGGTACAGAAATATGGATTCAGCTGTGTGAGGCCATGTGAAACCTCAGAAAGTGTGGGTTTATCCACCACACATGAAAAAACCACTGCAAACTCTGCTGGTTTATTAGAAAGACATGGGAAAAGCAGAGGAACCACCAGGAACCTCAGGCAAAAACAAAAGAAAATTTGGTAAAGATAGAACTAAATTATTCTCTTTTTCTATTTTCCCAGGTAGCTCAAGAATGACAGAGAAAACCATGTTTTTATCCAGAAATCTGCCTTCCCTCCAAAAATCCTAATTCTCTTCATGCAAGAAATAAGAGTTTTGTGTATTTTCTCCAGTGCTCCTGACTGGGTTTGTTTCCATCAGGCAGCACCAGGGGTGCAGGAGGTGTCTGTCCCCAGCCAGGGACAAACTCTGATGGACTGTACTGAAAAGGACAGGGAGCAGAGGAAGGCTTCCTGCATCCTTAAGGATGCATCTTTCCTGTCAGCTTCTCCTGCTGCTCTGTTCCTAATGGCCTGGGCAATGTCCAGCTCTGAGATGGCAGGGGTGTTGTCCAGCCTGTGCTGTGGCAGTCTAAGTGAAGCCCTTTGCTGTCCCCAAGGGCTGGGGTTTTTTTGTTTCCATGAGCGTTCAAAACTGAGTAGAGGGAAAGAGCCAAGTTATCTTCAGAATTCCAAAATGGTTTGGATTGGAAGGGGCCTTAAACCTCTTGTTCCACCCCCTGCCATGGGCAGGGACACCTTCCACTTGGTTGATCCAAGCTCCGTCCAACCTGGCCTTGGACATTGTCGGGGATCCCGGGGCAGCCACAGCTTCTCTGGGCACCCTGTGCCAGGGCCTCCCCACCCTCACAGGGAACAATTCCTTCCCAAAATCCAATCCAACCCTGCCCTCTGGCAGTGGGAAGCCATTCCCCCTTATCCTGTCACTCCAGCCCTTGTCCCAAGTCCCTCTCCAGCTCTTCAGGCACTGACAGTTCTCAAAAAGTCCTATCAGACCCTTCTCTTCTCCAGGCTGAACAATCCCAGTTGTCTCAGCTGTTCCTCACCAGAGAGGTGTTCCATCCCTCTGATCATCTTTTGCTAAAGAATAGATAAATGGAATGAATTTACACTAATACAAAGTTCTTTCCTGCTAAAAATGCCAAGGAATCTGGTTCCTTAAAAGAATAAAAAAGAAATGTGTCATTTCTCAGTTATCACTTCCTTATTATTTTTTTTATTTTTTACTTTTGCTTTCTGAGGAAACCACGCTCCCTAAGATGTGGGCATAGCAGCATTTCATGGCAGAGTGCTTGTGAAAATGCCCCACAGCAAGATGTGCCTACTTGAATTTCCTTGGGATATTGCCAAGATGCTCTTGGAGAGGCAACAAGTGACAGGAGTGTTCCTTGAGGTGCGTGGTGCTTCTTTCCACAGGGAAACTGCAGGCTGCGTGCTAACAGCTTTTGGGCAAGAGTTGTGGTGTTTTTTGCTGTGGGGAAGAGAGTGACAAAGCTGAGGCTTTCTGATATAGGATTTCCAAGCTGTTGTCTCACTCTGGGTGTTGTCTCACAGATTTCTTTTCACTCCCTTCCCTTCTCCCACACCTGCGGACTGTAGAGCAAGCGAGACCTGTGCAGTGTGAGCGCAGAAATGCAGCCCTAACAGGAGGCGTCTCGTTCCAAGAGCTTCCCAGCACTAAACCGCACACTTTTGGAAACAAAACGCAGAGTATCAGAGCTTTGTGTGCTGTGGCTGCTGGACATTGGCAGGGACACATTCCCATGTCCCCGTTATCTGGAGGCAGGGAGACAGATTTCCCTGACTCTCCGGGATAATGGTGGGGTGGTGATGCTTTTTATTTGGGCCTTTTAGCTCAAATCTGAGTAAAATTGGAGAGAAAACAGGTGGGAGGGAGGAAGAGATTTGGCTGTCATGTTTATTTCCATCAGCTCTCTCCACAGTTTTGTTTACTGAAAACAATATAAGTTTTCCATTATGTATTTATTGTTTTTTTTAATTGAAAGGATCACTATTAAAAACCTCTGACAAGCTAAATTAGGCTCTCTGCTTTGGTTTTAACCGGTCTGATGAGAACTTGCAATATAATCTATAATTATTTATGAGTCAATTTTTTCACTGATATAAATCCCTTTTTAATTCTTCTGTGAGGTCCTTCAGTTTCTCCTACTGTGGAGCCCAAGGGAACCAGAAAATTAAAATCTAAGGCAGTGACTACAGTGAATTATAATTTTACTGTTTCCCATATGAAGAATTAGTTTCTCCCATTTCTTGTTCTTGTTACAACCTTTGTCAAGAGCCTAAATTATCAAAATTCTTCATTGTTTAATACTCCATGTAAATTCTAGGGGAAGTGAGGCAGCATGTCCTTTGTGCTGCACTGCTTCCTGGGCTGGATTTCTTTTTAAACAAAAGGATGCAAAGTCAGATTCTTGCTGTTTTACACAGCGGAGCCATCAAGACATTAATTTCTTTTGTGGTCCTTAGGTGTGGAAATACTCCAAATGGAAAGGTGGTGGCAAAGGGGGAGCCTGCATGGGATGAGCCTTGATTGGATTCCTTATACAGCCTCCAAAATTAAACTGAACTCCTTTTGCAGGGGATGGGGACAGATTTGATGTCCTTGGCACTTGGGGAATTGGCTTAATGGTGAACATGGGGGTGGTTCTGGAATGAAGATCTGGATTTGGTTGTCTTAAAGGTCTTTTCCCACTTCAATGATTCGATTATTTCAGTGAACACCCAAATAACTACCAAATAATCACCTACTCCTTACTCTTTTATCATCAGTTGGGTAAAGAATATAAAATGGTTCTTGGGGTTCCTGAACAGAGAATTTAGGTAGCTCAATAAGGCTTTTTGCACGTGTAGGAAATCTGAACTGAGCTTTTAGTTGACCAAAAAAATTTCATCAGGAACTGTACTGACAGGACAAGGAGCAATGGGTTCAAATTGAAAGAGAGGAAATTTAGGTTAAATATTAGGAAGGAATTTTTCCCTGTGATGGGAGTGAGGCCCTGGCACAGGGTGCCCAGAGAAGCTGTGGCTGCCACTGGATCCCTGGAAGTGACCAGGGCCAGGTTGGACGGGGCTTGGAGCAACCTGGGACAGTGGGAGGTTGGCAGGGGGTGGTACTGGATGAGCTTTAAGGTCCCTTCCATCCCAAACCACTCTGTTGTTCTACAATTTCCAATCTTAAAGCCATCCACCTGTTTTGTTCTGGGCTTTGAAAGAGTTTTCTATGGAAA
Source organism: Melanocharis versteri (assembly GCA_013397845.1). Taxonomy (NCBI): domain Eukaryota; kingdom Metazoa; phylum Chordata; class Aves; order Passeriformes; family Melanocharitidae; genus Melanocharis; species Melanocharis versteri. Next base: position 299,496 of record VZTG01006317.1, read on the forward strand.
GCTGGAATGAGAAACAAATTTTTCTACTTTTTAAATCAATAAAGGATGGTTTGGGATTTTTTTTTTGGTGGGAACGGGGTTTGATCCCCTAAGAATTTTCAGTAATGTGTCACAGTCACAGAGTGAGGATCAACTAAGGCCCCACAATCAGTTGTGCTCAGTTGTGTTTGACATCTTGTATTTCATTGCTCCCAGTACAAGCAGAATGTTGTTTACATCAGAATCACAGACTCACGGAGAACTGTTTTTCACACTTATTTTTAGCACTGGCATTGTTTCCCCACATATGTTACATTGCCCTTTCCTGGCCACTGTTTATTCCTCCCTCAGTGCTGTGTTTCACATCCCTCCTGGAGATGCAGTGGAAAACCTGCTGCACTTGCAGCCAGCTTGCCCATATCAATGCTGGGAGCAAAAACTCTCCTCACTTAATTCTTGTGCAGTACTTGCCATTAAGGTGATGATGCGAGGAGCTGAGGGGATAACAACCTTCTCAAGCTCTTTTGCAGTGACTCCAGATCATTTACGGGAGACGTTTCAGAGGATCTCGAGTGTTATTTCCAGGGCACTTCTCATAGTGTGGGCATGCAGTCGGTTTTATGGGAAGCATAGTACACCTGGGGTTGAGGGATAATGAAGAACAATTGTGGAGTGAGAGAACCAGCTCATAAAGCACCAAAAATCCTCTAATTTCTAAGGCACTGGTTCTGATATGATCCGTTTACTGAAAATAATCTGTTTTAGACAGGAATGGCAAAAATCTTGAAGATTATAAGAATTCCCCTGCGGTTTCAGATCTGTAAGCACAGAGTAAGTGCCTATATATTTTTTCCAGTCTGGGCAGCGTGGGCTGGACAATTTTTTACTGAACTGGGGACTCCTATAGCAGTGCCGTAGCTGATTTTTTGTGTGCTTTGCTCGGTGTGCATGCTTAAGAGTTTCCATGAAGAACCTTGTTTCCCACAATCCCAGTGAGAAAATTTTACTTGTAAAGCAGTCAACATTTAATCCAAAGTGATTTTATGTAGATGTGAAATTCCTACAAAATAAAATTCCTTCCACTTTGTAGAAAAGATGGTTATCAGCGTCACCTTATTATTCTGCTTGAGAACTTTAATAATAACATTTGTGTCTCTATTTCCAGGGACTTAATTTTGGAGTAGTATTGAAGGAAAATCAATGTACAAGTTATGTTGTAGCTCATTAACAACCAGTATTTTAAATTAAATTATTAATGATACGAAGTTGAAAAATGTTATTTCATGAAAGCGCTTAACAAAAGAGTTAAAAATAAATAAAAGAATGTGTAAGGGGAGGTGTTTCAAAGAGTAAGAGAGAGAAAAATCACATCCAAGGAGATACAGAGCAAGGGATTTCTTTGCAAATATGGAGAGTTCCAAACAAGTGCAGAAACGTGGGTCTGCAGAAACCACATCCATTTCTCAAGTGAAAATAGAAACATAATATAATTAATTTTACCTTTGTCTTAGATAAATTCTCCTGTTTGGGCAAGCACACATCTTAAAGAGTATTTCTGTTCTTTCCCTAATTGTGTTTTTTGTTAGTGGTTTTTTAGCTTGTGAGACTAAGAGTGGAGAGTGAGAATAACAAGTGGAAAAATAAAGGAAAAAAAATCCTTAGAATTAAACTCTCTGTGTAACAACAACAACAATCGTCTGCAAATTGCATAGGCATAGACACAAATTAAACCACAGATTTTCTTCTGAGGACATGCTGCTAAAGAATGAACCTGAATTATTGAACCAAAACCAACCACCCCAGGAGCAGGAAAGTTTTCAGACACAGTACATAGATGTGTCAGACATACTTATGGTTCTTTATTTCCTTTGATTTCATTTAACAATTCAATCATTTTAT
>VZTG01006401.1:0-14083 GCA_013397845.1 Melanocharis versteri
GGGAAAAGCCCTGTCCCTGCATGAGATGGAAACTCCTGGCTTGCACTTTGCTCAAGTGAAGGTTGGATGTCACTATTGTGCTTCGGTAGCGTTTTGTGCTGCTGTAATTGACTCTGCCAGGTAGATGGCAGCAAAGAATCCTTTTGAAAGGGAAAATAAGAGAGAGAAAATGTGCCAAAGCAGCGCAGGGCAATAAGCTGAAATCAGAGCACAGAGTGAAGCACTGGTAATTGGGTGCATCCTAGAACTGCTATGTAAGTGTGTCAGACCACGCAGTGCAACGCTGCAGGAAGATCTAAGCTTTCACAGAGCTAATTCGGTGGATTAAATCTCACATGTTTGCCCTGCTTTGAAAATGGAAAACAGCACATAAGGCTTTTTTTCACAGCAGCTACCTTTAGATCCACAAGGACAATCTTATTAGGCTGCATCTAGAGGAGTGATTTTCAATTTCTTTTCGTTGCAGTCCTTAACAATTTTTTACTGCAGGTGAAAAATCCTGTAAGCTGAATTCAAATACACTGTGAATAGGTTTGCTGCTCTGAGGTATACCTTGCAGCACCTCTAGAGGTACCCGTGGAGTACAGAATAAGATTGTTGCTTTATGGTTGAGGAAAAATGGACAAGTTGTCCCAGAGTGCCTTTCAGGACTGAAGGGATGCGCTGTGTCAGCCTCTGGATGAGCCTCCCTCTTTTCAGGGACTGCAGAAGGGCTCTGTGAAGACAGGTCTGCTCTGTCTGAAGCTGCCCACTGGAGGAGGAGGAGGAAGCCTAACTATATTAATTACTGTCCTAATCATTCACTCTCATCAAGATGTGAACTTCACAGAAATTTAATAGACACACACACCCCCCATCCTTCTCCTTTCCTGAGAATTAACAACCTGCCCACAGATTATCTCAGTGCAAATTCTTATTTATCTAATTAATACTGGCAGAGATGAGGGTTATCCTACTCTGCTTTTCTTATTTGTTTGTTCTCTTTCATCTGGCCTTACTCAGATCAGACACAGGACACCACAATCACTTGGATGAGCTGTTCTCTTGACTCGTCATCTTTTACGACACATTTTGAGCACCTCTGAACTCTCTCTGAACTATGTGTAGTTAAGGCAACCTCGCTGTTTCCTCAGTGCTCTGTATGTGACAGATTTATTTCCTTACAAAGTCAGTGTGTGTCAAGTGGCATCAGGAGCGGCTGAAGAGAAATTTGGAGATGAGATCAGGTGGCTGCAGATGGAGGCCAGGACTCCAATTTGTGTTACTGCTTTCCCACTTAGAGAGACACATCTGACAATCACATGTGTGAATCTGGGTGACAATGCCACGCACCCCAGCTAAAGAAACTCTCTAAACCAGGAGTGCAAAGAATGAATGATCAGAGTGGTTCAAGAGGATTGGGAAGATCGGACAAAGAGGAAAAGTGTTTATTTCAAAAGTTGTCTACAAATAGCTTTGGTGCTTATGCATGGGGTTTTATTTTTTGCATGATTTGTATCTTAATGATGTATTGCATTATTTCAGTGTCTTCTTACAATACTGAAATACAACTTTTCTTCACAAGATTATTAAATAAAGTGGCTAATTTGTATCAGGTGAAATATCCCCTCCTCAAAATCTTGAACACTTATGCTGTAGTAAGACAAGTAACACCCAGTCTAATATACTAAAGAAGATATCTCAGTTATCATTAAGAGACAACTGTCCATAATACTTAAAAACCCTCAAATGTTTTATTTCATACTAAAGTAGACTACTAACAGGACTATTAATCTAATGTTATTATTGTTACCAGTGAAAAATCGTTAAATAATAACTTTTTTTTTAAAAAAATGCAATGTTCTGGTTGACACTTCATATTTCAAAGTGCAATTTAAAAATGGCAAATTCCCTAAAGCAATTTTCTTCAATGACATTTTCTGAGCTCTGCAAAACAAAACCAAAGGACAACTGGTTCCACAAAATTATTTTCATTCATCATTTAAACAAAGAAAAATTTCAAAACTTTACCAAAAAATCGAAATGCAAATTTAAATCAGCTCTACTAATGAATCTCTGCAGAACATTCTATTTTATAGCTAGATTATATAATGGAACCATATTCTATTGCAAGGGACCTTAAAGCTCATCTTGTTCGAACCCCCTGCCATGGGCAGGGACACTTTCCACTATCCCAGGTTGCTCCAAGCCCCATCCAACCTGGCCTTGGACACTTCCAAGGATGGGGGATCCACAGCTTCTCTGGGCAAAAGAAGCTGACAGGATGGGATCCCTTCTGGCTTTTTTGTAAAAGAAGGGCTGCGATAACTTTATCATTCATAAAATGTTCCTGCACTGGAATTCATTAGGATAAGAGATAAAGTACAAGCCAACCTTTTGGAATTCAATAACAGCCACAGAGTTGGTATAAATTGCTTTAAATATCTGAAAATTTTATCACCTCTTCCCTCTCTGCTGAGGAAACTGAAACAGCAGGGAGTGCTACAAGAATGACAGAGCTGGGTAGAGAGAGCAGGCGTCATGACTTCCAGGTCTTTGTGTTCCTTGGTCCAGTGGTTAAAGTACAGGTAGTAAAACTAAATGGACCATGAGGAAGCTTTTATTTAAACACAATAGCTCAAGAAATGAATAGGAAACATATTCCAATTTAGAGAAGGTGCTTCAGAATTAAATTGATTCAGGAGCGATGCACATGAAATCTTTTCTCTTCAAAAAGATTTGTGTTCATGGTATTGAGCTTTTAGAGCTCATATCGTAGTACTAATAACCCCTACTGGGATCCAGGCCTTTAGTGGTAAAAATAAACTGTGTTCAACACAGTGCTATGAAACCATTTGTTAGATGAATAAGGGAAAAAAAAAATAACTAAATCAAGCAGACATTAATCTGGCATTTAAAGCAGGTCAGACAAAGCAATGCATTTTATTTTTATATTTTATTCATGCTACTTCCTTCCCCTCTCTCCATCTCTGTTTAGAATATACAAATGGTTGAGTCACACAAATTTTGCTTCCAGGCAATCTAACTCACAGCAACAAGCAAAACAATTAGGAAAAAAGCCATTAAAATATTAATCTAGAGAAGGAAAGTTCCCTTCTTACAGAATCCGGAAGAATGGAGCTCCAAGGGCAGAAGATGCCCCAGCCCAAAATATTAAATTAGACTCTGAGAATGTGATGCAGTTTGTGGTAGCTGGAAGTTGTCAAAACGTATGGCTAAACATCATCCCTCAAGTAGTGTGTTCAATTTGCTCTGCTAACTGTTCTCTCAAACTCACAGCAAGATTTCAAAAGCAGCTTTATTTGGGGCTTGTTATCAAGACATTTGGGCATCTCGTGCCCAATGATGCTTTTTCAAGCCCCTTTTTTAAAGAAAAATATTTAATTGATGTATATATTCTTTTCCTTGATCCACTTAATAATGAGTTTGAAGAAGTTTTTATGAGCTGTCTCCTTTTTCAAGCTGCCAAAGCTACCACTAGGCAGAGATTTCAAAGTCCTAGTACTAAAAGTCATGTTCAAGATTTAGCTTTTGTTAATATTTCCACTGAAATCATAAGACAATTTTTACCTACCTTTCCTTAGAGCCCTGCTGGAATGTGCATGTCCACCAAGGTATACTGTCTCCTGGGGAAATTCCTTGGAATTTCAGAAAGAATGATGTAAACAAGATATTTCACACTTTTTGCAAAATGCTGAAAATCTGGTTGGTTGGGTATACGCACAGATTTACTTCTTGCAAAATGGAGGGAGTCTTGCTTATTTATGGCAACAACTGTTTTTAAAAATAATGTGGATCTTGATCCAACAGACCTTTAAATCCTCATGAATTAAACTGTAGCCAGGTGTACAGTTTTAGCTAATACACAGGTAAAGGCTCACAGTTTTTATTTGTCAGGAAAAGTGCATGTCAGAAAAATGTCTGCAAGTCTTCATGTATATTTTTACATAATTCCTGAAGTGCTATGGCTTTAATAAATACAGCTAAGAAAACAAACTTTGAGGGACTATATTCACACATTGAGAGTATTTTTAGAATTTTCATCTGCTTTAAATGATCTGCAGCTTAAAAAAAATGTTTCTGAAAAGCTGGAGCAGCATACTTGGAAAACGGTAGGCAGCTGAAGAAGCAAAAAGTTTCTGGAAGTAAACAGTTTCAAAAATTCCTAGTCTCTCAGGATTCTTGTAAAATGAGATTGATTAGTCCTCCTGCCACATTTATGAGGCTGATAGATTTTAATATATTCATTTTCCATTGGGAGAAACTGAGGTTTGAATAAAACAAAGTGAAGAGATCCTAGTTAATGTACAACAGTCAAAAATAAATAGCTAGGTACTTTGCCTCGTCATTCACCATGTAAAAGGTTCTTCCATGCTCAAGAATGATCAAAGCTTTGGCTAGTAGTCAGACACTATATTTCAGGAGCAGTTCATTATGTGAGCACACTAACCCCCAAGGGTGTATTTTCATCACAGCACTAAGTTGGTGTCACTTTGCAGCCCCAAGTACTGGCAGCGCATCACCTGAGGAAGAAATTCTCCATCCCCTGTAAGAAGGCCTTCTTTAGAAACAGCAGAAAGCTTGAGAGGTACATCTCCCCCAGGGAACTGATTCTGGCAGAATCCTTACTAAACAGAGTTATTGCTGCACCACCCGATGCGCAATTACAAGCCAGTGTTGTGTACATGCATTTTTGCTTTTCTGTAGAGCAATGAATGATGCTGTTTTATATGCAGAAGGTTTTAGATCTCTTTTTCATACGTCTTGGAACTTTGCAGTGATTAATAGACAGCATATATTTTCACTGCAGTTTAAAGTCATGGCAGGACTGCTCTTTCTTTTTCCTCAGAAGTCCCAGGAGCATTATGTTAGTTTTTCCTTCCTTTCCTCCTTGGATTGCAATATTCCACATACATCCCCTGAACTCCCACATTTTTACTGAAGCTAAGCTAGTAGTAAGTGTTTAGCAGTGGGATCGTTTCTTGCATGTGAATTCAATCTTGAAAGTAGTATGAATGAAGAAAGACAAATTTCATTTTAAGCATTTTAACAACCTTCCTCTCAGTTACCCATGTCTTCCATTGTCAACATGATACTAATTTTCTACTCCTCCATATTAACATTTCAAGATGCTAGGACAATCTTTTAGTAAAGTAGATGAAGAAATTATTTTCATATAAAATCTAGAGCTATTTTTATTGATTAATTTTTGTTTGTTTTATTCCTTTCTGTTTTCCTCAGGAGTTCAATTGTTCAATTTCTTTCTTTCTTTCTTTTTTTTTTTTTATTTTCCCCAGTTCCCTTCAGGAAGATCTTATTAACATTCATAAAAGAAACAATAACATGCCACAGAAGCCATATGAAATTCTGCTGAAGAAAATGTCATACTAGGAATAGAGTGAATAATGATGACTGGAGGTTTCAAAGCTGATGACTAGTATGGATGAGGATTGCAAGTTCAGGAGAAGAGAGGCTCCTGCTGCCAAGTAAATCTCCCCCTCAGGGTGGAAAGCTGTCATCCTGCCTCCATTAAGACTTCTCTTCTCTTCTGCCTAACGTTAATGAGCATTCAAACAATGCTTTTTTAACAACTTTGCAGGTCCAATAAATGTAGGACATTTGCATTTGTCCTGGAGACTCAGAACTTGCTGCCACAAGAAGGGTTTGAATGACACCTGCGAGGCCGCTCAACGCCCATTTTTCTTCAGTGTCACTGCCTTCAGATCCAAACTGCTCTAAACAGGGAGGCTGAATCACGCAATGCATTTTCCATCTGAAGGGGAGGCAGTTGTTTTCTCCAACTTCTTTCAAAGCTGGATGATAAATAACCTTCCTTTTTGCATCAGACCTCCTAACTTCCGCAAGGAGAGTGCTTGGCCTTCTGCACTGCAGGTTTCAAGAGGGGCAATTTCTAAGCCATGCATTGCAAAGCTTAGCATAGGTATTGTTTGAAAAAGGAGTGGATAGAGATGGGATGCTCTGTCCATGTCAGATAATCCAGAAATCCACCAGACATCCCTGGTGCTGTCTAACATCCTCTACGGGTCTCTTCAACCTCTCCCCCCATTAAATCTTTTAATTAAACTAAGCCCTTGCCTTTCCTACTCCACAAACAGAGTCTCCTGGAGGTTTTGGTGATTTTTTTTTCTTCAAGCATCCTCTTGGATATGATGGAATAATTCAGTTCAACTACAGTCTCTCCTCCCAAAATTTGTACATATATTCATCTTTGCTATGAAATCTCATCTTTTTACCAGATTAATTCAGAATTAGGAAAAGTAATCCTTCAAAGAGTCTGGATTGCTGAAATTGCCTCTGGTGTCCAGAATCCATTATATAAGGACTTCTAAACTCAAAAAGAGCTACAAACAACAACAAATCTTCTTAAAGTTTAATTTCAAATACAATTTTTTCTTATACTTTTTTTAACCACACAAGTAGTGAAATCAGTAGAAGATTATGGCTTTGTTGGTTTCATTGCTTTCTATACTTGTTATTTGTAATTTTTGAAAGTTAATTTGTTCTCTCTGTCCTTCTGTATAATGATAGACAAGCAAATTAACCATTCTCTCAAGCTTTCTTTCTTTTTCACACGAACAAATAACTTTTCATGTGAGAAAAATGAGCATTCCCAGTGAAGAATCACAGAATCACAGGTTGCTTGGAGGTTTTTTTTTTGTTTTATTTTGCTTTGATTTTTTTTTTCATTTTTAAGTGCTAAAACTCAATCCAGATTCACTTACTCAGAAACCTCCTGAGGGCCATGCTTTCAGGGTCAAAATGGTAGACCCTGAAAAGCACCACAATTATCAGGGATGGTGTTTCCAGTTGTGCAAGAGTCAAACATCCTGATTGCCCAAAAAGCACCTGCTAAGAGAGTATTTATGCAAAGAGGAGGTTGATGTATTTTTCTCTTCTTGCCATATGAAAATGGCTTTATGAAAGAACCTTGCTGTATTGCCCACAAGGTTCGACTGGATGTGCCATCCTATCAGCTTCTGTTGGGGCAGAACATTTCAACACAGGGTAGTCAAAATGAGGGCTTGAGCAACAAAGCTCATCACAAGTCTTTTCACATCACTGGAAACTGAAGAAGTGGAAGGATTTAGTAGACAATGGAATTGCTGAAAATCCACACACACACATGACCTTCTGAGGTATTTTGGGCTCAGTGCTCTGTTACTTCATGTGTGCACATAGTGGCCTGAGATGGAAATGAATAACACCATCTCATGCTTCAATAAATTGTTATTGTTTATTCCAAATGCAGTATTGGCTACCCTAGGTAATGCCATACTGTAGTAACTAAATACAGCAGCATAGAAGAGAATGAAGCAGCTTGTTTGAAGTGAACTATCACTGTACGCTATCAGTGAGATTTTCTGAAGGCAAAATAATGATTTGTTGATATGATAAAAACATTCCTACCAGACTAAAAGAAAATAGATCCTGGGTCACGTGAGAAATAAATATTAATATCTAGTTATTATCTCTCTGTACTCAGAAGGTCTTGTCTGTGTTTAAATGTTTTTACATATATATTCTTTTTCATATATTTCTTTTTCTCTGTGTTGCTATTACGTAGTAGTTAAAAGGACAAAACAAAACCATCCAGTCATCTTTCAGCACCTTAGTCCAACTGCCCAGATTACCACAGGTACTCGAGCTCTCTGATCTTTGTCTCAGTTGGACTATTGATTGGATGTGGTGTCTTCTTTTTGTTGTGGTTCTCATTTTTATTTTTGCCAGTTCACAATCAGAGGCCTTTGAAAGAGGAATAGCTAAAATAGCTGAGAGTTCTATTGAATTCTGAACAGCTGAAAACTGAAAAACCTTTGATCCTGATTTTTTCTGTCAATTCATTTCTGCACTCCTGCATAATTAGTAATTTAAGGTTTCTTTTTGTTAAACTATGGCTATCTTAGTTCAGCTGTGTTTACTGTGATCTGAATATCTTCCTGCAATGAAAACAATGCATGAATGAGGCTCATCAGGGCAATTTAGGCTGCCTGAAAATTTGATTCCTTAGGTTGAATCATTTGTTGTTAAAGGGATCTATTTTGTTAAGTTCTCTGCACAGCCTGAGGATTTGACTGTCGGGAAGTGCAGCTTTCATGAAATACACACATCTTTTCACTCATTTAGATTATTTTTAACAAAAGGATGGTGATCTGCTCAAACATGTTCCTGTCGTTCTTCTTACTGGTGAACTAGATTGGGCAAATGCTGGGAATAGAGATCTCCAGAGGCAAAAGAATCCTATAAATCTTCTTGAGAAGGCTACCCCATAGGTCCTGCCTTTCCTAAAAGCCTACCACCCCCACGCACACAGATCTTGGGCCTGCTGGCTGGCCAGCAATCCACTGGGAAACTATTGCCCTGTGCTATTTAAACAGGATAATCCTAATTCTTGCTGAGTTGACTTCCGACATTATAATATTATAGCTTGAGGTTATTTTCCATGTTGTTATTTTTTCCTCTTGCTTCACTTTTTCTCTCATTGTCACTGTCTCAATTTCACTTCAGTCTTTTCTTACATGGCACAAGATGTAACAAAAGCTCAGCAAAAAGAAAAAATCTTCTTTCAAAGCTTGCTGAGATCCTACAGCCTGTGCTTCTAGAAGGCAGGCACTGGTCAGCGATAGGTGAGTCCCTGTACAGTAGATCATGGCACAGTCATTTGTTCTGGAATTTTTAAAGTGTTTTGGAGCCCAAAACTTAAAAATTAATTATTAATATTTACCAGCTGTTTGGGGTTTAAGTCTGCTTCTAACGGTCTACTAAGAGTTTGTCACACTGAATATTTTGCTGAAATGATTAAAGTCCCTACTCATGCAAAGACAGTTTGTAGCAAGGATTGTATCAGGAAGAAATGTCAATAAGGTGAAAATATCTAAAGGAAGAGCCTGTGCTATCCAACTGCAAAAAGACATCTGCACTTGTAAAAAATTAATACTACCAAATGAGACATAGAAATAACAACCTGAATATTGTAGCTGGTTATTATGATGATACGATATTCTGTAGTAATTTTATGAATAAACTGGGTTTGTGCTTTCTTTGGAGGGGTTGCCAGGGTGCCTGCACTTTCTCTAGTATTCTCGAGGAATATCCGGAATATCATAGACCAGACATCAGTAGGGAATAATGGATAGCATGATCTCATATCTATAAAAAAACTGAGTGCCTTCAGAAAATGTAATGTACATTTCTGACTTTCTGCAAAATACCACTAGGCATTCTCTCACAGTAATTTTTCTCTAATTGTATTCAGGGATGGGAAAATCCAATAAAATGAAGAAGCCTTGTAAATGCATACCCCAGAACTGGGTTTTGTCCTGACTTCCGTAAGGTTTTGGAAGCTTGGTTTCATTTCTGAAACACAGGAAATACTGCGATGTTGTCAGCTCACATTTCTGTCCTGATTTCCAGATCCAACTGTTTTGGATACAGATCAAAATAATAAAAAAATTGCCATAGCAGAAGACTGCTCACAGGTGTCAATTTACAGGTTTAAAGATCAGCAAATCAGGAAATAACCAATCTACCTTTGGATTCCTATTAAAAAGTTGAAAGATTACAGTACAAACATTGTAAGGTCTATGGTTAAAAAAGCAAAATTAAGGCTCGTCTGACATTTGTGTCTGGCATCAATCACTTAATGCAAAGTGGCTTGGCATTTTGTGATGTGAGGCACTTCAGACATGCACAGACTGTTATTTGTTTAGGCATAATTTGACCTGAAAACATGAGGTATTTAACTAATTATTTGCAGCACTATGACATTTCACTGCTGGTTACTCAGTGCTGCTACTAAATCGGTGAAAAAGGGCAACGAATTTCAAATCGCAGAATTATGGAATCATTTTGGTTGGAAAGGACCTGTAAGATCATCAAGTCCAACCCTTAACCCACCACTAACTCACGTCCTCAAGTGCCACATCTACATGTTTTTTAACACTTCCAGGGATGGTGACTCCACCACAGCCCGGGCAGCCTGTGCCAATGCTTGATAACCATTTCAGTGAGGACATTTTCCCTGTTATCCAATCTAAACCTCCCCTGGTGCAACTTGAGGCTGTTTCCTCTTGCCTGTCCCTCGTTCCTGGGAGCAGAGCCTGACCCCCTCTGTGCAGTGCAGACCTTGCACTAGTAGGATCCTTTTTTAAAAAATCAACATCTGTCTTTTTTTTTTTTTTTATTATTTGCACTCAACAACTTGCCACCTTCTCTTTCTCCTTGGGTATTATGTCCACACGAGGAAGCTGTAAGTGGGTTAAATTACTGTTATTTAAGAAATCAACCTGTCCAAAGTCTCTTTGGCAGCTTTCCATGCATAGCTATGATTTTCCTTCATCATAAACACCAGGTTTGAATACAACTCGATCAGGCTGCCAGGTGACAAGATCTGTTAATAACATTTTCTTACATTTAAATATTATTTGCATTAATTGTAGGCTTAATTTTTTTATTTTCTTCTCAGAGTCCCTAATCTTCAGCTGTACCTTGGCTGAAGGCTAACACATCATTGGAAAAAAGTGAAACTGCGAAATGTGAATTCCTTGTATTAAGAAAATAAAAGCAACATTACTTAGTTAATTTCCTCCCTCTCACAAGGAAAACGAAATAAATATATATCAGTAGCAAAATGATTTCTTAAAAGGGGTTTGCAATATGTGGCAATTAATGTTCTGTTTGGAGTTTGACTCCTTTATGACTCTTCAATATATGTAACTCCATTAATCAGAATTTTAGTATTTGTCTAATAGATGATTCAAAAATCATCAACATCTTCCATTAAGTTTCTGTTTGCTTCACTTGGTCTGTCTTATAGAATCATGGAATCATTTAGTCTGGGGCATCTAAAAACTGCCAAAGACATACCCTTTCCAAATCCAGGGGAACAACCAAATTGGAGAAAAGGTTAGAGGGCAAGCTGAATTGCTAAATCAGAAATATAAGAAGTGGGTATTGGAAGCCATAGAGGTAACAGGTGTCCATTTAAGATTTTGTTGCTAAATCAGCATTATGTAAAAAAGATTTCAATTCAACTCCTCAGATCATTGAAGCTGGGCAGCCATAAGTAGGAGTGAGTGGTATGCAAAAATCATTTTAATAGAGACATGATTTTCTGCTTAGAATAAACTTAATAGTTATTGCATTTGACTTTTTTTTTTTTTTTGGTCAGCCTCGAAGCAACATAAATCTCACAGGTCAAGCTGCTACTTTGTAAAGCTACAGGTAGAAATTTCTGGGGGAAAAACCAACGTTAATTACTTCTGCATGTTTTCTGTTATATTTCTTTTCCCCTCTGGATGCTTAATGGAAAAATGATTGCTTTGCTCAGAGTGAGTACCTCACCAAGATTGAATCGCTCGCATTGGCAAGAATTCAGAGAAAAACTGACATCTGGGAAGAAGCCAAGGAAAGCTTATCTTTTAATTAAATGAAATAAAAACAACAAAAAAATAGATGCTCCAGAGTGAGTTTTGAGGACCTGTAGCATATTTCCCAGTGTATCAATCTACTTGCAGTCCTCTTTAGAGGAAACTGCAGATGTTGTGACTCCATGCTCTTCTCACGTAGTTCATCCTTGACCATCTCATTCCAAAAAAGCATGTAACACTTTTTTCCTACACATTCCCACAAGACTTCAGGCGGATTATTATTGCTTCTCGAGCTGAAGCCTCCACATTCTCCCCAGCCCTTGACACATTTGAGAGCTTCACTGCTACCTTCATTTCCTGGGTTCAAAGGGCAGCCTCCTCAGGCTGGCACGATTCCCTGTTGTTTCATCATCTCCTTAATCAAATTATGCTTTCAGCATTTTTTTTCTAGAGATTTCTGGGAAGCTGTCATGAACTGACTCTGACACGTGAGCAATTTAATGTCCTAATTGGTTCTTAGTTGGGAACTGTTCTTCTAGCTGGCCTGCTTTTTGGAAATTTCCCAAAGGAATTTCACTAAGTTTGCAGATTTGTATGTCTCCTATACAATGTCTCTTGGAAGAGTTTCTGAAGGAACTGATGCTTATCAAGCTCTCTATTCGGTGACCTGAAAGATAATACTAGCAAGAGTTCTCACTCATTCTGTGCTTCCCAAAAACTTCCCTTCTGGTTAGTTTTCAAACTGCAAGATCACGGTCTTTGAACAAAGCCACCCCTCACTGGCTACTCTATTAATTCACTTCTTTGTCTACTTGTTCCTCACTTTGGTGTCAAAAAGTCACCATCAGTTCAGGCATGGCCTTTTGAGTCTTGACAGAGGCCTGGCCAGCCTGTCGAGGAAGATGTTCATGTTAAAGAATATGCCTGTGATGCAGGCAACCAAAACTCTGTTTACTCAGAATCATCCCAGCAACCATCAGTCACTTTCTGCAGACAGGTGGGGCTCCCTCCGATGGAACCACTTCCAGTGGTTTCTTTCCTTGCAAGTTTCCTCTTGCTACGTTTCCAGCGAATGAAATCTGAAACTCCTTTGCTGGAATCACAGAATCACTGAGGTTGGAAAAGACCCTTAAGATCACCGAGTCCCACCGTAAAAGAAGCTGTAGTTTGTTTTTCCTTGTAAATGCAAAAATGAAATTGAAACAGAGCTTCCACTCTCCTGTTGAGTGCTCCAAACCGTTGTGACAGCACACGGGTATTGGAGACGGCAGAAGCTTTTCTTCTATCTGTATGAATTATGAAGGCAAGGTGCTCTACATCTCACCCGTTTCTGTGGGATGAACTGCCTGCACAGCTCGGTATAACCCTACCCCAATTCCAGAGGTGTAATCTAGAGAGCAGGTGGCAGAGATCTTGTGTCCTGGGCAGTCTGGGCTTTTACGGTCTGCCTGGGTCTTAGAGCTCCTTGCCCTGTGTCACATGAAGGGGAGTGGCACGTGTACTGTAAGGAGACCTGGCAGAATGAGGTGAAAATGGGAAGGCTTTGGAGGCTCCGCCTAGACTTAGATCGTGCCCAGATGTGCCAACAAGCACTGGGAGGTCTCATATGGAAGTGGCTGTAGCCTATAAGCTCCCCAAGGAAGGAGCTAGAGGTGAGACTGCTGCGGCTGTGGGTGCAGTACCTAATCCCTTGGTGTGGGGTGTTCTGCTGACAGCTCTCATACCGATTCAGTCATCAGTGGGCAGCTTACCCAAGCTCTCCGGGGCTGGCTTTTGCCCAGCACTAATAAACTGAGGGAAATAATGAAATAAACACAATTTTGCAAAATTAATTAATGCCCACAGATGCTGTAAGTGCAATAAGAGGATATAAAAACATCACATCTTGCTGATTCTGATGCTCAGTTGAAAAGATCTGAGGGTGTATCTTCTATTGGCAAAGCGAGAAAATTAATGTTGGTGGCAAAGGCAGATATTCCGGGCTGAGTAGGTACGCCGCATATCTCGGTTCTCCCCTAACGCTTATAAGACAAATTGCGTAATTAACTTAATATGCCTATTTTATAACTCTGTGTCTGTGCACAACGTTGTTCCTGATCATTTTAATCGCAGCCGTAAATTCTGCTGTAAGCCGCAGAGAGTAAGGAGGTGTAATAACCTTGGAGGACACCCGAGGGACCACTCGCCCTGCCCCTTGACCGTGGATTTGGGAGCTTTCGGGTCCCCCCGCCCTGCCCTGGATGCCTGCGGGGGCTCCAGCGCAGCCCGGCCGCGCTTCCCGCATTCCCGGCCGCCGGCTCACGCCGGCGCAGGCGGAGCGGGGGTGGACGAGGGTGGGGAAGGGGCTCGGGGAGGCGCTGAGGAGGAGCCGCCGCCAGTAGCTCCGGCCCCAGCGAGCCCGCAGGCGGCAGAGGAGCCGCGGCAGCCCGGTAAGGAGGGGAGCCCTCCCGGGAGGGAGGAGGGAAGGGAGAGAGGGAGCCTTTTCTCGCCTGCCCTGCTGGCTCCTGCAGGGCTGGCGCGCCGTGCCCGCACCCCCTGCGGCACGGCCACGGCGGGGAGCGGCCGGGCCGCCGAACGCGGAGGAAGGGGCGGCCTGAGGCGGGGGCTCACGGACACACGCAGGGCCGAGTGCCGCCGGGGATGGCCCCGCTCTCCCGGCCCGGCGGCGCCCGGCGGCTTCTGCTGCAGAGCCCGCG
>VZTG01006401.1:14203-160066 GCA_013397845.1 Melanocharis versteri
GTCGGGCCCCTGGCACCGGGGGGTGCCCCGGGGGCAGCGGCGGCCCCGGCCCCGCCGGCGCTTCGGCTCTTCCTTAGGTGAGTTGAAGCCGGGGTGCGACCCTGTGAAGGAGGAGAGGATGTGGCGAGCGGCTCTCGCCCTGCCTCGCCGCAGGGTTGGCTCCGGGTGGGGGTAGATCGTCAGTGCGATGCTATCAAAAATAAAGAAAGATCTAATCTAATTTTGGGGGAGGGTTGTCTTTTTGTTTTCCCGCTGTTGGGCCCATACGTTGTTTTTGGCTTTTTTTAACAGGAGTGTGGTGTTAGACAGCGATAGAGTTTTAATCATATGAGGAAAGTGCCTTACTCAGAGCCTTGGTGCTGTTTTCTGTCTCTTGATTGGGAAATGACTGGATATCCCTGCTACCCCCCACCCGCAGGGCACCATAAAGATTTAACGCAAATTTTGGTACAGGATCCTGTGAGAATATCCTCGGTTCTCTGGAAACTAGAGACATGTGACCTTGTCTTGTCTTATACAGTCCTTTACAGTAATGTTGTTACTCAGAACAATTTGCTTTTACGTGTTTGCCTCAGAGCCTTTTAAGGGCATAGCTAGGGAAACAAACAACTAGTGACAGACCAGTATCTTGCGGGGGGAAGCAGTAGAACTAAATGGGAGTTCACCCAGAAATACTGCACTATAAATTCAGTCAAAAGGCTAGTTTTGCATCTTTATTTAGACTGAGAGTTTGCTGTCTCTGAAGGTCATTATTAGGCTAGAAAAATGAGTTCCAAAATCCATATCAGCTCTAATCCTGGTTCACTTGAATTCGTATTGAAAAAGTGTACAGTTGAACTACTGATCATCCCAGAAACGTAACAAAATGCAAGGCCTTTCAGAAGCTTTCCGTACCAAAGCTCAGACTGTAACTGGCTTGTTAGTTTAGAGTGTGACTTTCTGCATGTGCTGGCATTCTGGGAACCTTCATCCCCACTTGTCAAGAAGCTGGTGGCACAGACATC
Source organism: Melanocharis versteri (assembly GCA_013397845.1). Classification (NCBI taxonomy): domain Eukaryota; kingdom Metazoa; phylum Chordata; class Aves; order Passeriformes; family Melanocharitidae; genus Melanocharis; species Melanocharis versteri. Next base: position 15,208 of record VZTG01006401.1, read on the forward strand.
TGCTAGTGGAGTTTGTTTTGATTTGCACTGCTGTATCAAAAGCATCATCGTTTCCTGCTTACCTGTTACGTTCTTGACTAGAAAAGTGAAAGTTCTGTTCATTACTGAGTTAGGTGCTCGTCTTCTGTTTGAAGGAACTATAAAGTTTAAAAATTGCACTGATAGTTGCTTTAGTGAAGTTATAAAATCCTTGTTGCAACGTAGTGCTTTAATCTCTAGATCTATTGTATTGTTCTGACAACTTGTTTCTGCCTAACTATGGTGTTTTAAAACATTTCCTCTGTGTTTTGGGGTGTTTGCCTAAGTTAAAGTCAGCGTAAATTTCAGTACATAGGTGATGAGGACTGGGGATGAGAAAATTGAGGGGGGTGGGGATGCATTCACTCAAAGGTATCTGAATTAAACATGAAGCAATAGCAGATTTAGGCCAGCCTTCTACTATATTTAGAGTATGTTTGAGGATGCATCTGGTATTGAAGCTGCAAATTCTTCAGTTCTTCCAATTCAGGCTTCAAGTCTAATCCCTACCAAGTCTTGTTTAAATTAGTGGTGGGGAAATGTAGTTTTAAAACATCTTGAAGACCGTGTGAGAAAAGGCTGAGTAAATAGAACCCATAGCTTGTCAGCTGGGGAAAAAAAATCCAGAGATCAACTGCTAGAAAAGTAATAGGAAGTGGCCTGTTAACAGGGGCACAAAGTTTGTGGCTCTGTTACAGGAGGCAGCTTTGACTGATAAGCTTCTTGTACCTTCCCCAAAGTCATCTGAGATCTGACAAACCTGAATCTTGGGGAGGTGGGTAAGTTGGGAAGGTGTGGTGGTGCTGGCAGGGAGAACGTGGATGATGACAGGGAAGAAGGATTGTGACAGGGACTGTTGGCAATAGGGCAAAGGGCACGGAAACAGTCATTTGTCTGCATGGTGCAGTAGAGAACATGAACAAGTGGTCGTTGTCTTCAGAAATCTTCTGGATGCTGATGACTTCAAGTCCCATGGCAGAGTGTAGATCCTTGTTCCAGAGCAGCAGCCTGCAGACTTTGACTGTCATTGGAAGAAACCTTTTCTGGTTTTTTTTTCGTACATTTCACATAGAAGGTTCTTGGTTCTGAAGAGTTTTCCAGGTTTTTCCCCAACAGCAAGTTATTTTGACCTATACAAGGGACAGATCATGTGAGCAACTCTCACTTAGAGTTACTGAGCTTATCTTACTATGTCTTTTGGTTTTGCTGTGTTTGGAAGAAAATATTGGGAATAACAGCTGCAGGGGATAATGTTAGCATTTTCCTATAGTTGCATTATTTCCCATTATCATTATGAAAAATTATAGCATTCTGTTTCCCTAAGGGTCCTGAGTCCACAAAGGAGGCTTAAGAAATGGAAATTTGAATATTGTCCAATGAGATTAAAATTATCTAAATTACTAGGAGTGGGTCACGGAAAGAGTCAGGCATCACCAGATGTGTCCGGAAATAAGGATAATCTGAAGTACGTTAATTTCCCTGGCTCAGGCAGCTATTTCACAAAGGCAGTCCTCGTTTGGAAGCTCTTCACCTGTGCTCGTGTGGAGCCGTGCTGGCGCTCCCCAAACCTTGCTCCCTAAATGCGGGCTCCTGCCTGACCAGGGGGTCAGCCTGCCTGCCTGCCTCACCTCTGGCTACGCATTCCCGACCTCCCGCTCGGGACGGGACTATCACTCCTGGCCAAATGCAAATCCGCGCTTGTTGTAGCTCTTGGCCTGGCTCTCAGTTGGATGAGTTCCTGGGTCTGACTCAACGCCTGACTGAAACATGCGAGGAATCGGTGGGGATCTGGAATCGGCGGAGATCGTGCGCTTGGGGGAAGAGCGGGCTGCTCCTCCTCGCAGCGGGGGGTGTTCAGCCTCGTGAGCTCGCTTGGTGCTGTGCTGATGCTTGTGCACGGCCTCCGGATTTAATTTGGCTCCTATCTGGCCAATTTGGAGAGGAGGAGAGATGCCTGCCTGTCTTCAGTCACCTGTGTGGACATACCCTTCAAGGGTCTGATGAGCTGAGTAGAAGAGGGAACTTTATGTCCTTCAAGATAAAACTACAGCAGATGCTTTTTCTTTTATTACAGTTCTTTCCCATTCAGTTTTTCAATGGTAAGCCTGTATTTCCCATTTTTTAAAGCCATCTGAGGTAGATATTTTGTCTATGGAGCTTTTTGTATTTTTTTATAATTCTTATTTTCACAGTGCTTTAAGGCTTTCTTTAGAAAATGGAGCTGTCTTTGAGTGACATGCAGTGTTAAAATTACAGCTAACTAGGTCTTTACATAGTGAGATAGTAATAGTAGGCATGTAATTAATGTTCTGTCGATAATTACTGAAAACTGGAAACCCTTTCTCCCTCAAATCTGTGGCTACATTTGTTGTTAAAGCATGAGGCATATTGAAGGCTTGGCAAAAATACCTGTAATTCAGCTATAATTGTGTTCTGTTCTAAGCTTATATTAGTTGTGTTTTGCAAGAGTTGCTTGAATGTGTTTCTTTTTGTGTGTACCTCTGCTTAGATGGTTTCAAGTGGCTGAAAATTGCATGAGGCTCTGTTCTTCCACCCATGCTCACAGAAAAAGGTATCTTATGCCTCAAAAATGCCCTGTTGTGTTTGACTCCAAAGTTTTCTCCTTCTGAAATGTAATTGTGGTGCAGCTGTGCCCATAAAACATGGTTACAATAAGTTTTCCTCATATTTCCTTTAATTTTTAACCCTCTATACCAGTATCCGTCTTCCATATCTGCTTTGAGAAGCAGGTGGTTGTCCTGTGTGGTTAACAGAACAAATATAAAACTTGATGACTGGTTAATGTATTCAAGAATGGCAGGACTGGGCACACACCTGGATGCTTGCAATATAATTTCTAAAGCCGTCTTTCGGCCTCGCCTTTATCCAAGCCCAGATCCGTGTTTTATTGTGTCCAAAGGTAAGAGGCAATTTTGCCATGGGGCGTTCTCTGGAAACAAATACAAGGTTTTGATTCCGGTTTTGAATGGCTTGTGTTTACCTTTGTAGCAGACTCAGTTTTCAGTACTGTTTCTGCAGTGCTGTATGAAATTGGGACTGGCTGGACAGACAGCTCCTTTTTTTGTTTGGTGGGTTTTTTTGTTTGTTTGTTTTCTGTTTTACCTTCCTGAAAGAAACCATAAACCTAATTGTTTGAAGGAAAGAAGGGTTCCCTAATTTCATGTAAAGAATGGGTATTTATTTTGCTGTAGATGGTTCAAAAAGGCCTTTTCTTATTTGGGGGATGCTGAATATAATTACACTGTAGTGTTACAACCCTCTCCAGAATATTCCTTCAGAAACTACCTTGATACTGTGAGTGAAATTATGAAAATGTTAATAGACTGCAATTTTGTAAACAGTGCAATAGATAAACAGCAAGAAAAAGGTTCTTACAAAGCTATGCAGTAGTACTGTTTAAATAAATGTAAAACAAGATTAAGTGTTACGTTGATACTGAGTCAATCACTTCTGTTTCTGAGGAAAATCTGAAAAATGGAGATGCTGTGTAGGAAAAGTACCAGGTCTTTTCAGGAGTGTAGTTCCTACCCTACACTTTAGTAAATCCCAAAAGAGAGATTCTTAATTTGCTCACAAAATTTGTGGGTATTAACAGAGCAGAGCAGTGTTCTGAAAGGTTCTTTGGAATGGGTGTACTGTGGAATTAATGGCTAAGGTGGTTACAGGTGGTTTTGATAGTAGCCAGAGGCGGCACCATGTCACGATTCATTGGGAAAATAAGAAATTGTCTGAGTCATCTTTATAGGTGTGCAGTGATAGCTCAGAGGAGATTTACAGCTGCCTGGAGCTGGTGCTGTGCTCCAGCTGAGGCAGCGTGCCCAAAATGACAGCGTGACGCTCGTGCTGTCTCTTCGTCATTAGTGGGCCCTTGCTCCCTGAGCATGAATAGCAATAACTTGGAGAACGTTGCACCTCTACCAATCAACATTGCTTTGGCCAAACACACAACACTCATTAGAAATACTTTTTTCTGTCACTGCTGTCGTTTACACATGAAATAATGGTTTTTTTGCCCACTTCCTCTGTTTTGAGATGCAGTGTGGATGGCTGTGCTTCCCTGAGCTTTGCTCCTGTTGCAGTATCGCTCTATGATTAATTGACATGAAGTTATTCACCATTTTTCAAAGTTTGGCTGTGCAGGGTTGCAGCACCTGAGATGCCTCCTTCATCGCTAGGGCCTTCAGAAAGAAGTGCTGGTGCTTTGAGCAGGGCTCTGGCCCGCGGGCCGGTGTGTGTGCCAGGGTTCAGCACCGGAGTGTGCCATGATGATCTCTCTTAGGTACCATCCTCCGGTGTGGTCAGAAGCAAAGTCGTCGTGGTCTCTGGTGAGTGACGGCCAAGCCCAGGAGCTCTGCCCACTCTGGTCCTGGCTGGGACCAGCAAACACAGGATGGGTTTGTGTCTCATGTCAGATGGGCACCCGGCTGCTCAGCCTCAAGCAACGTCTTGCGTTCGGCTGGGCTTCTGCAGAGAGGCAAAAGCAGTTTGATGGTGGGATGAAGAGCATGAGTGAGTGAGTTTTGCCTGTCCTTTCCTGCCTTTGTGGCAACCAGTGAGATCAGCTGCTGGTTTTCTGGAGTAAGGAAGGGAAAGAAAAGGAAGGGAACCACTTCTTCTGCCAGTACCCTGTGGAGCTGCTAGGATGGTGGAACCAGGGACTGCCACAAATCTTTTCAAAACCATCTGCTTTTACCACCTGTCACTGCTTATTCACTGACATGTGGTCTTGTTGGGCAATTGTATTAAAAATCTTTCTCTGTAACTACAGAATTCAATAGGTTTCTTCTACAGCCCCCTACTTGAGCTATGGATATATAATGGAGGGATTTCAGAAGTGCTCTGTTGTGAGGGTGAGTGGGGGGATAGAGAGATAAAAGGACTTGCCTCCCTGACATAAAGCACTTTCTGATGTAGTACACAGTCACAGAGCTCTTTTAATTTTGTTATCAGTTGGTCTGAAATGCATAGCATGATTCTGTTTAAACCTAATTTTAAGGACAATTTTGAGGGTGAATGTTGTTACAGAAGGAGCCCTTAGCAAAACTATTGCATATACTGACATCAGCTTATTCATTGCTTCTAGCTTTAAGTCAAGGGGACCATCACAGTCCAGGACTGCTTCTAGATTTCCTTTGGCTATTGAATTAAATGTCATTGCTGTAAAGGACCCAACTCGTTTGTTGGACAAAAGATTTTTGAAGAGGCTGAAGCTATTGGTCCCCAGGCCATCAATAAGACACCCAAACTCTCATGTATTCACATTCCTAAATTGAATGTGACACACAGAATTATACCCTTAGTTAACCCTCAGCTCATATAAGTGCATCCTTGCTGCTTAACTTGTGACCCTGCAGACTGCAAAGAAACAACCTGCTTGTTTTTCTGATAAAAGATCTGTTTATGCAGCCTCGGAGCTCTGATAGCCATGCAGTGTGTGCAGCAGATTCTTCTTTATTCCTGTAACTGCAGCTGTATCTTCTCAGCCTAGCTCTTTACATGCCCTGTGATCCTTTCTCCAGTAATGTACATTATTGCTTTGATGTGGTTCTGCTTCTACTTCCCTGTGGAGCCTTGCTGCAGGAAGAAACGAAATCCCAGGTCAAGATGTTACAGACACTGAGTGACACTGGCTTCTACCAGTGACCTCCTTTGAGTCCTCATTGCTGCTATCTTCATTAGACACTCCAGAGCAATACATTCCTAGTACGGAACAAAATGTCAGTGATCCCCTCTGCACTTCTCTGTGCCTTTCTTTGCATCTGAAATAAAGTTAATGACACTTGCAGAGAGGAGAACGCGAGGTGGCCGGGGGTACCAGGGTGTTTATGCCATGCTCTGTTGTGTTTAGCAAAGCAGCCATCAAATCTTGCATCTAGATGCAGTACTCGGCCTGCCAGCTCAGTGGAAAATCTTTGTGGTTCTGCAGATAACCGGTAACATTTGCCATAATATTGTCTAGCTATGGTTTTAATTTTTATTTATTCTTACATTTGTGTTCAGTGGCTACTGCCTTGTCCTGTTCATCCTCAAAGCGGCCAGTGGGTTTCTGCTATACGTGAATTCAAGGTACCCTAAACAAAAGGGGGTAGGAAATGCTGGATCTTGATTCATTTTCCAGTTAATATTTTTTTCATTTCCCCTATTTCCTAATCCATGTGTCCTTTGCCAGGCATTTTGGTTTGTTCCTTTGCCTAGTTCTGCTGTAACTTCACTGAGCTGACAGAGCTCAGGCTGTGTCCACAAAGACTCATTTCCTGCCTGAGGTGTATCCCTTCACCTTTGTTTTGGCCCGTTCCTGACCCCTCGTTCCTCTGTAGTGTCAGGCAGGCTGCTAGCTGTGTATTAATCTCTTAGATTTTTCAGGGTAGAATTTAACCCATCTCCACCATGTTCTAAAGCTGTCTGTATTTACACTAAAATCAGTGCTTTACAGGCACCTGTCTCAAATCTTGCATTCTGCTGTTTGCTACAGGGTCCAAATCAGCTGATCTCTGGAGAAGTACCAGTTCCTGGACTGGAATGCTCCATACATGGGGCCTCAGGTGTTTTGGCCCAGCATTTTTTTCTGCTGGATGTTTGTATTGGCCCGTATACAGCTGAGATTGCTTTTCTGCCATTGGGAATGCTGAATTTTCCATTGAGGGAAAGCCTATTGCTTTGGCTGGCTCAGGGTTTTTCAAGAATTGATAAGGCATTGCTTACTGCTGATAAACTTGCCCACAAAGAGTTCCCAGCAAGCAGATCAAGGAGAAGGTGGAACTGTGTGCTTCCAAGATGATGTGATGAGAGCCCACCCATATTTTAAAGATGAGGTCTCTGGCCTCTGCCAACACAGTAATACTGTTGAACCAACCACATATGCAAAACTAAACTGTGATCTGACAGCAAGTCAGTCACAGCCTACAGACGCATTAGCTGCTCATACTATTCCACTTGGACAGGGGGTGTGTGTCTTAATCCTCAGGTTCCTCTTGGAAACTTTTGCCTGTCAGTGCTACATTTACTGCAGCATTGGTTTTCGGGTAATGAATGTTTGTGTTTCAATAGTCACCCCTCTGCTGGTGAATCATCAACAGGCTGAAGTTGCATTAATAATGAACACATTTCTGTCACCTTTTCTGGAAGGCCAGAATGCCCCCAGATCGGGATGTTGATAGACACAGGAGGACAGGTTGCTTTGCTCTTGATGTTCGATATGATTTTAAATTTCCAGTCTTAAAGGTTATAGAGTGGCACATCTAGCTGTTGGTATTTCACCTTAAAATTAGATAAGCATGTTGAAAAAAAGAAAAATAATATGCAATGCCAGAGATTCCATTGCTGACCATAGATTGCATCCTTGAAGATGGGGAAGTTCTTACCTTCTGAAGTGATATAATCTGCATTTATCAAAACCCAACTGCTCTGCTTGTCACTAATGTTTAATTTCCCTGACAGCCTAGGTAAGTCTTGTTCTGGGAGATGAAGTAAGGTGATCTGGAGCCCTTCATAGGAACTTGTTTCTGATCCGAGATTCATGTGTTCAAAATGTTAAAACAGTCACAATACTGTAAGTCTTTCATTAAATGACAGGGTGCCTTCAAAGAGAGTAGTTCTCTTAGTTTCTACATAAACCTACACTGAGCATGACTAATGTGATTGTGACTGTGGACCCTTAAATAAAAAGTGGAATTCTAAAAGTAGGTCTCATAGCATTCCTAGATACAGAGCAAGAAACTTGTACCTTGTCTCCTGGGTGAGAAGAGTAAGCTGACTTTATTACATCTGATTGTTGGAATTAATTAAGACAGTGGATTTGATTTTGTGAGATGCATGCAAGTCCTCATAAGGATTTTTACTCTAAATATGTAATTTTCAGTGTGTAGTCGATATTATCACTCTAGAGTAGCATTGGCAGCATTTGGTGCTTTGCTTCGTGCAGCTTTGTAAAAATATCACCCAGTACTGCTGACTCATTTATAAAATGAAATGGGCACCTCCTTGCATCTATTTGTTCTCTTTTTTTTTCTGTCTTTTAGACTTCAAAAATCTTACCTCCTATGTGCAACCTTATGTCCTTTCCATGCAAAGTATAGTGCCCATAATATCCTGTCTGAGATGCTTTTTATCTAAAGTGCATGTAATTGCTAGCAGCAGCTTCCTTTAAATCATTTACAGACACTTCACTGGAGTGTCCCATAGGTGGATGGGTTTTTATTCTGTACAGTGCTGTGCAAAAATCTTAGCAAACAAGAAAGTTCCACTTGCACTTATAGAGATATTGGGTCTATTTGATGATTGTTTTGAAAGTTCAGGAAGAATAAGGCCAGGAAAATACAGTAAAGATAACTAATTCCATGATGAAAAGGTCATACTTCATTGCCTTAACTTTTTAAAATGCCATGTTTTTTCATAATTTATGGAACTTTACCTTCATTCCTTTAAAAAGCAAATTCTGATGGAATCTGAGTGCACTGTTAGGGTAAAATATATCAATTTTCTCTTTTCATTGTCCTCCTATTGATAAGTTGTAAACCTACAACTGTAGAACTCTCCCTTTCCTTTCCTTTCCTTTCCTTTCCTTTCCTTTCCTTTCCTTTCCTTTCCTTTCCTTTCCTTTNTTCGTTTTTGTTTTGAGTGTTTCTTCACTGATTAAGTAATTTCTTTAATATATTACAAATAAATATGTGGTGTAGTGTTAGCAAGGGAACATAGGTTCTGATGTTTTAGCGTAATAATGAAAGTTCTACTAGTATTTCTCTACCAGAACTGCATGCTACAAGAACAAGATATGCTGGGCCACGGGTGGTGTGGTCTCTGTCTTCTTGAGAATGTTTTCTGCCAGAATATGTTGATTTTGTTGGTCCAGTAAGTCTGCACTTCATGTTTACTCATACACTCATTGGAGATGCACATTTTCTTTGTAAGAATGTGGCATTAATACTTAAAAGCAAAGGAAACATAGCAAAGCACATAAGTGATACTCCATGGTGCAATGTATGTGGAAATTGGGTAAATGTGGTAGATTGGGAATCAGATACAAAGGTCTGCCCGTGTGCCACAGGCTGAATGAAGAGGAGCAAGGCAGTGCTTTGCACTTGCGTTCCCCACTTCACTGTTAACAAAGAACATGAGATTAACTCTGCTCAGCCCTGGGAGGCACATCTGCAGTGCCGTGTCAAGTTCTGGGCTCCTCAGGACAGGAGGGACATGGAGCTCCTGGAGCGGGGCCAGCAGAGGCTGAGGAGATGATTTAGGGCCTGGAGCATCTCTGACAGGGAAAGGCTGAGGGAGCTGGGGCTGTTCAGCCTCGAGAGGAGCCCCAGCTGAGAGGGAACCTCATCCCTGTGTGTCCCTGTGTGCAGGGAGGGCTCCGAGCAGGGCCCAGGCTCTGCTCCGTGGGGCCCAGCAATGGCACCAGAGGAACGGGCAGGGACTGATGCTCAGGAGGTTCCCCCTGGACATGAGGCAGAACTTCTTCCCTGGGCAGTGCCCGAGCCCTGAACAGATTGCCCAGAGAGGGTGTGGAGTCTCCTCACTGGGGATATTCCAGACCCTTCTGGACACAATCCTGTGCCTGTGCTCTGGGATGGCCCTGCTGGAGCAGGGGACTGGACCAGCTGCCCCACTGTGGTCCCTTCCAGCCTGACCCATTCTGGGATTCTGTAACAGAGTGTATGTGTTCTCTTAACACATGGAGTAGGAAGCAGTGTTCAAAAACTGCATACGGTGGAAATGGCTTCCCTTCTTTTGTTCTGAACACTGAGAGTTGGCAACAGCACAGTGGGCTTTGTCTGAAGAGCTCTGGAATCGCTGCCGTTAGACAGCATTTGGGTCCTCTCGTTTCTCAACTCAGAAACAAGTAGTGACAAGTCTGCAGCAGATTGCAGGTCCCTGGTAAAGTCAGAGGAAAGGGTAGGTAGCAGTCTTGCACTAAGCATTCAGGAAGGTAACCTGGCAGATCTGTCAAGACAGCGGTGAGATTTTTCAGTGTCAGTGAAGGGGAGTCTCACTGGGTCTCCGTTGCTGCCCTAGAGGAAACGCATCCTAGCAGAATCCATGTGGAATCTAGTAATTTTAGTCCTGTTCGGTAAGTTAAGGTCATGTGTCAGAAAGGTGAGTTATTCTTTTTCTTCATTCCTTCAGTTACTTTGGAGATACTGTTAAGGGAAAGGTTGAAAGTTTTCTTTGTGCTGTGGGTATTTCTTGGCTTTCTGTTCTTCTCCCTTAATCAGTATTTGGAGGCCTAGTGCTCTGAATATTTGAGTTCTCTTCTTTTTAATATCACTGGCTACTTGAGAGAAGCACTTTTTGGTAGGTGGCTGCTCATGGCGCTTGAGGGTAGAGCCCTTCCCTGATTTTTAATGGTGGGGTGAAGATAAATGGTATGTCCTTGGAGCCCAATCAGTGTGGGATTGAGTGCATGGGCAAGAGGTGGCCTGTCTTGCAATTTTTCCCGCCGAGCAAGAGGCATGATATGTTCTTGTTCCGAATACAGTTTTGTACGAAAGCAAAGATTGCCTAGGAGAACTTAAATAAGCAGTGCAGCACAGGAAACAGAATATTTTACTGCTCAGAACTATTTTAAAAAGCTGGCTATGTTGAAATCAGTCAGGCTTTGGGATGGGATTGATGCTAGGGGATGCTGAAAGACATAGGTGATGCAATTGCAATTCTGCAGTTGCAGTTCTCTATGAAAAAATATCAGTGAGGTCCCTGAAAACTAGAGAAAGGCTTTATTATTACACCCATTCTTTTAAGGAGGAAGAAGCGTAGTTCAGGGCTAGTCAGCCTTCTGCAATCCTTGGAAGTATTATGTGTCATGTCTCCAGGGAATTTGTTTCCAAATGTGAGAAGAATGCGAAGATAACCAAGAGTAGTTGACCCAGATGTACCAGGGACAAGAAGTATTTGATGAACCTGAATGCCTTTTGTAATTAAATGACGAAATATGTAGATGTGGGTATATAGGTGGATAAATTCTTTGCTGTGAGGGTGATGCGGCAGTGGCACACGTTGCCCAGAGAAGTTGTGGATGCCCTGTCCCAGGGATGGAGCTTTTAGCAACCTGGTTTAGTGGAAGGTATCCCTGCCCATGTCAGGGATTTGGAACTGGCTGATCTTTAAGGGCCTTCCAACCCAAACCATCCTGTGATTCTCTGACTCCAGTGAGGTTTTTGTTATCATCTCACTGAGGAAGCTGTGGAAGTATATGGATTGTTAGATTAATTGCAAATTGCATGGATATTGGAGTTCAAAGTGTAATCTTCCGTGACTCAGTGTCTCATTGGAGACAAATAATAACTGGCCTGTGAGGGATTGGGCCAGTAATGTCAGCTTTCTGTTAATTACTTAGATGGTGAGATGGAATGCACTTGGAGAAAAGTCATAGATCACATAAAATTGGCAGGAGAGAGAGTTCAGTACACCAAGTGGTAGAAATTCAGTTCAGCTGGGTCTTGGGAAGCCTGAGATTTGGCCAGCAGAAACTTCTTGAAGTTCAGTGAGGATTAACATGAAGTTCTGTGCCTGTGGAGATCAGCTCCTTGCAGGAACATAGTCTGGGAAGCAACTGGCTGAACAGAAAGTCAGGGAAAGCTATGGCATATGATGATTGCTGCCAAGTTGGAAACGAGTTAGTGATGCATTTTCATTGCAAATAAGGCGAAGAGCGTAGTGGTCTCCATGGCCAGCAGATCAGGGGAAGGAATTGTCCTTCTCAGCGTTTCTGAGTACTCTGGTTCCTCAGTCAGTCCCGAGGTTCCTCAAATGAAAAGCATAGTGTTTAGAAAATGGAGAGAGGACTACGAAGGTGATTCTGAGCCATGGGAACCATAAGTAATGAGGAGAGATTAGGGTCCTTGGGCTCTTTTAGTCTGGCCAAAAAAAGAGGCAAAGGGGCAATCTTATAGAAGCCTGTAGCTTCTTGAAGACAAGTTCTGATGACTTTGGAGCTGAACTGTTGTTTATGGCAGATCGTAAAACAAGGAACAACTGTCACAAGTTGCAGCTCAGACTGGCCATTAGAGAAGTTCAGACTGGCCATTAGGAAAAAGTTTTTCACCACTGAGTAGCACAAGAGTTTTAACATGCCACCCAGAGAGGTGGTGGAATCTTTCCTTGGAGGTTTTTGAGATTCAGCTGGACCAAGCTGTGGCAGACCTCATCTAGCACTGATGAGAGTCCTTCTCCAAGCAGAGAATTGAACTGCTGATCTGCAGAGAATCACAGTGGAGTTTGTTGGAGTCCAAAGTGCAGGGAATATTTCTCTGCCTGTTTTGAGGAGTTTTACCCCTCTGGACAACCCCGTCTTTGACCTTGGTCCATGGAGAAAATTACGTACCCTATGGGAAGAAGCAGAATCTACACTGGTGTGAATTAGGTGATAAAACATTATATAAGATTGTCACAGGGTGAAAAATTTAGAGGTGTTGGGTTTGTTAATATAGTAAATANCAGTGTCAGAGTTTTCTGTGTTTTTCTGTGATTCTGCCCAGGACATCAAGGCTGTGCAGTGCAGAGGAAGAATTTTGTACAGCTGTGACATTCCTGCGTCCATGTGGGTGAATCTGGAATGGTGGGCAATGGAAGTCCTTCTACGAAGATTTCCTCCGTACCATCAGCTTGAAATGTGTCCATGTACTAGGAGTCCTTAACTCTGTATGAGATGTGGGTTTATATTGCTTAGCCATTTTCAAATTTTCTGCTCTTTTGACATGCCTTGGGAACAAATACCACAATGTTCACATGACCATAGGAAGTCAAGTAATTTGTATTTCATCTGAATTATTGCATTTGAATTATTTATTGATCATTATGTCTATTGCAGTCGTTGCTTCTCTCTTTGTAGATGCTCTAGGAACTATAGAAATGTATAGAAATCTGCTTTTGAAACTTAATTTGTCAAAAATAAGAGAAAAAGAGACGTGAGAAAATCAACTGTCAGGATCATAATAGATCTGTTTTCACAGATCGGTGTTGATGACTGTTTTCAATTGAGTTGATCCTTGTTTTAAATCTGACTGTGATTGATTGCGAGTGCTGCAAGATTTAATTGAAGAGGCCAACTCATGGAAAGGTGAAAAAGTAGTCAGCTAAAAGCCAGGATAATTAGGAGCATGATTTTATCAGTAATCCAGGGTAGGAGTGGAGACAGACAGAATGGGGTCAACCTTTGACACGCTAGAAAGAAACACCCAAGTTCTGGTTCCCCAAACCCACAGCCCAAGTCCCATTGCCAGAAACCTGTGGGTGGGAATTCCCTCCTTTGAGGCTCGCCAGGGAAAGGTGTTGCAATGGTATGTTGGTCATCCTTCGTGTTTTATCTGACTCTCAGATAAACACTGATGCCACCTGCATCAGGGGTTGGATCATGCAGCAGTGTGCCTGTATCACTTCAGGGCTGATTCCAGTTCCAAACCAGTTTTATTTCTTTCACTTACTGCCTGAGCCAAGAAACCCTGCAGACCTAAGTCAGGCCAGTTTAAGGAGGATCAGATCTCATTTAGATTGCTTGGGATTGCGTAGAGATCGGGGGGGGGGAAAAAGCCAACCCTTAAATATTTTGTGTTCAGAATGCAGAAGTTGGCTTAGGAAAGCCTGGATTTAAACTCTCGACTTTAATTGACATAAACTGAATGAAAGTACTAAACTGAACAAAACCTTACTTGATGTGTGGTCATCATTTCATCATTCAGGCTGTTTCTGTGAAATACTTTCCTGGACTATGTCTATGTGATTAAAATTGGCATTACTCTTGATTTACTGCACTCTTCTCTGCTAAAGCACTATCCTATAAAAATAATGCAGTGTAGAAATGCTGGTCTGAGTAGATGTGGGTTTCTTTCCTATGGTTGGTATTGCTATAGCAACATTTCCTTGCAAGCCATGACTGTAATTACAAAAGTTGCCATTGATCTTATATGTAGTAAATTATATCTGTATATAGCAATGAACTCCTAATGTCAAATTAAATAAATACCTGTTTTTCCTATTCATCCCCCATCAAGCCTCAATTTTCATTTCAACAAAATAATTTTATTTTTAGGAATTCAGTTTTTCAGTAAGTTGTTTTTAGATGCGAACACACTTTTTCAGGTTTAATATGTTTATTGTAGCTTAATTTAAGCATCAGTGTTCACTGTGGTGGTTTTGCTGGAAAGGTTCTTGTTAGGAATGTCTCTTCCTCTGCTGGATATATTGGGAGGTTAATTATGACCTACTATAGGTGTCAGAGGACGCATAGAAAAAAAAGGAAATTATTTAAATGTAGAACATCTTGAAAATATACTTCAAAGAGAAAACGTTCCTGACAAACATTTCTTGTGCAAATCACATTATTCATATATTAGGAATATGTGTATGTTCGTTTTTGTTTTCAGTCCAGAAGTAGGAGCAGCAGTCAGAAGTAAGAGTATGCACAAGAGCTGTCTAAGCAGGCAGGATGGGAAGGCCAGTACTTTGGGTATGCTGCCTGAAAGTGAACTGTGTGTGACTGCAGCCAGCAAATCTCATTGTTAGACTACGTGCATAAACCCGCAAGCACCTAGGAATTAGAATATACAAACCTGGTTCTGGTTAAACCCCGCACATTATGCAAGAGCATTTATGAAATGAACTTAAGAACTGCAGAGTGACAGCAGCTAAAGTAAGAGTGTGATCAATCATGTGTAATTGCATTTTGCTCAAGAAGCTGAGGGGTCATTGTTATGAAAACAAAAGCATAAATCAGTTTTAATTCCTTGAATATGATCTGCTCTTTCTTCTCTGAGCAGCCCAGCTGGGAATTCTGAGCTGAGTTTGCAGTCATACAGCTTTGAAATAAATTGTAGCTTTACCTGGATTTCTTGGTTTTGTTTGTCTTGTAATAACTGGCTTGTTCATTTTAAATTCCACTTCGTGCTTAAACTTTAGGCAGGGCTTTATTTGAGAGTTTCAAGGCTCTTAAGGTGTGATATAAGTAGAGTTTACTGAAGGGCCTTTGTCTCCATAGAATAGGTGAGAAGTGTTTTTGGGCCCCTTGTACCAAAGTCATGGTGTCAATATGATCTCAAAATATGATTTTTCAGTGAGTTCTGAGAACAGACTCATCTCTACCTCAGGCTGCAACTTAGTTGCCCCTTTCTGAAATTGCCCCTGCAGAAGAGCCCTGCTAATACCTGTCTCCGGGTGCTTGGTGTCGTAAACTGAAAGGAATGAGGAGAGTGTTGTTCTGCCATAAAAACATGTAGGGTGGAGGTAAAGTCACTTGTGTCACTGGAGAGAAGGAGAGGGAGTGAAGCATATGGCTGAAGCTTTATCATCAGGGAGCATCACATCGCACAGATGGTTTTTTGAACCCAAACATGTTTAGAACAAAGGTGGTTGATGTGTGACTAGTGTCATCACCATGTGGGCACCCGAGAGTTATTGGAAACACACCAATGCCTCTAAATCTTGTAGTTAAGCTGGTTACAAGCTACTTAACCCAGGAGTCAGCATGAACTTTACACATAGAACAGATGTACAGTCTGTTCTGGTTTTGGAATAGCGTTCTTTATGGAAATTTTACATGAACATCAGCATGAGATTACATGGCGTTTGTAGGCAAAACTTCTTCTGTGCGAACGTGGGTCCCGAAGGCTGTGAGCCACTTCTGACACTTCTGACTTCTCACAGGCCTGATGAGTCTCATGCTTCACATGTAAGACTCAGCCCGTTGGCCTCTCTTCTCTAAAATTCTGTGTTTGTGCATGGTTCTCTCTGGCTCCAGGCTACTGCTGATGGTGAATTGGCAGTTGGAGAGGCAGCATTACATGGGACTGTGCTGCAAGCCAGGTTTTGCCTCCAAGCCAGGCCTACCTGTGAGATGTCGGGCATGGAATGCTGACTTTCTTCATGACCTGAAAGCTTAACGTGTGCCCTCAAGACCCTGATCTGTCACATCTTTCCGCTATGCTAGTGCAGAGTCTGTCTTTCTCATTGGTGCTGGCATAACCCAGATGGTATAATTTAATATTTTGGTGTTATTTTTAGGTTAGATTTTTTTTAGATTATTATTATTATAGATTAGATCTGCAATGGAAGTCCAGCAGAATGAGTGATGTACACTGGTTTATGGTCACTGAAGATTTTTGGTTTACTTTTCTCGTGGTTTAAAAAGGCGTTTAAGTAAACTAGAGTTGCAGAGAACTTGGTAACCAGCAGAAATCTTTTTTTGTGCATCAGTGAGGGATAACTTAGGGAAACAAAAAAGTGTCAAGGTTTGTTCTGATTTCCTACTAGACAATACATTATTTGTAACTTTAATATCATGACTACAGCAACTTTCTTTTTAAGTCCTTAGCTCGTACTTTAAAAGATAGGGCTCTACATGTAAGTTTTGCTCTGCTCGCCACGCTTCTTGGTCATGAATTCTGACCTTGTCGAGTGGATTGTTTTCATAATTGCTAAGCAACAGCAAAAACCCAAACCACAAGGCATTACCAGAGCAGCAGTCTGCATTTCTGTGGCCTCGTGCCATGGGATGGAGTCAGTCTGCATGCTGCAAGTGCTACAAACTGCAGAAACACAGTTTGGCCAAGTTTGAAGACAAAGCTTTCTTTGGTCTTCTGTGTTATACCATCTTACTAAATCTCCTGATCGTGAGGGCATTTAGCATGTTTTTATGAAACAGATGATTGATTCAAAGGCTCAGTAAAGGGAGTGGACTGTCCTACATGGTAGTTACTTGGGTAGATGTAATGCCTCAAAGCTGCCTTGTGTATCCTCCAAATGCCAAAGAGTATTAGTTCCCGTATGCTGCAGACTGAAAGGGAAATGCATTATAATGCTGAATGTAAGTTTATTAAAAGACTCAAATAGGTGGTTTTCATTCAGGTATGAGGCTTGTCAACTGTATTAGTTTAGGTTTTTGTTAAGTTGTTGAAAATGCTTCATTTTCTTGCTAAAAAGCGTTACCGAAGTGTAAATACAACTGGGCAATCAGCTGACACTTTTCTTTTCAAATTTGCTTGCTGTAAATTTAGTTTTGTTTAATGAAGCCTATAAACTGAGCAGATGAGTTGGGAGTGCATAACCTTGGAACCCTTCCTCCGTGCCTGACTCATAGACATTTTGATTTAGCTTTAGGGATGATTCGCCTTAGATTCTGTTATCCTCAGATGGCTCTAGTTTTGCCAAGCTTGGCTATTCAGGAAGCATAAATCATGTCATGAAAAACCATGAGAAAGCACTGAATGAGAAAACAAATCGGACAAATAAACAAATCTGTTTGAATTCCTGAGCTTTAGTCTTCTCACTGCAGTAATTGAGGCTAGAAGAGCAAAATTCACATGTAATCAGGGAGACCAGGACCTGGCTGTTCAACAAAAATATTACTGCAAGTAGTGTTCTACTATTGCTAAGGATGGGAATATTTTAATATGGGCATAGTCTGTAATAGATTTTAGCTACAGCTAAAACCAATATAAAATGCGTTGGATGATGTCTGCTGGTTCTTCTAGATTCAACTTTATCCATACATAAGCTGTCAATTCAATTTGCCTACAAGCAGGGCAGTGTTTCTTTCATTTACTTAGTTGAAGGAAGGAACCACTGAAATCACATAGAGGTTTGCTTATGCAAAAGTTGTGCTATGGGTACAAAACTTGCCAGAAAATGTAGCTGTTTTAATCTTCTCTGTTCTTCTTGATGCAAAATACAATCACAGCTCACCCCAAAAGATCATGACAAGGTCTAGCTGAACTCTGTGTAGTTTTCATTTTGATCCTTCTGGTTTATTTCGTTTAGAGACATTTAAGCACCTCGTTTCCTTTGGGCACAGTGTGCTTTGTGTCCATGGTGTCAGCTCAGAGCTTTTACCAGAATACCAAATTTTTGGTGATATGCAGTCAAGTGTTCTTTTGCTCCCTAGACTTTGGGTGCTTGTATGTTAGAAGTAGAAAGGGATGAGAAGAGAAGAGAACCAGCTGTTTCATGCATGAGCAAGAATTTTAATTTATCAGTTGTCTTACAACTCCTTGTTTTCCTCAGTTTTCATTTTGAGCTTGTCTTTTGATGTTGTCGAAGATGGAAAGGGAAATATAAAAAGTTTCTCCCCAGCCTCATGTGGCAATCATCTGTAAACTTCAGATTTTAGTAGTATATGTCTAAACACCTTTTAGCAGCTTTGGTCTGGGTAGTTGCCATTTCAAATCAGATTAACTTTATGTGGCTTTATATTTGGGATTGTGGGCATTGTGCAGTTTTATTATCTAATAAACACCATTTAGCTGCTGGTGATTTAATCTTAATTAACGTTACAGCTCCTGGAATTACGTGTTTTAACGCAGTCATGGTGAACTTTAAGTTAAGATCTAGCAGTCCTATACATGAGTATCTCCTAAGGCTTTGTTTTGTTGGTTTTTGTTCTCTTGAGTAGGGAATGTTTGTTGTCTCTGTTCCAAGGACTTCCGCATCTAACATGCAGCATTTTGATTTACGAAACAATTCACTTGCATTTTAATTTTCATTAAAAGCATCATGGAGTGTAATGGTTTTTAGTTGCAAATTTGGACGGGCATGTAGTGCTGTAATCTTTCTTTTGACTATTTGCCACAGGCCAAGTGAAATTAAATATTTTGGAACATCTTAATTTTGCTGTCTGACAAGTTTCCTCTAAGTGAAAGCAGATGGGTGTTCATCAGCAGGATGGGAAAGGAAGTGTGGCAAGCACGACAACAACCCAGTGAGTGTCTGTTCTTTTCATGCAGACTTGTACAGGTACTTACAGTCTGTATCTGATAGTGAAGTGCAAAGGTCTGAAGTTCACTTAAGGTGTGAATTATCATAGGACTTAAAGACAGTGTTGTATTTTATTTATTAATATTTTGCATTTAAGCATCTTGGGCTTTCGAATATTTTGTGTCTTCTGTGGTTCATATTCAGCTAAAGTCCTGTTACCTAAACAGGTACATATAGTCCTAAATCTCTTGGAAGTGGTAACCTTTTAGAACATTATAATTTGTTTCCAGTTGAAAGAAGTGCTTCACATGCTGTCCTGAACAGGAACACTTTCCAAATTCATGGATTTAATGAGGTCAGCCTGTCTTATTCTTTACTATGTTATGGCACGCATTATATCTTTGTAATTCTCTTACGAGCTCATTCATTATGAAACTCTTAACAATGATTTTTCAGATGAGGCCAATAAAATTAAACCCATTTGTAATTTATGAAATGTAGTCAAGTCAACAGGATATGTTCCAAAAATGAGTGTTACAAAATTTCTCTGTAATTGTTTTGAAGAGGTTTCCTAACAACAGAATCATTTCTGTAATGTTCTTTTAAAAAAACTCTCTATGCTCATAGAAAGCGTAAAAAATTATGCTCTAGCATGAATTCTAGATGTAAGAAATTCAGATTCACTGTTTCTTTTAAAATAAAATAGTACTTGAAGTGAAAAACCATCCTGACAGTTAAGGAGCATTTACAGCAGCTGTGTATAACATCACATGTCTTACAGATTACTGCAGTCTGCCCATAAATAATTAAAGGACATGCACTCCTGGGAAAAAGAAGATATGGCCAAGCTGGCTAAGGGATGCTACAATTCTGGTGCAGCAGCTGTGGGTATTCAGGACTGCTCAAAACATAGACCACCAAGGGCTTTATCCCCATATGAATTGCTTTATTTCCTCATCTTTTACTTATGTGAGCTTTTATTAGTGCTGAGCTTACAACTTCATCATGCACTTGGAAAAATCCTTGCACTTCATGGCCCAAGGCCTTCACCAGCCTTCCTGAGAGAAGCTTGCTCCTGCTCACCCCTTTGCTTCTGAGGGGATCTTCCAGTGGAAGCAGAGTTGACCTGATGATGAGGTTTTTCTGGTTTGGTTTGGTTTTACTCTAAACAGTGGCGTGTTGTTATGTAGGGTATGGCCTATAGCATGCTTGAATTATTTACAGGACTTGATTTGATAGTCAGGAGATTTGGAAGACTTCTCAAAAAACCATTAATTTAGATGACATATAAATGCACAGTTTCTTTTCCTGTAATTGTGGTCAACAGTGTGCTTAAATAAAACCACAAAAAAACCCCTGTGTTTCACTCCAGGAGGGGCGATACACATTGTACCCTAAAGTACAGAAAACAGTGTCATTAATTACAAGATTATGTATCTTGGGGAGTCTCTGGTGAACCATTGAATCTCGTCTCTTGATTTGTGGCTGCACTAAGTGCTACTCAATTGTCCTTGCTAATTTGCAATTAAATCTAGTTTTGGATGTGGTTGACCTTTTGGTTGTTTATAGGTTGTTTTTTTTTTTCCCTCGCTAAGCAGTACATTAAAGTAAAACCTCTTTTATCCCAGTCATGCTAAGCATGCTTCAGTGATATCTGAGTCAAACAAATACTTGACAACCAAGAGGAATTTCTGCTCCATGCTTGTGGAGCTGCTAAACTTCGGGTACCACAAACCACATTGTGGAATGATGTTGAAAGAACCCAGCTTCCGCTGAGCATTTCCCTCTGAGGCAAAAGATCTCACTGTGAGAAGACGCCTTCCAGTTGTGCCCTAAAAATCCTACCGGAGCGCAAGTGCCTCTTCTCCTAAGCCACTGCAGATCTTTGAAACTATTTCTGGATACTGCTCTGAGATGAGAGGAACTGGGTGGGTCGAGAGCATCAGTTGTGCTCCTGTTGGCAGCATCTTCTCTGGCTGGGTCCTGGAAGCTGAGCCTCGACCCAAAGTGGTTGGCAGGAAGTGGAGCAGCTTGTGAGGAGCTGCCTATGCCAAGAAGTGATTCTTTCTTTTGAGGTTTGGCTGGGGATGCAGCTCCTGGAGGGCAGTACTGCTGACACGGCGAATACTGAACTGCTATTCAAAGCTGAGCAGCTGATAAAAATGAGGGATGAGAGTGCAGCACTCTGCAAAATCCACGTGCTTAACTCTCAAAGCTGTTTTTGAGAAGATAAGAAAACAGAGACTGAAGATGCCACTTCCACTAAGCTGTGCGTCTGTATCTTTTAGAATTTAAAGCTTCACTAGACTGTAAAAGGCCCACAAGACCTGATAAATGTGCATTTGAAAATTGGAAAGGGCAGCACCATCTCCATAATTCCTAACTGGCTTTGGAGCCAAGCGCTCCTGGTATCATTTCTTTGATTCATGACAACAGCTAAAACCTAATAACATTATGGAACATAGTCATCTCTCTAACACGCTTCCTTTCAGACAACTCAAAAGTTTTTTAAAGCTACTGTTAAAAATTCATTTCACAAGTCAGGCTCTGAATAGAGATGGAAAAGTTAGGAATTTGTATTTTGCTAATTCTGAGTAGAACTGTGCAGAAGGAAAAATTCCTTAGGAAAGTCAGTTTTCAGGCTGGCTTGAGAATATATTAACTTGGTTTGTCATGCTGTCTTTCTGATTTTTAACTTTGAACTGTTTCTGAATTTATGAACATCGGACAATTTTTTTGTCATGCATTTCATTTGACCAAGACCTGCTCTCCGTAAGTGCCAGGGAGAATCAAAACAACCACCTTGTCACTGTTAAAACTGTGCCTTTGAAACTGTTTTGACACTTGGCCAGGCACCCAGGCACTGTGTTCTACAGCTTCAGCCAATCCATTTACATATATGGCAAAAGGAGATCTGATAATCAGATCTAGTTGGAAAAATTCCAGTAAAACAACTTCTGCAAATGTTGTGCTCTGGCACATTTCTGCCTGCCTCTGAAGGATCTGCAGTGCCTGAACACTGCTGCTCTGTGGGCAGCGCCTGGCCCAGGACAATAGGCTGTTTGTCATGGAGAGGGCAAGGGATAAAACCCTGGGAGCGCAGCTTGTGGGAGGCTGTGACCTCAGCCTTCAAGGCTCTCTGGAGCAGATCTGTGTGAGGATTCTTGACCTGTGTATTAAAGATATTTGTGGGTTTTTCATGAAAAGGGCATGGTGTCAGAAGCTGAAATTACAGGTTTTGGCATCATTTAAGATTTTTTTTTGTTATTCTTGTCCTTTTTCAAATTATTTAAATGGGTCATGGGGGTTGTTTTACTTCTGGAATTATGTTAGTCTTCCTGGAAGGGCACTGCAGCCAAGAGCTACTGGGTGTTTCCTGTATCTTGCTGTGAATATACAGTAGCACCTTTGAGTACCAATACTGATAAAAGTAGTAATTACAAATAATTAAGAAAGTCCCTAGAAATTATTGACTATCCACCTACAGGAGCACAGTAGTTCTGCAAACGTTATAATAGAGAATCTGGGGCCCCCGACATAGGAAGGACATGGGCCTGTTGATGTGAGTCCAGAGCAGGGACCAAGGGGAGCAGAGGGATGGAGCAGCTCTGCTGTGAGGAAAGGCTGAGGGAATTGGGATTGTTCAGCCTGGAGAAGAGAAGGCTTTGGGGTGACCTCATTGTGGCCTTGCAGTGCTGAAGGGAGCCCACAGGAAAGATGGAGAGAGACTCTTGACAAGGGCCTGGAGTGGCAGGACAAGGGGGAATGGCTTCACACTGACGGAGAGCACGGTTAGATTCGATATCAAGAAGAAATTGTTCCCTGTGAGAGTGGGGAGGCCCTGGCACAGGTTTCCCACAGAAGCTGTGGCTGTCCCATCCCTGGCAGGGTTCCAGGCCGGGTTGGATGGGGCTCTGAGCAGCCTGGTCTGGTGGAAGGTGTCCCTGCCCATGGCAGGGGATTGAAACAAGATGATCTTTAAGGTCCCTTCCAACCCAAACCATTCTGTGAGTTTATGACCATACAATGTGTATGTGCCCTGAGTATAAGATAAACACTTCTTTTCTGATTTGTCTAACATCTATAAGACGAAGGAAGGTGAGGGGTTTTTTTACATCCCTGCCAGGGCGCTAATATTTTTTTTAATTCTAAAGGTTTTTGGCTCAGTTGAACAGTTGTACAAATTAATGATCTTTGGAATTAGGGATGAATATACCTCTTAACCACAGTGCAATTATGACTCCGTGTTCAGGCTGACTTACTACTTTTGTCTTTTTTCATGCATACTGCTTTGTATCTCTTTTTTTAAATCCTGATAAAACTTTAATTGTCCCATTATCCTCCCACGTTTTGCCCTCTAGCGGGTCTCAGGGACGGAAATATACTTGCTGCAAAGTCAAAGATGAATAAACTAGGAAAGGTGTATACACATTTTTTCATTTGGGTTTGTTCCATAATTTTTATATGGCATGTGTTTCCTGAAACATTTTATTTATTTCTTAAGGGATTATCTTGTTTGTACAGTTAAGCATAAGAAAAGATGAAGAAAAATGCCTTCTTTTACCATCTTTTGAAGAATTTTCACCACAGAAAGGAAAAGGAAAGAAAAGAAGGAATATCTTTTTTTTTTTTTTGTACCGAGCATTATGTGGTAAGAACTGCCTTGGCTTCTAGAAGACATGGTATTTTACCTTTCTGGTGAAAAGCAGTCGCTTTTAATGTGTATGCAGCATCCCAGCATGACAGGCTCAAAGAGAAGTAGACCCTATGTGACAGCAAGAACACCACAGGAACTTCATCATGTGTCTCAGTGGTGCTAATAGATCGAGGTTGTTGTGACCTCTCTCTCAGAGAGCCTAGAAAGATAACTGTGTTTATATTTAATGGTAGCTGTTTGTTTGGCTTTCTGGGGGTTTTTCTTTCATCTTGAACTCTGTTTGATTTTGTATTTTTCTTTAAGCCATGTATCTACCAATATAGAAAAATGAGAGTACTTTCTTTTTTATTTATTAATAAATGCTGGTGTGAAAGCTTCAAGGGGTGAGGCTAGGTTTAGATAAGAGTATGTAGGAGTGGTAACATGAGAGCAATCTTGAGTTGCAGCATCAAACCTAAGGGCAAAGACATGGAAAATTCAAATAAGTACCAAGACTTGTAATCTACTCAATTTAATGACTGTTTTATGTGTTTCATATTGCCCCAAGCTAGGATGACATGGAAAACAGCAGAAGGTACCAGCATCTATAAAATCTTCAGCTTGGGACCTGATGTTACTCTCCCTGCCTTCCAGTCTCAGCACCTGGTGGTGCACAGTACGAACCCCTTCCTTTCCTAAGCAGTAAATTGATGGAATTGGCATAAGCAGTGTTTCTGAGCCTATTTTGATTTGTGGAAATTACAATATATTACCTATATTACGATATATCTTTCTCTGTCCCTTCTAGCTGCAGATTTTGGCAGTGATTCATAGACCCCCACAAGAGTTTTTGTGTGTCGCCACAGTCAGACCTGGATCAGTGGCAGGAAACCAGAAGAGAGATGGCAGGAAAGAATAGTGTTTGTCACCTGCTAATTTGATAGTGTCAGGCTGAGAACATATTTATTGTAAACTACGCAAAATGTCCAGCAGGGAAAAGTGAGCAGCTGCTCCTTTTCTGGCTCTCCTTCCTTCAATGCTACTGATTCTGCAGGTCAGATGCCACTACCTGGAGTTTTATTGTCGTTCACGTGCAGTCTGTGCAGCTAACAAATACACTTGCTGGAGATGGTAAGAATTTAACTGCTTCTGTCACCTATCCTGTCTGCCCACCTGCGGGAAGGGAAAAGGAGTGAGGGCTTTTTAAACTTGCGAGATAAACTAAGTTCCTTTTCCACAGTAGCTGGGAAGATGAAAACTAAAAAGCAGCCAGACAAGGATAGCTGGAGGCATTTGCTCAATGCTGTTTAAAGATGTTTCGTAGAAATTCCAGGGAAGAGTGGGAAGCTTAATTAGAAGTTCTTAACAAGTCATAAATGTTTTTTAAAAATAACTCTTACTGTGGCTTCCTAGAAGCATTTCAAGGTATCTGAGAAATGGAAGGAATCCTGCTGTGATTGGCTTTTTATGTAATGCCACATTTTCCATAAATGAGATCTACAGAAAGTTTTTCCTTTGCTTCCCTCTCTGCTTCAATATCCTAAAATAAGCAGAAGATGATACATTGCAGATTGCTAGCTTGTGTGTCTTTTTAAATTTTTGAAGCAAATATTAAAATAGATTTTTCACTTCCATGCATGTTCTCCTATTAGCAAAAGAAGATTACAGATACATGCATGATATTTAGAGGTATGCTTTTTTTTCCCCAGGTAGTTTATTATAAAAGCTCATGTGATACTATGTCACACTGGGTGTGTCAGATAGGTACATATAATTGATTACAAAACTGCCATACATAAATTATTGCTCCTGCTATAGTGTGTTAAGTAGAACTAATTGGAATATATTTTCTTCCAGATATGCATACTGTCACTGTCAAAACTTCCTTCCTTCCAGGTACTGCGTTAAACAGTTGGGCTTTTTTGCTCAAGTACTGTTTCATTGCTTTAACTTGGTGCAGACTTAGATGATGTGTTCTGGGCCCATGGCTGCAATTTAGTGGTGTGAATTGGAAAACAGGGTTCTCTGTAGCTTTCTGAACCAAGCAGGTAAACTTTCTGAAATAGATTACCAGAATGAAAAACACTGTTTCTCTGATGAAAAACAGGGGGTTGTTTTCTGCCAGCCATGATGTCACCTCCTTGTTTTTTAGATTTGTGTGGATTCTTAGACTGAGAATTGCACCTTTTCATCCCTGGAAGGGATAGTTTCACTCCTATAAATGTACATATAAAGAAATTGCAGTCTTGAATCACACAAAGGAAATTACCTGACTCACAGTTATCTCCATTTGTTAGGCACTGAAGCCCAAATGCCTACAGAATACCAAACTGTAGGAATACCAAGGGGAACTTCTTAAATCACTGAAAAAATTAGCAGCACCAAAGTTGGAGCTGTAAGTTGTTTCTCTTTCTTCCAAGAAGGGGCTACAAGTTAGGCGTCCTCACTGGGAAAAAGCACTTTTATGTTTAACAAACACTGTGTGCACTTAGTTGACGTTTTTCCTGTTGTTTTCTTTCTCCTTTTTTCTTAAAATATTGGTAGATATAAAACTGCCTGCCAACGCTTTTTCTTCTTCCTTTCCAATCTTACCAATCTGGTAGTAAGACTGTAATTAAAAATTAAGTTTGTAGAGGCTGTAAAGTGGGAAGGGCTATGCATCTTATATCAGATACCTATAATATATTCTTCCACCCTTTTTTTCCTCCTGATGTCAGGCAACAGCAATAACAAAGTGATAAACACTTCATCTCGTCATCCTCCACCCTTCTGTAAGAATCACTGGTTGCTATGCATGGTCTTACCACTCTGTCACTTTATCAGCTGCTATCATCACAGCCATTGTATCAGCCTCAAAATGGTAATCTGCAGCTTTGATGTTGTTCTGGTTGCTTACATTTTCCGTGGCACAGTGCCTTCCTTTTGTCAAGTGAATTCTGTGGTACAGGGGCTTGCTAGAGTAGGTGAACGTAACAGCTGTTCCTTGAGGCAAGAGCCCCAAGGCAGCTCTTGAATAGGAACCACAATCCTTGGGTGATGCAGGAGTTTGTTATCCTGCTTTTCCATGAAGAGAGAAAGTGATCTAGATGTAGCTGTCAGAAAGAAACTGCTCATCCTTGCACACCAGCAAGACAAGGATGTCTTCACTGGGCAGTGCACTATAAACTGCATTACAAAGATGCTAATGCATCTTTGTAATGGATTTAGTGTACCTTGGGATTGCTTGGAAAAAAAATTGCCTGTCTGTCTATCCACATTCTGTGGGTGCAGCAGCACACACCCATGATAAGGCAAAGTTCCTAACATAATTTGGGGCACCTGTGAAACACTGGAGGATGTAACAAAGACTGCAAGATATATGCGGACCAAACAAGTTACATGAACTGCAGGTGAGCTCGGGAGTACTCTCTGTGCCTCTCTGGGACTTTTGAGGGCGGTGTCACAATCATTCCCTTGCTCACGTAATGTGAAGGGTTCAGCCAGGTTTGTGTCGAAGGTGTGATCACATGAAGAAGCAATGCAACCAGGGAACCTGCTTCCAGCAGCCCCTTCTTCCTGCCTCCTGTGGAAATACTGCTCTTTTTACCAAATCTAGGTTGTGGAGTCCTGTATGCCAAGTGAGGAAAACACTGTTGAGAGAACTGTATTACTCTGAGGGTCTCTAGCCAGCCATCTGCTTTGCTCAGCAGATGCTTCCCTGATATTGGACATGGAATCACAGAATCATAAAATGGTTTGGGTTTGAAGGGACCTTAAAGATCAACTCGTTCCAATGCCCTGCCATGGGCAGGGACACCTTTCACCAGACCAGGCTGCTCATAGCCCCGTCCAACCTGGCCTGGAACACTGCCAGGGATGGGGCAGCCACAGCTTCTCTGGGCAACCTGTGCCAGGGCCTCAGCACCCTCACAGGGAACAATTTCTTCCTGATATCGAATCTAACCCTGCTCTCTGTCAATTTGAAGTCATTCCTCCTTGTCCTGCCACTCCAGGCCCTTGTCAAGAGTCTCTCTCCATCTTTCCTGTGGGTTCCCTTCAGGTACTGCAAGGCCCCAGTGAGGTCACCCCAATGCCTTCCCTTCTCCAGGCTGAACAATCCCAGTTCTCCCAGCCTTTCCTCTTAGGAGGCTAAGAGAATTTGAATAGTGTAACAATTGGGAGCAGATAGTTCGTCTTTCAACAGCCCTGTCAGTGAAAGATACATGAAAAATGAGTTTTTTCTGTGGCATGCGCAGTCACGGGCCGCAGTGTAAAAGGCAAAATGAGTGTGTGTAGATAGGTACCTGCAACACTTCATCTTGTTCCAGTGGAGGGGAGTCTTGTCCTTTTCTCTGATTGTTTATGTCCAACAGGAAGTGTCACTGAGGCTGTATTAATAATACTTAAGAAGACTATTCTTGGAGTCAAGAGGGTTTTTTAAATTATTAGTAAAATTGTTGCATCTTTGGAGTCTCCGCGGTTTTAAACTAGAATTGAAGGCACATATGTAATATAAGCATGTTGTTCCAAGAAGCTAAAATAGCACAAGCAATAGTATAGTTTATAAATTTTCCATTGGTTAAAGGAATGTTTAATTTACATGGAAGATACAGAAAGGGAGAGTCCTGCTCTTGATAGCATTTTGCAAAGATTGCAGATAATAGTGCATCTATTAAGTGTCTTCCAACTTGCTACACCACAACACATGTGCTGGCAGGTTTGAAAAGCCTGGAGATAAATGAAGAGGCTTCATTCCTTTGTGGATTGGGAGGGAGAAGCTAGAGCCCGAGCCCTTACTCCACGTTTTGATTTTTCATACCCATCTGGTGAGGAGGAGGAGGGGAGGACATTGCAACTCAGATGCGGATGGCTGGAAACATTTCTATCCCTCGTTCTGGGACAGCTTTCCCAGTTCTGCTACTGAATTTTGTCTGTGGATACAGGTAGGAGCTGGGCAGAAAAAAAAGAAGCTCCTTCTACAAGTTCTCTTTGTCTTTTCTTTTCCTAAGCAAGGACTAGTTGGTTTTCTACAGTATTTTGAAACATCAAGAAAACAGACCATCTCTGGGCAGATTACACAGGTGAAGGTGAAGTTGTTGGAAAAGAATTATTTGCCAGTAGAATTCAGTGTTATCTCTCAAAAACCAGAGAGGAAAAAGTCACTGGCCTGTGAATTTGAGGAGGAAAACTGTTCTGGTTAAACTGTCCAGGTTGTTAGCCCACCTCTCCACAAGTGATAAACCAAACCGATAATACTTAAAGCAAAGCTGTTTCACTTTTTAAATTTTGAAGTGAAGCAGTTACAGTTCTCTGCCCTTTTGAAAATCCGCTCATCACCCTGGAGTACTAAACCTATGACATATAATTAAGGTAGTTTTGAGAATATCTGTTCATTTTACAGAGACAGCAGCAACAATTTAGGTGCTTGTCTGTCTTGGCTTTGCAAGTGAGATTGTGACTAAGATCTTCTCTGGTTTGCCTCTCAGTTTCTGCTCAAGGAGCAGATACCAGGTCTTGTGGGAGCATCACATGTTGGGCTGTCTTTCTTCCGCACCAGGATAATGCTGTGGCTACTCTAGTAAACACATCATCCAGGTTTTGCATTAAATCAAGCCTGTAGACCTGACTCTTCCCAACGGGTAATAAGAAGCATCAGTTCTATTCTTTGGCCAGTCCTGGAAAAATTCTCCTCACCTTAGGAGAACTTCCTATATCGCCAGCCAGCTGCTTTTGAAACAGTCCTAAGCCTCAGGGCTGGGAACACGTTTGTCAGCCAGCTGGGAATTGAGCTTATGTCTCACTTCTGCACCTCAAGGATGTTTCGCTACAGAGTGCATCACAGATGCCTTCTTGCTCCTACATCCTTTTTTCTTGCAAAACTTCATCTCCCTCTCACTTTTGCTTGGAATTCCTCCTGCTCTGCTGTCAGGACAGCACTGGTTCCTGTTAAAGGAACCAATCTAGGAAGAAGGTCCTAGGTCAGTTTTGGTGAAGTATCGGTTTGCAGTGGCTACAAAGCACTTCAGTCTCTGTAGCCAAAATCAGATCATATCCATCCAGGTTAGACACAATAGCTGAGATACCTGTTTCCCAGTGGATCAGGCTGGGGAGAGCCCTCAGGATGAGGGCTGACCTGTAATGACAAGCTTTACTGCCTCTTGTCACCGTGCCCTTGATAAGACTGTAGACATTATCTTAGGCTTAATGCACTAACACTGCTCACACTGCTGCCAGCTGGAATGCCGCCTTTAGGATGGGAAAACTCCCCCTAAATATATATTCCAGAAATGAAACAGGCCTTCTGCCTTTAATTTTGTTATGAGAAAATCACCAAAATTCTAATAGATTTATCTAAAAATATAATAAACTTTGAAAAAGGAAATGACAGGTTTTCCAAAACCCCTTAAGTACCAGCACTGAGTAAAACTCAGTTGTTTGGCAGTTTCTTATAATATTAATGCTATGGATTTGATATTTTCTCCTGGTTGCATTTCTCCTAACGAAGCTGCATTTGTTCTCCTTCAGAGAATCTTACATTGCTGTCCCATTGCCATGGTACCCATTTGGAAAGACTTCTAATAGGCAGAATTTACTCCTGTAGTTGCACACACTCTTCCTCATCAGAACCCTATCTGGTTTAAATAAAGCTGTGACAAAGCAAAAAGAAGTTTTGTTATTTAAACTTTCTCTGAATTGCTGACAAAATTTCTTCTGGCAATTCAAAGAGGAGAAAACACCCACCACCCTGCCCTTATTGGCTTGGTGAGTTCCTGGCAGAATGTGACAAGTTTTGGGGTGGTTTTTTGGTGTGTGTTAGTGGGTTTTTTTAGATGTCTTTACAGAACTCTGCTCTTTGATGTTGCTGGTGAATAGGATGAGCTGACAATCAACAGGTAGGTACAAGAGGCATGAATTCTGATTTGAAACTTTCATCCTACAGCAGCTTCATCTAGTAAAAATATGGTTTGACTAATTAAAAATTAAGAGTCTTCCTGGTGAGGAAGAGGAATTGTCTCCATGTTGCAAAGACCCATTACCCTGAATGTAAAATGGTCAAAATAGGAGAGTACTGCCCACAGCTCTAAGTCTTTTGCAGCCCTGAATGTTGCACTTATTCACATTTGTGTTCTCTCTTTCGAATCACATCTGTTTACTTGCCACCTAGGGTTCTTCTTCATGCAGATCCAAAATGACTGCCCCAGCACTCAGATCCACTGCTCTGCTTGACCTGGGGCAAGCAGCAGGATGAGTTTGCTCCAAGCCTGTTACTTTTGCTGGCTGAGGTGCTGCCTTTCCCTTGTGCAAGGAGATTGCTGTTAGATGGAGATGTTAGAAACAAAAGAGGGCTAAGAGGTTGTGTCGGCTAAGGGCACATCTGTGCTGCACCTTGGTCTGGCAGTGCCTTAGCATGGTGTGAGCTGAGAGCTTCAGAGGGACATCCAAAGTGTCAGCTGGCACGTGGGTTAAACGAGCAGTGTTAATTAATTGAGGAGCAGCACTGTCTGGAGCAGATTTTAGCACTCCTGGTGCTGGAGGCAGCTTGATCACAGCTAGACCAGGTTATCCCTGCAGTCCTCTGCTGCTTCAGGGTCATTTCAGGATGTTCTCCCCTTGGCTGGTGGTTTGGATGCTACAAATGACAGGGTTTGGTAAGCACATATCTGGTATCTGTTTTGCTTTGGTAAGTGTATCGTGTCTTTAGAGCACTGACAATGTTGGGATTGCCTTTGGGCATTTTTGTTTTGTTGTGGGGAGAAGGGATTGTTTTTCCGGTTGGTTTGTTGTTTCCTTACTCTGGTGTTTTGGTTTTTTATTAGTAAAAACAAAGGATCTGGTTTTAGTGTGTGACAGAAGAGCATTGTGTGAAGAGTGCTATTAAGGATGTTAGTTGCAGAATGATGTGTGCTTGTTGCATTTTATTGTTTTGAAAACAAACATGCCCTTCCCCTCTAGCTGCAATCTGCTGATTCAGTTGAAGAAGCAAGGTCAGCATTCATCTCTCTTTGTTCCTTTCTCCCTGTAATCCAGAAATATTTTAGAATATTCACTGTTCACTGCCAGAGAGCTTTGTGCTTTCCTTCTTAGCTCTGCAGTCACACAGGACTCCTGGGTGCTTCCTCTTACTTCTGCTCCACACCCCACCACGTTTTGAGCTGATGCAGGTAAAAAAGGCCCAATAGCTGGGAGAGAAGGAGGAGGGTTACAGGTATCCAGTCAGAGAAGGCAGGGCTGCCAGTGGCAAGGGGACAGATTGGATTCATTTGTATTTGTGTGAAAGATTTTAAAACTGGCCAGTGACCCAATGGTCAACGCAATGGTCACTCCCATGCAGTGACATGGGACTTGCCTTACCCTGCTCTGGGAGGGACCGCAGGGATTCATGGCAGAGAATGGCAGCAATTCAGTCACTTTTGGTGACATCAGATTTCTGAAGAGCGCAGCTGGTGCTCGGCAAAACAAGTGCATCCTCTGACAGGAGGAGTCAAAGACGTGCGTGGAGGGAAGGCTGCAGTCCTCTGGACCGAGGGGGAGATGAAGGTGTTACCTCCTTCTCTCAAGGAAGAGGAGGTAACACTTTCTGTGCCACATAAGATGTCTTGGGCAACAAAGATTTCAAGTCCTCTCCCAATTAGATGGCTGTTGCAATTGAAAACAGGCAAATCCACGCCTTTTTTTTCCCAGGCTGTTGTGAAAAAATGAGGAGGTGTTTCTGATGGTGACAAGATGGTCGGGTGGCTTGGAGATACGGCCTGAATCCTCGGTTCTGTTGGAAGGAGCAGTCCTTCATTAATGTCTGCATTGGAGCCAGGATTTTTGGGGTTTTATGTATTTTATCATCTGTTAATCTTGGGAGGGGACTAGGGAAGAAAGCATTGCTCGTATTTGCAGTTACAGTTGAGAATTGTCCGTGAGCGGCTGTAAGATAAGAACGATTTTCCCTCATGAACTTCCTGGTCATTTGCAGCTTTGGTGGCAGGTGACGGATGGCAATGTAGCTGTTAGGGCAGCCAGACAGATGAGCAAATTTGGAAAGCTGCCCTGCCTGAACAGATGTTCCTTTGCACAAAAAAAGTTTGGAAAGCTCCTCTGAATGGAGAGTACAACCAGGTCACAGTGTTTAATGGCTCTGACTTTAATGTCAGAGAAATCAATAATTTTGAGAATGGAAAACTTCATAAAGTAGCTTTTACTGTTGTTCTAATTTAATCAGGGAGAAATACAAAAAGCACCCAACTATGGAATAATTAAAAGTGACAGGCCTGTCATAGGGTTTTATCCTATTTCTGTCCCTTTCTAGACACAGCAAGAAGATTATTTTAGTGAAGTAATAAGTATTTTACTTTGTAGTGATGTTTGGAGTAGAAAAGTTCAATGAAAGATTGAGAATATATGCTCAGATGAAATTGAAATGGTAAATATTGCAGCATTACTAAGTAAGTCAATTTTTAAGCTTTCCAGCATTTGAAGTATTTCTTTAAAAGCTGACTTTTTTTGTGTCTGAAAGTAGTTGTAAAGGCAGTACCTCACTGACTTAAATGTGCTGCTGCCGCCCAAACCTTTGCAGTGAATTTTGACTCCAGCTCTCATCCCCTGCATCCCACAGGTGTCTGTGTGTGGGCGTAACCTCTGCTGATGCGAGTGTGTATTGCTGTCTTCGAATGTGCTTGCTAAACACCTGGCCTGTGGAGGAGTTCCTTTGTTTTCTTAGGAGTGACAGCAGAACTTCGTAATTTCTGTTACGCTAAGCTTGAGAACAGGGGAGCAAGATCCAAAGGATTTACTTAAGGATTAAATATTTATATTGTATCAGGTTTTTCAAAGACCTCCCTGCTTAACTGTTCCCATATAAAACCATAAACAAACCTGGCCTTAAAGAAGAAATGTTCCTTTAACAGTGCCAAAAGATTAAAAGCAATATTTTTAGTATATGCTTGGTGACAGAGAAGAAGCCTGGTTCCTCAGTCTGTATGAAGACAGTCTGAGGCTTGTACAGGTTCTGCCAGTGGTTATCCAGCAAATTCTGTTTCTAACTAGATGCCTTTCTGACTTGTGAATTAGAAGAACTGTAAGTCTAGGCTTGGATTAGTTGGACTGATTGACTCAGAAGTGTTCCTAGGCCTGCCTGTAGCTTAGCTCTGGGTGGAGTTTGGTGCCTCCAGAGCAGCTTCACTGGCAGTAAACATCAGGCTTTTCAACCTTCTTGAATTTCCAGGTGAATGCTGTTAACCACTTATTTTCTGTCTGTTCTGTATCTCCCCAGCATGTATCCTGTGTTCCTCACCCTTCCATGCTTCCTGCCCCCTCCCTGGCCTTACTGCAGTATCAGTGCTTAATTCTGCACAGTACAGCAAGCTTCCCTTCCCAACACTCAGCCAAATTCATCCCATCAGCCCTCACTGAAGAGAGAGGCAGTGTAAGAACAGATTTGATGCTGTGTGAGTGATTCGAAGGAAACATCACTCTGATGTCACTGTGCTTTAATATTGTTTTTAAGACTTACAGATTTTTCTTTTGCCACTCTTAAGCTGGATGAAATCTGTTTCAGCGCTCTGGGAGTACCAAGAGCCTCCTTGGGTAGGAAGAGCTGCAGAGAAGGGGGTTTTTTAGATGGCTTTAAGCATAATTCTGTCTGTGGCATGTTAACCATAACAGGTGAGGAAATCCTGTTTCAGATGATGATGAAGCATAGGTTGCACTTTACCAGCGATTTCTGTTGTTACCTTTCTAAACTAACTGTGGTTTTGGGGGAAGAATGGACAAACCAGTTCACACTATGTGCAGCTGCACTGGCTCTCTACAGCTACAGAATTGTCATACCTAATAGTGAAAAGTCATGAGTCATATTAGCACCCTGTTCCATTTTCCTGCCTCCAAAGACATCTAACACGCTTAGAAGCTGGGTGCTTAATGATATCCTTTGAGGTTATTAACTTTGCAGGACAGGCTCTTTAACTGGTCATTCTGGTACAATTAGAGAATCAGTATTTCAAGTGCACAGAAAAATGCTTTTTTTTCCTGAAGACTCCTCAGAGGTCAGTGCCTTTACTTGCCCTGCATTAACCCACGAGCTGCTTTTAGTCCTCAGCGAGCTCTGGCTGCACTCCTACTCACCTTCTCCTTTCCTCTCCTCTTGCCATGCGGCCTTCTGCACACTCTGTTCACAGCTCCCTGGAGGACACAGCTGCTGTGTTAAACGGCTTGATCAACAATGGCTTGTCCTCTGCTTCTCACTCCAGATTTGTTTCTCCTTCAGTTTTCTCTGGAATCCCTCCTTAGAACCATAGGATTGTAGAATATCCAGAGTTGGAAGGGACCCACAAGGGCCATCCAGCCCAACTCCTGGCCCTGCACAGACACCCCAGCAATCCCTCCCTGTGCCTGAGAGCATTGTCCAAATGCTCCTGGAGCTCCGGGAGCCTTGGGGTTGTGCCCATTCCCTTGGGGAGCCTGTTCAGTGCCCCGCCACCCTCTGGGGGAAGAACCTTCTCCTGATACTCTACTTAAACCTTCCTGCCACAGCTCCAGGATGCAGTCTGATTTTGTTAAATGCCATAACAACTTCACTCAACAATTGCTCAGCATCTTCAGCAACTCCAACAGCTGTTTTCAGTTTCTGTATTAGAGCAGCTAAGAACAACGTTTTTCTCATAGCTGGGCAGCAACTAAAATTGTTTTGCATATGGTTTGTTAAAAATTTCTTGCTTCACAGTGTTCCTATTATGTCAGAGGGAATGCACCCAAACCCAGGTGCATCCACATTCCAGCCTGAACTACTAGGCACTGCATGAACACTAGAGAAGAATGAAATCCACCAGAGCAGATCTTTTCTGCTCTTTTTTTCCCGTGTGATTTCTGTCTCCTTTGATCAGATTCCTTATTCTTTTATTAGATTAAGAAATCTAAATTAAATACAGCACTATTTCTCTACCTTACAATGATGCAGTGAGCTGGAAACTGCTATGGATGGCTTGGATTAGAAAAGAATAAAATGCGGGAGAAGTTAGTAAAAATCATAAAGCTTTTTTGGATTTGACTTTGTGAAAGGTTGTCCAGAAAGAGTGCAATGACTAGAAATAGAGTTGTTGTTGGGTCTAGTCTACCAGAGGCCATTCTTGAACAAAAAGCCCTATCATTAAGTAAATTAATTATTACAGTGCATATTGTAATAAATACTGCCAGCTGTCCTGCACCTTTGACAGTTCTGAAAGTAGACAGACATACCTTCCATTGTTCCTTACCTGTGCTTTCATGAGAGAAAGTCAGAAGGTGAAAATCAAAAGCTGCAGGGTGATACAAAATAACTTTCTTAGCAGCAAAGATGCATTTCATGCATTTTAAAGTAAATTAATTCAAATCTACCATAGCTATTCAGGCAGCTGTATTATGGTACCATTTCTCTGCAGTCTTTTACAGAGAACCCAAGAATTCTGAGTTTTAGCAGTGCAGGTTTCCCACTTTACAGGGCTTTTAAATGTTGTGTCTTTTCTGGTTTGACTTAATGAAGAAAAGTAGAAAAGGCCAGGTCAGGTGGATGACCCAGGAAGCAGCATTGCATTGAAAGTCCTTTACAGCTGCCTCTGGGGATGCTCTAGGGAAGCAGCAGTTCCTCTATATTTATTTTAAAAGTGAAATATTTCAGAGCTAAGGGAAAAAGCACTCGGGGAAGAAGGAAAGAGATCTGCAGAAAAGGAGAAAAAAGCCCAGAGCAGCACAGATGTGATGGAAAGACAGAGAATGATCAAGACAAGTAATAAATATTTCACCAAACAAAGACAAAATTTATTTTTATTTATCTTTTGATGGTAAGGAAAATATTTTCCCTTAAAGAACTTCTCAAGACACCCTCTCAAAAAACAACTTGCTGACCAATATCTTTTTGCTTTTGTTTTGTTGGCACACCCAAATATCTTCAATTAAATATATTATTTTATTTATATGGTATCTGTCTGAAACACTCATTCATCTCTAATAATTTCTCTTCCTCTAGGTGCAACAAAAGCTGATTAATTTCTTACTTTCTGTACTCTTTCCTTTTTGGCCCTTTTGGGCTCGTGTCAGTAACAGTAAAGCAGTATTATGTAGTCACTCTGCTCTTGCATATGAGACTTCAGAGTTAAGGGCCAAACACTTCTTGCTCCTCATCTTTTCAGTGGGCAGAAAGAGGAGTGTCCAACAAGGAGAGTCAGAGTCTCTTTCCATTGGTTTTTTTTTGCTGTCTTTTTTTCTTTTTTTGTATTTTGGGCTGTCCACGTTACTGACCTTGAGTGACAGCAGCAGCCAGAAGGAAGAGCACATGGCTGTGCATGGAACAGAGCCACTGCTCATCCCAGCTTCCCACAGAAACCTTCGTGGAAATACCACTGGACTAGTAAGATTACATTTGGGGTTTTCATTCTGATAAAACAACACTAGAAAGGTTAAAATCTTCTCGCAGGGTGAAAGGGAATAGAAGAAGTCAGCTCACAGGCTGTGGCTTCCAGAGAGCAGAGACAAAGCCTTTTTTTCTGAATCAGTCTCCCGGCTCGGACACTCCCTGGTTTTAGTCATTCAGTAGCTATTTGGAGGCTTTCCCAGTGCGGGAAAGATAAAAATACTTGGTTTTGGTTGCCATTAAGTAGGCAGTGTTCCCTCAATGAAAAGGAGTTGTTTCCTGGGAAGCAGGTTGAGGCAGGAGACTGAGATATCTCAGGAAAGCCTTCCTGGCCAAAATAACTATTGGGCTCCATGGTAATCTGTTGTTCAAAACCAGGAATCGTCATACTCAGAATCTGGCTGTTTGATTAGTACACTAGAAAAACCCACAACTATAGAGAAGTTTCATAACTCTGTGAAACTCGGTGGTTTGGTAAGTATTTTTATTTCTTTCTGAATAGAGTTCTTTATTTAGCTTGGAAAAATCAGCTACATCAAAAAATTATCTGTATTTATGTCTGTCTGTAATGTCTAGGTTGTTTTTGCCTAAGCTACAGGATGATTTGTATTGAGTTTTGATTTATTATTTTTTTCATCATCTTCATTAGTGCTAAGGAAGACTGGTTTTAAGGCCTGTATTTGGGGATATTTGCCAGAGGCCAGCATATCATTTACAGCAAGCAAAACTGAATGCCAGCCCAGCAAAGAAACTAAACTTCAGCTCTCCTTTCCCCTTTTGTGTGTCTGTTTTCTTCTTCCTCGTGTTTTTTTAAAAAAAATGCTATGAAATGTGGTTACAATCAGAGTAATATGAAGCACAGAAGTACAGAATGGTTCATCTTCCACCTCTGGAAGTTTCTTCTTGCCCATCCAGAAGATAGTCTTGACATTTGCCTTTTATTGTCCGTGGATCTGTCCTCAGTCTCCATGGCATTCCCAAAATACCAGACTGTTTACTTCCAATGACATCAGCAAATTCATTCAGGCCCCTTGGATGCTTCCCATCCAGTGCCACACTCCATCTTCCTGTACCAGCCGTAACACTTTGCTCCCTCAGATTCCTCTATGATATACAGGCACCTGAGAGGTCTTGAGAGCAGGCTTGCAAGTTTATATTTTCTACACAGATGTAGCAGAAATAAAGAGAATTTCCTATACTGAAGTTACGGTTTCTATCCTGTGAGTGGACATCAGGACTTAGGTAATTTAGCAACAAAAAAAAGAACTAACCGATGGAATCCTGGTTTTCTCACATCCCATGCATCAGTGTTTGGCATTTGTGCAAATAATGACTTATTCCCCTCAAACTGGGCAAAACCAGCTGTTACTTCATTGGATTTTGTAAAAGGTTTCATTATACTGGAGTATGATATGCGATTTGCCACAGTGCATAAGCATAGGGAAGGAGAAGGCAAAATGAAGAAAAAACAAGAGTGATAATTAGGAAAAGAAGACCTATTTCAAGTACTTTCACATACTGCATAAAAATATACAATTTGAAATATTGTATTTTAAATATAGACACTTCTATGCGGAGTTGATCTAAAGCAGCTTGAAAAATGGAGCATTTCATTTGACCTTTAAGTGGCAGGAAACCTGAAGTGGTTTTAAAAAGCTTGTAAAGGTTTGGTTGGTTGGGTTTTTTTTTTTTACTTCCAAGGGGAAGACTTTTACCTTAATCTCTTTTTGCAGTTCTGACTACTTTTTCTTCTGTGATTGTGCAATGCCAGGAGAGTGCAGCGCCTGGAGCATGTCCTGCCCTAGGATTCTCCAGCCTGTGTAACTGGTGATGCCCCATTCTGACAGAATGAGCAGTGGATTTTATGAGCAACCTAAGACAATTTTTATTTTCTACACAGGCAGTCCAAAGAAATTAAGGGTTCACAGAGGGTAATAAAATGAAGTCCACCTTTGTGGCATGATGGTGAGAAGGAGGGAGGAGGAGGGCTGAGAAAAAGGCAGATGCTGCTCCATGGTAGACGGGCAGGAGAAGCCCCCAAGCTGCTGAAACATGAAATGGAGATGAACCCAGTATAGTGTCATGTGTTTAGGCAAAGGCATTGCGATGCTTCCCTGTGAGGGAGGGCTGTAATTCTGTGCCTCATCTCACTCTGATAAGAGTCAGCAAATCAGAGAGAGTTTTTAAAGAACAGCTTAAACAAAAAGATTTGACTGGGAAAGATACATGAAGAACAGTTTAATAGTAGAAGACATAGCAAGCACTGATTGAGAAGAAATGAGGAGGAGGAATAACTAGAGCTGTTTTAAAACTTGGTGTTTCCTTCCCTCAGGGAATTCTCCTAACTTCAGCATTTATCTTTATGTTGGATAGGAATAAAAGAAAATAAATTCTAATTTCTGTGCTGGAGTGGAGGGTTATGAAAAATCTTGGTTTTCAAAAGGGTGATTTGAAGACCAATTTGACATTTTGTCTTCCCCCACCACTTCGAATGAGTCCTAGGAATGGCAATTCAGACATCTCTTCATTGATCACTGTGGGCTGGGGTCATTGACCAAACATTTTGCCCTGGTGAGTAATATTGATGCACCTCCTGCTCTGCATCCAGATAGCTCTGGCAGAGTGGAAGTCACAGCACATGCCAAAATTTTGCATGAGGGTATCTCTGTTGGGAGGTACAGCCTGTCAAGAAGCACAGCTGATAGTGATAATGGGTCGTAGGTTGTGACAAAGGGGGAACATTGTCATGTTGTTTGTAAGAAATAGAGGAAGGTGGCGTGCGCTCTCAAAGGAAAACCGTGACACGTGTGGTGTTCTAGGTAGAAAGGGGAAAGTAAAATACATCGTTTCTGGAAGCTTATTGAGATGACAAATAGGTTTTATAATAAGAGAGAAAAGCAGGACATTTATGCAACCCTTTATAAAGTTCATGTTTAATTCAGCTTTGCCACGAAGATCTCCAGATCAGCAGGTGTGCTTCATCCACTGGCTGTACAACAGCCGTAAGCTGTTATTATGCAACAAATACTTCTGTGAAAGGGTTATTTATTCATGTGGAATAGGATTTAATTGGGATGCTCACTATGTAATTTTTTAGGGAGAAAAGGCCTCCATAGGAGCTCATGCAAATTTCTCTCTTCATTGGGAGTCTCTAAAACACCTGCCCTAGGAGTCACAAGAACAGGGAAAAAAAAACCCCAATTAGCTCATTTGAGATGTCATGCTACAAAGATAATCAAACTGTTACTTGATTAGTTTTTAGCCTGTGGGCTAAAGTGACTCTTGCAAGGGAAATGGAAGTTACAGTGGATAGAGAATAATGAAGTGCAGGCAGCTCGGGGCTGGTCCCTTGATCCATGGCTGTGTTCGGGTGGTCCAGCATTCCAGCAAATCTCAGAAGCCCTGTTGGAAACAAGGGCCCTTTCCTGGGTCTCGGAGCGAGGAAGTTCCCTGCGCTGATGCCAACAGGGAGACAGGAGACACAGGGTAGAGATCACTGATCTTTCTTTTCAAGGTGTTTCGTGCCCTTCTCTCCCACTGTCCTCCCTACAGCAATGCCCCAGGAGTTGAGGGAGGCTGCTTTCAGTAGGAGGTTAGAAGCTGCTCCATCTGTTTGCTTAGGATTATGGTCTAAGGTCCTTACAGTAACAGCAGCAAGCTCTTCTTGTGTGTCTTGACTGTGTCAATATTGTCCTTTGTTAGTGGGAGGGCAAGTTGCATGAGTAAAACATACATCTTTCCACTTGGACTTTACAATGCTTTTCAAGAAAATATGTTGGATACAGCTGAGATAAGTGTATTCTCTATGGAGAGAGAAAGTAATTTATATTTTATCCTGGGTTTCTTCTGCTTTCTTGCTGAACTGAATGATTTTGCTCTACAACAGGGCACAAGGAAGACTTACAGCCTGAGATCTGTTTGCTCTGGTATGTGGAGAAGAACATGAGAGCATCATATTAGGCTATTTCAGTGAAAACAGAGATATAATATACTCTGGAAGAAAGGGGCTGTTTTTCCTAGGCATTAGGAAAGGAATGTCAAATTGTCTTAATAGATTATATTGTGTGCACAGTAGTTCTGCTCTTGCAGGCTGAAACCTGAGCTATGCTGGAGTTGTTCTGTGATAAAGTGACTTACCTTTCAATTCAACTGAAAATTAAAAATGCTAAACTCATTGTGGAAGGAGCAGGCTATGTCTTCTTGAAATAGCTGTCAAACAAAAAGCTCACCTGGGCTGTAGTGCCAACTTACCTGTAGCTGTTGCAATTCTTTTTGTGTGTTTCATGGTGTGCCGTGATTGCATGTGTCCTTAGAGCTGTTTTATTTCCTAATAACTAAGGGCTTCTGCTGCAAACCTTACAGTACCTCCCTCATGGCAAACAGAAAGGAGGGGCTAGCTGATCCCCACACTATGCAATTAATGTTCCCATATTACCTGAGGGTTTGGCTGACTTGCAGATAAATTTTGGTAACAGCTGATTTTTTCAGGTGAGTCGTTCCTAAATCCTTGCCCTGTAAGTGATACTAGACCTTCTCTTCAGTGTTGGGCTGGGATTTTCCCTTTTAAGTGATCCTCGGTCCTTACTTCTCCACTGCCGGCTGTGGCTCTGTCATAGAAGTGGTGGATTAAGGCTGATGGTGGCCATCAGGGGTTTCTTTTATTCCTTCTTGCTTTGTGGCCATAGAGGATCTGTTCCTACCATAAATTTCCCAGTTCAGAAGACAAAACTGCAGGTTGGACTTAAAGGTCTTTTCCATTCTAAACGAAGTTATGACTCTATAAATAAGGGGGAAGAAAAGAAAGTCTTTGAAGGAGAATTAGCAGAGTATTGGCAAAACATTCACAAGGAGATGGAGAGATAGTCTGAAATTATTTGAGGCATCATGCAAATCCTAGGGAAAGTTGCTTTAACTGTTACAATTGTTAAATAGTAAAACTGGAGTACTTGCTGAAAAAAAGTAGATGAAGTGTTCCAGCTAAGAGGCCAGTGTTTCACTGTGGGACAGCTTTGGCAGTGATACTGGACCAGCAAATTCTTGCTCTTTCCTGTCGCTGTCTCTCATCCCACTGCTGCTTCACAACACCCTCAGCAGTGCTGACAGAGCTCTTTCTCAAGCTCTTTATCTCATCATAAACCAGTCTGGTGTATTTGTTTAATTCGCAACATGATCCCACAAGATTCCTTCCTGCATATGAAAAGGGACAAGAAAAAATATGGCCTGAGTTTCTAAAGGTAAGAATTTATAGAAAACCTTAAAGCTACTGCCACACCCTCTGTGTTTAGGCATAGTGCATTTTGGGTTTCATAAAAGAGGGCAGTAGAGGATTGGGATGATTTTCTCCTGTGAATACACTGCATTGATTGCCTTAGGT
The DNA here is from genome assembly GCA_013397845.1 of Melanocharis versteri. NCBI lineage: Eukaryota > Metazoa > Chordata > Aves > Passeriformes > Melanocharitidae > Melanocharis > Melanocharis versteri. The sequence continues at coordinate 57,289 of VZTG01006401.1, forward strand.
TTGCTGTCAGACCAGAAGAGTGTTGAAATTAAGGCTTATGAATGTACACATTTAGTAAATTAACTGGCCCAGCCTCTGTCTCGGAGTTAAACTACAGGTAGTGTAAATCTGGAATAATCCACCTGCTATAAAAAAAATTTCTTGTAGTGTAAAAATGATCTAGGAATTTCAGTATCACCTGTGGGCATTGCTGTTCTGTACAGTGATTTGTGCTGCTAGCAGCTTTTATGGAGTGTTGGGCATCTGGCGAGCCTGACATCCCAGTCAGCTGGGAAGCCTGGCAGTGCAAAGGCGTCTTTTTTCTACTTTGTCTTGAGTTCACCATTTGATTTCTAGATCACTAGATAATAGTTTTCATCTTCTGTCACTGTTTCTAAGATGATCCACTTGTTCTATGAAATACACTACATTAAGTTCATTCTGTCCTGCTAAACACTATGACTTTCTAACCTGAATTTGGACGCTGAAGTTTTCTGAAGGGCTTGAAAAGCTACAAAAATGCCTGAGTTTAATTTGTAAGAAACAGATCATCCAATCTTCTTAGACTTGATCTCTTTATATTCTATGAAGTTGGGGTACACAGGATCATTCCATTGCATTTATTTTTCAGCCCTTCAATTTTTATGTCTTGACAGCAACCATTTTATCCTCTGTGTTTCTAGGAGATTGCAGCTAGATCAAATAATTCCCGAGTAAGTATCATCCAAAAAAGATTTTTTTTCTCCCAGCACAAATCACCTACCATCTCCCTCCTGTATCTATGCTTAAACTTCCTTCTGTCAAAAGGCTCACACTGCATCCCCAGGCATGATTTCTTTCCTTTCTGGTTATTAAGGACTGTCTCTCTTGCAGGACATCTTTGCCATTCAGTTGTTAAAATCCAGGTTTCTTGGCGTGCGTTTGGTATAAGATCAGAGGAGAGGGATGTGGTGGCAAAAGCTACGATGGATGTGATGGCAGTCTCCCAAAACCTACACTGGCTTCCAGTGCAAATTAAGGCCACCTTGGTGCACTGTTTACTGTGGTTTCAAACACCCTTCTGATAAAACAGGCATCTTTGGGTTCTACCGTTTCTCTGACTGCCACCTTTTTTCTCTTCTCATCCTGCTGGAAAGGGGTCAAGAAAGAGAATTGGCAACAATTTTAACAGAGAATCTCTGTAGGCTGTGAATACTCAGCCAGGAAAAATTTTCAGGAAGCCAAATATGCTGAGTTTCAGGCTGTTTTGCACTGCTGGGGTGGAGGGGGAGGGGGTGGAAATATGTTTTTCCTAAAATAGCATTTTGTGCTACAGAGATTTCAAGAACTAAAATTTTGGGTAGAGTGAAACACCTCTCCTGCTTTTTTTTTTTCTTTGCTCTCACAACAACAGAGAAGTTGTTTTATGCTATTAAACTGTAGAAAAAATATTGTTGCTGCTACCACGTACTAACATCTACTACTTTCCTAAGAGGTGTAGTTGAGTGGCAGCCCTAATCTGTGTGTGAATTTTAGTAAATATCTCTGTATTGCACAAAGTATCCTGCCTCGAAGACTACTCTTTGGCAAGGTCAGTGTATGTTTTGGCTGTTAATAACAAAACTTTTTTTTCTTGTGACAAGCCTAGTGAGGTTACATGCTACTTGTTATGTCCCTGCCCAACTGAGCTGTGTATTTTGGCAGCAGCTTTCCAGCCTGGCAATCTGCGTGTATCTCACATCAGCCTTTCCTAATAGGACTCTTATCTGGACCTAAGATTAGCAGGAAGAAATCCAAGGTGAGGGATAGCCAACAAATGTCCCAAGGCTTCGAGGTGAATAATATATGCCTGAAGAATGTGGACAGTAATTCAGTTGGTGACACCAGCAAGAGGACCTTCTGCCTTTTGGCTGCTGTTCAGAGAAGCAGGGATTTGTGAAAGTTTAGTTGCTATACCAAGTCACTCAATGTTTATTTTCACATCATCTCCAGGGTTTGGGCTGAGAACACACTGATGCTGTGATTGCAGAGATCCAGGGAGCTAAGAGAACTGGCTTAAGATGCAGATCTTTTGTATTTCTGCTTGGCACAAATTAATTAAGAGAGGGAGATGTGGCTTATATCAAAGTGTAGAATACACAAAACGGAGAGGTTTAAGATAGAATGTGCCTACTTTGAATGTCTTAGTGTGATGGAGCTAAAAGCACCAAAGCAGCTTGGTAGTGCTTCAGAGCTAGTAACACTTGCTTGATATTTCTGTCTTCAGACTGTGGGCTTTGTCTCCAAGATCGTGAGATCATACAAAAGTTAAAGAGAACATCATTTCTTGGAAAAATAAAATAAAATAAATACTAATAAAAATGGAGTAGTAAGTTGTTTTTTCTCAAATGGTATGGATAAATCCTTCCTTTTAGATGGGTCCTAAATACCTTCACTTCGGCACGTAGCAATTTCATGTCCCTACAAGTATGGAAAAGGCTTAAAAAAGAGAATAATCAAGAGGCATATTTATTTCTGTACCTCTCTGTGCTCCATGAAGCAATGCTAATATACCAACTTTGTGTAGTCCTGTGAGTTTTCAGGGCATGCACATCCTAATCCCTCCAGAGGCACTACCACCAGATAGGCTGCAGGGATTGACATTGGATTCTTCCATGGGATTGGGCTTCCTGAGGCCTGTGAAGTCAGCACACATACCTCATTTTCAGGTTTAAAATGATTTCAAAATTTAAACTGAGTTGACTTTAATAGGACCGTGTGGGATTCCGTAGAAATAAGAAGGATTTCTTTATTTTATTTTATTTATTCTTTGTTTTATAGATCATGGTAGAATGAGATTGAGGGGTGGGGGAGCCAGCATTGAAAACTTTGTGGATATTTTTCTTCATCAGAAAATGAAGATAGTGTTAAATAAATTTAAAAGTAATTAAAAACCTTTATTCTCTATAAGAACATGGACATTTTGAATGCAGAGTTTCTTAAGGGTGAGAAGGAAGTTTGTGATTAAGGCAAACATGTACGCTAACTTGAATCTGGCACTGATTACCACAGGATTATTCAAGTACTTTAAACTTCATTCAAGCTTTTCTCAGATGTTTAGAACAAAATCATCATTGAATTTCTTCTTTTCATTCCCTGCTTGAATGTCAGTGCACAGAGAATGTATTAGATGACATCGGTACAGTCTGACCATCCTTTTCTGATGCTGCGCTTATGTTTTATTCAGTGCTGGTTTTTTTTTGAACTTCTGTAAATGTGCCTTGTCATCTCTCATCAGCTTGTCTTCCAAATCTTGGAGAAGAGGGGAAGAAAAGAACTGGTCCTTTTATGTGCAAAAAGAGGAAAAGTTTTCACTGTGCCAGTGTGTGCCAGCCAAGAGGCATTTTCTATTGACATTTCATTGTCTCTTCTTTCTGGAGAAGTGTGCTACAAAGGCTCCCAGTGCTGCAAAGCTCTCTGCTGCCTCATTATTCAGAGCTGCTGATGTGAAGCAGAAAGTTCCTTAATGCAGCTTTCACTAACTCCAGGGAATTCTCTTTAGTTTCCTCTTCCTGCTCTTTTCCCTTTATCTGAAGAGTAAATGTTTATGTTTCTTGGAGAACTGAGGGCAGAAGAATCTACAGGCTGTGCTGCCTGTCTTCCAGAGAAACCGAGGAGATTTTAGGGGTATATTTTCCTTGCAGTTCGTGAGAAAACCTAATTTGGAAGGATATAGTTTTGATCTTCTAGTTTGTCTTCTCCCACATATGATTATAATTTCCCTCCTGAATCCACAGTTTTGTCTTTTTGATCTTGAGTGAGAGGAGTAACTGCATGGCAAAAAAAAGAAATCAATCAGCAAACCGAAACCCACCAAGAACCAAAACAACAACAACAACAACAACAAAATACTTCTTTAAATTAACATATGCACTCGAGAATGATGAAATTGTAATACTGTAACAAGAACTTTGATGAAATCAGTGTATCTTACAACATATATGGTCTTTCTTGCTTTTGTGCTCTTTGGCTTGTGAAATGGAAGTTGCTTCTGATCTCTGTTGTAGTGTGGCCTAAACAATCTCAAGAAATTAAATACAACTCTCCAAAAGACCAAGAAGGTGTTTGGTTGGCACTGCATTATTAACTCTAATTCATTACCAGCCCCTTGAATGGCCTTGTTTCTGATAATGGGAATAATAAAATACATGTTTACGTTGTTTCTCTGGGGTATTTCAGAGATCATTAGTTGAGGTGTATAAAACAAGGATTGCACAAATACAGTACTGCGTTAAAAAAGGCATTTTTAGCAGCAGGAGGGAGGGATAAGCATTGCTGTGTTAGTGGTGAAAGATTTTGTGAAAACGTTCTCAGTAGAATGAGTTCTGCTTACTCGCAGCTGAGTTTCAAATAAGGGAAGAGCTGATGAGGGTAGAAAAAGCAGTGTTAATACATTTATAAGTGCAAATAATACCACGATTTCTGTGTTTTGTTGATACCTTCTTGCATACTGTACCTTTAAAGTCTGTCACAAAATATTATGGCAGGGCCTGTCAGATGCCAAGAAATGAGAGGCTCTGGGTCCATTTCCCATTTCCTAGTGAACTGTGTCCTGCTTGACCAAAGCCTGCTTTGATCAGCACCTGTGTTAGCAGACTGTGTTGCCAACTGGCCAGTTGGCAAATTCCATGAGAAGGATGAATTTTCCAAAGCACTGGAGGAGACCCTTATAGGTAGTTTTCATTTCTTTCATCTGTTGGTCTCAGTGTTGAGGAAACTGTTTTCTGGAGGAGCTCAGTTTCCACTTCATCCATGTTGCAGATCGCCAGGATATCTCCCAGGAGTGATTTGGCTCTGTGTGTTTAGAGATCTCAGAACTACCTGAAGTTTGAAGCTGCTGTGGTAATTCTGGGCATGGCACAGCGAGGAGATATCTTGGATTGGCACTCCCAGTTCACTGTGAGGTGCCTCCTGGTAGAAGCTGAATGGAAAGTCCTCCACAAACACGCTGACTCAGATACTACTCACAGAGTCCTACAAACTCTCCTCTTTGCTGCTCTCTTACTTTTTCATACTGTTTTTTTTTTTTAAAGGTACATCTGGCAGTCACAACATCCAAGACATGTTCACCCTGTCCATGCTCAGTGGGTTTCCTTCAGTTTTCCACTTTGATCAAACAGTGCTTTACTCTGTCTTTACTCTGAAAATCCTAGCAGCTGCCTTGGAGCTTTCCATTAATACCTGGCTTGCTTTCATATGGCCAGTGAAGGTTCTGGCTTAGCTGGGATGCTTCTGTATTGCCTGTTGGAGTTTCCAGAGAAGAATGCCTGTGTGCTGTGCTTGAGATCCCAGTGACAAACAAAACTTGAAAACTCTTAGGATAATGTTTGCTGTTGGAAGGGGAAGAGGCAAAACCAGTAGTCTTGTTGGGAACATGTCACCTCTTAAGCTTTCATTCCCTGGCCCTGAGCTATCCCACATCCTCAGGAGGAGCAGCAGGGATCAGCTGTGCATGTAACTCCATGTTTCTCTTGCTAGGGGCACTAGATCGAGGATTACAGAGGTTGGGAGCGCATCCAGACAGGGGCAGTCAGACTAAGCAGTGGGAAAAGTCTGCCCAGAATGGTGAGGTGAAATGGGAGGCAGAAGCACGTGGAATCTGGGAAGTGCCTTGCGTCTCACTGGCTCACATCTTAAGAACTTGTACGCTTTATAATTTTTCTACATTATACATCTAAAGTCTAATTTTTTGCTGCTGCCTTTTCCTCACCTCTCCAGAAGCCCCAAACTGGTGTCTCCATTGCCCCTTCCCAATGCTCAACCTATGGATCCTTGTAGGAGGAAGCAGCCTCCTAGCTTTTCCTCACTGAGGTTTCTTGCTTTTCCAAAGGGGGAACGAGGTGTTTGTCAGTCTGTCACATCTTCATGGTGAGAATGACGACAAGGCACCGGCCAGCCTGGACCTGCCTCAGGGCTGCTGCTGGAGCTGCTGGAGTCTCTGCACCTTGTGCTGCCTCGTTATTTCAGTGCCAGGGACTCCAACAGGAAATCTGTCAGTGTGTCGTGGCTCTGATTCCAGTAGTGTCCGAATTGTCTTCAACAAAACAGGATGCAGGGAACTACTGGAGAGCTGGTCACAGGTACTGATTTCCCATCTTGCTGCAGAATAAGCCAGCTAGCAGTGTGCAATAACCAGTGTAAAATTCCCTGTGGACTTCCTGGAATTAAATAGGCTTTGGTCACGCTTCTTCCCTGCTCCTGAGGGGTTTGTTCCTGCTTGGGACAGAGCAACTTTGCCAGGTGCCATCAAATGCTCTAAGCCTGAAAGATAGAGAAATGTGGGGAAAATGAAAAAAAATAAATTATTTTTGTTTGTATTTAGCTTGAGGTTTGAGTCAATGATGAAGGAAAAGGCAAAGCTGTTGTCTTTCCATTGATAACGTTCTCTCTTAGGTTTCAATTAAAAAAACCCCAGCCTGCAGGTATCTTAAATCTTAGGGTTTGAAAATGTATGTCTGTATATTTGCTTTGATATGAAATTAATAGTGTAGACTCTCACTTCATCTGGTCCTCCTTTTAAGACTGTTCTTGGTGGGAAATATTTGAAGCATTTTTGTCTTTCAGCTCCAACCAAGACAAGAGTAGGGTTCTAGGCAGCAATTCTTAATGAAACCCCAATATAGAACTACTCAGACTGCTGAGCTTGGCTTTCTGTTGGAAAGAAAAACAACTGCGGTTACTTGGATAACCTTAAATCTGTGTCCGAACACAGCAGGTAATTTTTTCCACTCTTACTAGATCTGAGATCTAAAGTGTGCAATTTCATTTTAGCTTGCTGTCACAGGACTGCTAAACTTCTTAGTGCAGTCACCACAACTACTGTATTATCTGAACTCAACAAGACATTTCCCTCACAGCATGTCAAGAGCTTCTCAGCTGATAAGTGGTTTCCTCTGTCTTATAAGGAAGGTATGAACAAATTCAGATGTTATGGAGGGATAGAGGAAGAGGAATATTTGCCCTGTTACAGCATACAAAAATTCACAGCGTGAGGTATTCTGTAGCCACTGCCATCATGGTCTTGATCCAAAAATGGATGAGGCTCAAGGAAAAAAGCGGTTGGCAGATTTTTCTGTCTACAACCTAAAACGAGTTTTCTCTGCATGTACTGCGCAAGTACAAGTACACACATATTCCTAAAGAAAAGTCTCCAATGAAAGCCTTTATGCTCTGGGAAATCCAGATAGACTGAATGGAGGGCTCTGTGGTCATCAGAAACTGGGAGTGGTAAACACATGTATGTATTTTTGACTCTCTACAGCTGTCTTGCTTTCTTTCAGCTTGTGTTAGTCAGCCAATTATTAATTATTTTGCATTTGGTTTGGAGCTTCATACAAACAAAAAGATGCATTTATAGTGATAAATCTGCACAGGATTGTATTTTCTATTTACATCTTCCACTGGACATAGTTGTGCAAAAAACTTGTAAAAATAGAAAGGTAGCATGGCTTAGATAATTAGTTTTTTAAAAAGCATGGTCATTAGGGGGGTCATCACTTTGACCGTGTTCCTGTACTTTGTCTTCAGTTTCTTCTTTTGTTGTTTTCAACAGGTTTGGTTGGTTTTTTTTAGATTTTCGTACAAAAACATAGAAATTCAGTTTCATTTGATTTCATTAAGGCTTTGGAGTGTTGTGCTTAGATATTTACCTGACAGGAGCGTTGGATGGAGTGACAGTAGAAAAAAAGGAAGGCAGTCTCAGGAAGGCAGTCTCTCCATCATTCCATGGCATAAATTTACTTAGTAGATAATGATCAGTGATACTGATTTACTTAATCAATATTGCTGTTGACTCTAAATCTTGAGTGAAGACCATTCTTCTTTATGTCATGACAGTGCCTTTGTGAAGAACATGGTTGCTGTAATCACAAAAGTATTTGCACTGCTGCTGTCAATCACCACTTAATTTCCATTTGTTACAGAAATGTAGGCAGTTTTACTTACCCAGTCCTTTTTGGGGCCACTATGGGATAGTTTTCCATGAGTGCTGGAATGTGGAAATTGCTGGGGAGGTAGCAATCCTGCAGCTGCTGTCCTTCAGAGCAGCTATGCTAGTTGGACTGTTCCAAAAGTGGGGCTTGCAAAAAAACCACCAAAACACTTCAGCCAATGGTTACCCTCAAATTGTACACGAGTATTCTTAAACTGCTTTCAGCCACAGAATCATTTAGGTTGAAAAAGACTTTAAAGATTACTTGGGAGAGAGATGAAGGTGTTGGTGGCTGCAGAGCTCAGCATGTCTCTGCAATGTGCAAGTGGGCAATGACCCCACCCCTGTGCTGGGCTGAGCCCCCAGTGTGGGCAGCAGGGAAGGGGAGGGGAGGGGGGATTCTGCCCCTCTGCCCCGCTCTGCTGAGCCCCCCCTGCAGAGCTGCATCCAGCCCTGGGCTCAGCACAGGAAGGACAGGGAGCTGCTGGAGCCACTCCAGAGCAGGGACACCAAGGGGAGCAGAGGGATGGAGCAGCTCTGGTGTGAGGAAAGGCTGAGAGAATTGGGATTGTTCAGCCTGGAGAACAGAAGGCTCTGGAGTGACCTTAAAGCCGCTTTCCAGTATGTGAAGGGGGCCTATAAGAAGCCTGGAGAGGGACTTTTCACAAGGGCAGATAATGACAGGACAAGGGGAAATGGCCTTAGGCTGACAAAGAGTAGATTTAGATGGGATACTAGGAAGAAATTCTTCCCTGTGAGGGTGCTGAGGCCCTGGCAGAGGTTTCCCAGAGAAGCTGTGGCTGCCCCATCCCTGGAAGTGTTCAAGGCCAGGCTGCATGGGACTTTGAGCGTCCTGGTCTAGTGGAAGGTGTCCCTCTTTGTGGCAGAGGGTTGGAATGAGGTGATCCTTAAGGTCCCTTCCAACCCAAGCCATTCTATGGTTCTATGCTTCTAGCACTGCCAAGTCCACCACTTAACCATGTCCCCAAGTGCCACATCTACACATCTTTAAATACGTTCAGGGTTAGTGACTCCAACACTTCCCCGGTAAGCCTGTTCCAATGCTTGATAACCATTTCAGGGAAAAACGAAATCACAAATGTCATAAATGCTGGTGCCACTATTTTTGACGGGGAACAAGGATGAGAAGTGGAAAAGGACTGAAAATCTTTGTTAATATATTGGCTGCTGGATGCTAATAAGAAGTTATCAACTGAGATGTCTAAAATAAAATAAATGTGCCAGACAAGCCTGTTACAATACAGGGTTAACTCTTGACTTCACTGAGACCTCCCTTCTGCAGTGCTGGGGTGCAGAGTGGTTGGTGTGCAGTGGGTATGGCAGGGGTTTCGATTTAGGGTTTTGGGAGAGGACTGCTGATTGTAGAGATCCTGGGAGAAATAGCAAGAGGAATGTGGCTGTGAAGACTGAACTGGGGGAATGAGAAGGGGAAGGATTGCCTGCAGAAAAGCTCTGATGTAGGATGTCTGCATTTAATTACGCTGAGGCAAAGCAAAAACTCCCTGGTAGTCCTGATCTATGCTTTGATCCTGTAACCTGCTCAATGGCTTTGCAACAGCTAGCTTTAAAAAAAGGGAGAGTGGATACATATGCTGGACTACGTGATGCAGAAAAGAGCCTGCAGAAGCTGCACCTTTGAAGTCTCTGGTAGCTGCTGTTCATACTAGGTGGATAATTAAGCAAGGGTGAGACAGAATACATTGATACTTGAGCTACTGAGAAATATTTGTTCTTTAAAATCCCACATGACACACGTAGTTATGTCCTCAGCACGACTGCCTCATCTCAGCTCTAAAATGTTTGCAGGCTTGTTTTCCTTAATTTTGGAGAGAACATAATGACACAGAGAGAAACCAAGGTTTCACTAAAAAATCAGGAGGCTTCTCCTGGGTTCTGTTGCATCAGTGGCCCTTCTGCTTCCTTCTTTCTTCTCTAATCCTTCATGGTGGTCAAACAGTTTGTACTGCCCAGGAGACTCAGAACACCTGTGAAACTATATAGGTAATGCTTAAGCAATCTGGAATTCCAGCTTTTGCCCACGTCTGTCCTGGGGGCAGGTCTTTGGCCCAGCAGTCACAATTCCCAGAGGTTTCCGTGTGTGTCCGCCTGTCATGTAGCGTTCAGCAGTTTGCAGGATCCGGCTGTGCATGCTGCTTGTTGTCTCCAGCTCTTAATTATGCTGTCACACTTCCCTGTCTCTTTAGATTTAACTGCTGTAAATTAAAATGGATTGCAAAACTGGTGTGGTTTTTCAAGGCATGGAGGGTTTCCGGGAGCAATGAGTTTCTCATTGCGTTGCTACTTGGGGATGTTGTTATGGATTCAAATTGCTACTGTTGGCAAACAAAAAATGATTTGAAATGTATTAGCTGGAGAAAAGTGATTTAACCTTCAGGCTTCTAACAACAACATTTATATTTGGTGTAAATTGCTTGGAGCAAAATCTCTTTCGCAAAGAGGATTATCATCAGGAGTTCAGTCTGGCTGTAAATGTGCCCATCTTTGAATTGCAGGATTTTATTTCTTTATGCTGCATTAGCTTCTATAGTGCCTGTACAAAGAGTGGATTATGACCTTCCTTTTAATTCTGTAGCTAAATGAGAGGGGGTTTATCTTTGTTGTTGCTGTTAGGTGACGTTAAATAACTGTGGAAATTCAGCAAACCGTAAGGAACTTCTAATTTTTCTGTAGAACAGCCATTTTATCATTCTCTTTGCTTCATTTTCTTTCACCAGTAATATCTCCCTGACTTCATAAGCTACACAAATCTTTCTGTGCCTAAAGACCTTTGGAAATGCATTATGTAACTTCAGTGTCTCTTTGCTGGTACTTTCTGCTTGTTTGTGTCAGCAGCGCTTTTGTCACAAGTGGTGTGCAGTGTTGAACTACAGCCATTTTCTGCTCTGATTCACTGTTGCTTATTACTGAAAATGCCGAAAATATTTTAAATCCAAATGCTCAAATCTAAGGTAATTTATGTTAATCTCAATTGAAATGTTGGTCATTGCAGTGGAACTTCCCTTGTCGTCAGTTTGGCCCAGAAAATGAAATCAAAGGAGCTGAGTGACCTTCTCCTGGTGTTACTGAGGAGCCGGGAGTTAAGTCACTATGGTGTAAAACAAGTCACTATTTCAGCTATTTCTAGCATGCAGGGTGTGTATTTATTTTCTGATGGTTAAACTAGCAACAAATGCTTTCAGGCAAAAAGCACATATTAGAAATAATTCCTTTTATGTATTATAATTGCTTGCCTACTTTGGAGAGTCTCTGTAATACATCCTGGGACAAAATATGAAAGAGAAAATAATTATATGAAGATGTATTGTTCAGGCATCCCCAGTGTTCAGTCCATTTAAAACTCATAAAATAATTAATAGACTGAAGAAGTAAATTGATGAGACAGAAATAGTCTGTGACCACTTTATATTGCTTTTTCTGACCCCAGCTATACAAGTTCTCTGAAGCAACAGAGGAATTTTTCTTTCTCTGCATGTTCCAGGTTAATTATAACTCTTCCAGAATCCTGATTAAAGAAAACTGTCATATGTATGATTGGATATTTTCACCCAAGATTAAAAATTTATTTTCAGAAAGTGGCCAAGAATTATTTTCTCTTAAAGGACTCTTGCTGTCTGTAGCTTTGTTTCAAAAACTATTGCTTGTCATTAAGTGTAATTCAGGCTGAAGCTGGTTCATTAAATTTAACATGATGTCTGAAAGACTCATCTGAAAAGGCCGACCCTCTTGTTTATGGAAATAAACATAAAGTTGTGTAAGAAAAAGCTCATCAAAACCAGTGTAAGTACAAGGAGATGCCAGAGAGATAATTTTTGAATCTAGATGTACATTTATAGGCATATGGTCCTTTGCTGTTACACAAAAAAAATTTTTTTTTTTCTTTTTATGGAGTTGAGTTGAAAAGACAAATATCTCAACAGATAAGCTTCTGAAATGGCTGCTGTCCTGGTTGAGTGATCCAGTGATCCAAACCATACTGAAATATTCACCTCTTCCGGTCCACCTCTGTTGCTCATCCTCCCTTTTGCTGTCCTTCCTTGACCCCCTACAGCAATGGAGCTGCAATGGGCAGTGGCAGTGGTGGCAGTGGCAGCAGTCAGTGAGGTTCAGATCCACATTTCCCTTCCCACCACCCTGGCTGTGATAGCAGTCAGACTCCCTGCATGACACCATTGCAATCTGGATGCAGATTTGGCATCATCGGAATATGTGAAAGATGAGGGCAGTGGAGTACTTGTTCTGTTAAATATCAGCTCAATCATACCTGCTCTCGGCGAGGGGAAGTTCTCCTGTGCTATTCTGCTGAGGATACGAGGGTTTTCTTTCGCAGGAGGGAAGTATTAGGTAGGTAGGATTAGGATTCCCACCTTTCCCTTTGCTTGTCCTTTGGCACAAGATCACGGCTTTGTAATGCAGCGCTGTAGCTCGTCCTTTCTGTTTGATCCAGAGGAGGCTGTGAGAGGCAGCAGTACCCTCAGAGCAGCTCGTGCACTTGTGTCTGCAGAGCTGCTCAGTGGGATTCCTGGCTCAGTGGGGTTCCTGGCTCGTGGTTTTTTCATGCTCTGGCTGGAGATGAGTCAGCATTGGAGAGATTTGTGCTGCTGCAAAGATGCTGTGCTCAGTAATTCAGGTGGCATCAGTGATTACTTTCCTGCTCTGATTAGTGCCTAAAACATCTGAGCTGCCTGTAATTACTCACTTGAATTGGGCTTCAGGAAGCGTAAGCTTTTTTCCACAATTCTTTGAGTGGCTTTCTCACTTCCAGTCAGATTTGGAAGAGCCAGGAACCTCAGCCCATGAAATAGTCTTTATCCTTCTCTACCTCACTAAGGGTCACCTCACTGCAACTTCTGACCATAGTTCAAATAGTTCTACCGGGCACTTAATCCCTTGTAGTTTAATTGACTGGAAAATAGTCAGTGCTCAGTATTGACTATATGAAAGGCCAAGTATAACCTTCTGCAGGAAACAATTTGAGTGTAAAAAGCAAAAAAAGCACACATATAGTTCTCTCTGTTTTGAAGTAGACCTCCAAAGGGCCAGGTCAGCAGGCATTGCTTGGGTCACACCCTTTGACCTCAGAAATCCTCTGGTTCTTTAAAATCTCCATACGTTCTTCAATACTTTCTTTACAAAGGCCAAGCAAAGTCAATAAAAACAGAGAAGAACCAATCATACTCTTAAAAATATAAAAAAACAAAGATAGTTCTACAAAATAAAAAAATCAAGACTAAGTTGAAAGGAAAATAGCTTAGAAATCCTGAATATGAACTAGAATCTGCCTTTGAACCTGGAATGTAATAAAAGCCTCTTTAAATTTGCTTGAACAGTAGAGATTCAGAGATCTTTGTGAGCATACCAAATTGCAGCATTCTGGCTTTTGTGTCATGATCTCAAAACATGAATTTGTTTGTGTGCATTAAACAAATTCACAGATTTTCTTTCCTGATAATTAGCATGCCATTGGATGGGTACAAGATTTTTATAGTTTCTTCTGAAGCTCAGTTAGGAAATAGAAAAATAAATGTACTGCAAAGAGACTTGAATCTCCTCCCATAACAGGCAAACACCATCTCATTCTTTGTGGCTTTTTATTGTGGGTGAGGTCCTGAGCAACTGGATTCAACTCTGAAATTGGCATTGCTAACTCTAGGCTGCCTAACTTGGACTGCTTTATTATGGAAAATAGAAAGGATGGGATTTTTCTTCCCTTTTCTTTTAACCCTAGGAGGTGAAGCCAGTAATCAAGAGTAACAGCAGATTTCCTTCGAAGTTTGTTTTTTTCAGTGGCTGTGTTTGGTACTTCCATTTTCATCATACCAGAATGGCTTGGGAGATGAAAATTTTGTGGTTTTTTGCAATCAAACATTCAAAATTGTCTCAGACTAGATAAAGAAGAACTGTCAGTTCTGTGCATGTAGTCCTTGTCAGAAATACTTCATGAAATGTGGCTGCACGGTTAATTATAGGGACATTTCAAAGTAGTGTGATTTATTTATTGTACTATTCTAGCAGGCATTGAACATCTGGCTGTAACAAATGAAGCCCCTTTTTGATAACTGAAGCAGGGAACCCAAATGAAACAACATAATAAATTGATGTCTACACGTGGAAGCCTTTCACAGTTATTTGTGCGGTAGTCAACAACTCTGAGGCAAAGCAGCAGTACTTAGTGATGCAGCTTGGAAATGCTCTCTACTCCTGAAGTGTGGGAAGGCGAGTAACTCCTCTGGTAATCTCCAAGTTTGTGGTGCAAAGTACTCTGTAAATGTACCATTGTTTGTGCAGATATGATCTTCTGAATACGAATTCAGTGCAAGTATCCAGTGGCTGGAAGTGGTCCTTATATTTTATTTTTTTGTTTCCTGTTATTCAGTGGGATTTGCATGCCTTCTGGTGGCTAAGCACTTCTCTCCTTCATTTTTCTACAATGCAGGGCCTGTGTCATGCCAAATTTCTGAAGTCTTTGGTCTTCATCTGGCTAAACTACTACCTTCTTCATCTGTACAGACCTTTCACACGCTTCCAGGCTCTGCAAGTTCCTGTCTTCCAATATGAGTCAGTTTTTCCGAACCGGAACGAGATGTGACATTTTGTTATAAATAAGTTAATTATCCAGTAGTTTAACCTGTTGGTTTAACTTCCCAAGTGGCCAGCTCTTTAATAAGAACAGATTTTTAATAGGCCTAGATGAGCCTTCTGCGTTCGTCTAAGTTATAATCTAGACGACATCTAAAAGTAGGCTAATAACCAAATTCACTGAGCCAGAATACCCACAGCCATTAGTTTGTAAAATAGTGTCCCTGAGAGGTTATTCTGCTTGACCCACTTTCTAAACTGGATTCTACACCTGATGATTTGTCGTGGATAAAGAAATTTGGGGATTTTCATTTGTTTGATGCTAAGTACTGTGGTCCCAGGCAGCACTGGGAAAGAAGAGTAATATTTTGTTAGGCTTGACACCCTAGTTTGTGTCTCTGAAGCTTCTGCTGGAGGAAGAGAGTTTTTCTGGGATACTTGAAGATCATTGTTCTGGCTCTTGAATACGTGACTGACAGCATTATACTGTCCTTGTTTCTTTTTGTTTCAAATTCAGTAGGCTTTTTTCAAAACATTACTGGTATTTTTTATGAGCCTTTCCTTTGCAGTGTGTGTTTTGTGCTTGCTGTGGTTCTTCACTTCAAAGATGGTTGTTTTGCTTCCGTTAGGCTAATAGGGGAAGAGAGGCTTTTCTGAGAGGATTCAGTCCAGCCTTGTTTGCATTTAATCAGCTTCAGAGTTTGCATCAGGATGGCTGGGAACATTCAGGCCTGAAACCATTGCATCTAATTAAAATACTTAACTGAGACATGTCATGTGGCGAGCCTGGTCATGTCAGTGGATCTCCAAAGGGGAGCCTATCACATCTACACTCCTTAGAGTGCACTGGGGTGAATTCTGGCCAAAACAGCTCCTAAAGGGTGGTCACCTGCATGTGGTATTGCAGTTGTGCAGAGCAATGTCATTGCGCTGTATCTTCTATGAAGAAGAGCTTTCTTCATGGTGTTATTCCAAGCCAAGGCAATTGGAAAAGACTGAGCACGTTGATGAGTGATGGCTGACAAAGAATGCCTTAGGCACAGTGGAATTGAAGTGGAAAACACAGCAGTGTTTGTGAGGAAATCTCTTTCTCCTTTGTCTTGTAGAGATAGCTGCATGTCTTCATGGCTGCCACTTCACAATAGCAGATAAACACTGTTCAGCGCTGCAGTGAGCAGCTCCTGCTGGGAGCCTTGGACGGCACGAGCTGTGTTTGACCTCTGTGTGCAGCTGTGGTGTCACATGGAGGATAAGGCTGAGCCTGATTTTTTTAAGCTGCTCAGATTTTTGTGGTTTATTGTCACAATAAGGACTTTTTTAAAAAAATAATTTTTAAAATTGCCATAGACTGAGCTAATTTGAGTTGACTTAGGTCACTAAAAAGGTTATCCCAAAAGCCTTTAAAGCATTATTTCTGCATCTTCTCAGGTACCTGCTGAAGGAAGGGACAGAACAAGAAAGCACCATGTCTTCAGTCTCAGCTTATTACAATGGAAAGACCGTACTTATCACAGGAGCTACAGGTTTCATGGGCAAAGTACTGGTGGAAAAACTTCTGCGCTCCAGCCCTGATGTGAAAGCTGTTTACATTCTTGTCAGGCCAAAGGCTGGACAGTCAATGCAAGAGAGAGTGGCCAACATGTTGAAATGTAAGGTAAGTTCATATGGTTTATTCTGGAATCTAATCTGAAATCCATTTAGCTGGGTGAAGCAAGGGGCTTCTGTTTTACGCAATTCATGAAGAACAAAATGCTGACTTCTGCTGTAACAGCTGTGCATTCTTGCTGTGTCCAAGTCAAACAGCCGAAAGAGTTGTACATGAACGAACCTGTATCTGTCTGATTTTGTGGGTGCCACAGCATTTTACACTGTATCAATGTAATCTTTTTACTTCCCTTTTTACATGGCCTTCACCCCTGTGGCTTGATCCTGTTCAGTTTGCCTTCCCAGTGAGGAAATCCAGATCCCTAGTGGCAAGAAGGATGTCAAAGCCCTTTAATGTAAACATTTGTAAGGAGACACTGACTTGGCCTGAGGCCCTCAAGACTCTCAAAATCCTCCGGATCTTAAGCCAGTGGTGATGTTGTGAACTTGCTCAGACTCCTCCAGCTACGATAAATGCCAGAGCTCAAGCTCACACTTAATGCTAGTGTGAGTTTGTAGATAGCTGATGTGAAATGAGAGGAAGGGACAGATCTGGCCCTAGCAGGCAAGGAGTTACTTGGAATTAATCTGAGAAATGTCAACATATCTTTATAGGGTATTGGTCTAAAAGTTTGAACAAGACTTGACTGGAAGAATCCTCCTCCTTCTACAGAAGTTAGAGGTAAACTAAGGACTTCAAGACAAGTCGGTCTGGCAGAAAACACACTTTTCTTCCTTTTAATGTTTTGAGGCATCAAGCTAGAAAAATCTTATGTATGTCCAAGAACAGAGTTTGATTAGTTTTGGTGGATTGTTTTCACATTCAGGGAAATTTGTGAGTGATATAAAAGGAAACAATCCCATTGGTTGCTTTTTGCAAGTCTGTCATAGAATGATTTAGTCTGGAAAAGACCCTCAAGGTCTTTGAGTCCAACCCTTAACCTCACACTGCCAAGTCCACCCTCAGCTTTCATCACGGTGGGTAATGGTTTTCATCACCAACCAACAAGATCCCAACTGTGGTGTGGTTTTGCCTCTTGTGTTTTAAAGCACTGGAGGAAATGATAAACCTAGGTATTTATAAAGACTTCTGTAAGCTCTGTTTGCATTTTATGTATAAATATTACTGGCTTATCTCTTTAGTTGGCCAGCACAGCTTGGGGGTGGTATTAGCTCTAGGTGAGGTTCCCTATTAGCTGTTTTATTGTTGCAGCTGTATTAGGTGTACCCATTTTTCTTCCTAGCATGTGTCAGCAGTTTTAGACATGCCAACAGCAAACAGGACCTGACCTCTCCTTGAACCTTTGGCAGACTGCTTCAGGATGTTTCAAATGAACAAAAAGAGAAGGCAGAGCTCTAGGTTACGCTGCTGCAGCCTTGGGAAGAAAAAACCTCTCACAAGTCATCCGGGTCCTCTCAAGGAAGAAGGTGTCTTTTTGATGCTGATCTTTTTCAAATTGCTCAAAAATCATTGCCTAAGGCAGAGACCCTACTCCTCGATGGAGTTTGCCATGTACAAATGTTGACAGACTTGGAGATCTTTTTTTTCCTAGAAATGAAACTGTTAATTCAACTAGCTGTTAATTTAATGACAGATGACAAGGGCAGGAAACATTATTCTTATTCTTAACATTTTTGCAGATCTTATCTCGTTGATCACGCTATGGAGACTGCCCTTTCATTTCCAGTTTTGGTTTGCATCCTCCAGTTTAGGAAATCCCTGAGGTATATGATGAATAAAAATGCAGCAAAACTTCATTCCAAATCTTCAGACAGCATTCACATTTGAAATTTCTGATCGTAATCTCTGATCAAATATATTGGAGTAAGCACAGGAAAATTCAGAATAAAATCCTTTCTCTTATTTATGTGTACTATTTACATGTATCTTCATAATTTCTGAACTCTAGTGCATAATTATTCCTTTCCCCCACAAGCTACTGGATTTAATGCAGAACAGTATTTGTACCTGTGTTTAGGAGAAAATACTTTATTTCTTCTCTCATATCCTACCCTATGTAATCTTCTCTACTGACTAATGACACATTCACTCTGCAAGTAACTTTTTCTTCTTTTGCATTTAGCTTTGACCTAATATTGTCCTCTGGATTTTCTTGTCTGCACTTCCATAAAGGAAGTATTCCAGGAACCAAAGGAACAGAGAAAAACAGGTTTCCAACTTCTAAATATTCTAAACAAAGAGATAAAACGAGTATTTGAGATGAAGTAAGATCAAAGTGAAGCAGATTAGTTAGAATTAGTTGCATAATGTTTAGGTTCTTCAAGTAAGATCCTCTGGGGACTCCTGATTTTTGGTAGTACTTAGAAATATTTTGAAAGAACTTGCCTAGAATTTTGATCCCTCTTCATATATCTCTGTGAAATTTGTGTGGCTTTTATCATTATATCTACAGGGGTTTAAACACTGAGGTGTCGCATTTGTGACCTGTCTTGTTCACAGTGTGTACATGTGAATATGCTGGAAGATGTCTCCTGTTAAATAGAAGAGCAGCTGTGGGTTACAAAAGGGTGATACAGTGTGAACAGGCAAAATAGCTTAGTTTGTGCTTAGTTGGTTACTTGGAATTTTCCAACTTCTGAATCCAACACGGAAAGTAAAATACAGAGATAGTTTGGGCATAAATCAGAATTCTTTGACTGAATTCTGTAGCTGAATAGGTGTTGAAATGTAATATAAGGCTGGTTTCCTCAGGTCTAGTAAAATTAGTTCTACATGCAGGTGCATTAGTGCATTAATATGCAACATAGAATGAACAGATACTCAATTATCTCAGCATTAAATCCAAAACAAGCATAGTGACCTTGCCTATTTATGAAAGGAGATGTTCTATTTTCCAGCAGCAAGTCCCTAAGGGAGTCAAGCTATTACCCTGTGCTTAATGAAATGCCACGTCTGCCTTGCACAGAGCACAGCTGTTACAAAAAAACCCCAAATTTCAGTATTGGCTGCAGCCTGCATGTGTCCGGAGATGTGGATCATGAGGCAAAGCTCAGCAGGGGTGTATAATCGTTAGTTGATGGGAGGTGTGTGTTTGTCAGAGGTAGGGAATTGTTTCTTTCCTGTCTCATCCCTCTGTGCACAGAAATAGGCAGGAATGCTTGGAGGGGTTGTCTTGGATTCCCTGGAGAGCAGTTACTGGGCTTATGCTGAGTCACTGATTGTAGTTTTCCAGTTGTCCCTGGGAGAGCAGAGCATTTTCCATGCCCTGCATGCAGTGAACCAAGGCTGCTTGCTGCTGCCAGGCTGTTCCTCAGATACGTTTGTTCAGTGTTCCTAATTAGAAAGATCAGACAAAGCAGGGGCTGGAAAAGGGTCTTATTAAGGTCTATGATAATTCAGAGAGAAAATGGGGAGGCTGTGAGTGAGGCTGCTGAAAATGGGGAATTGGGTGTGACTGTAAAATGCTGCTGCTTTTTCCTGTCGTCCAACCACAGTTAACCCTTATAGTTACAGACAGATGCTACAGACAGACCTTCTCTTCCCTGCAAAGCTTTGTCTGGAGCTGCACATTGGGATGGACAATGCTGTGAGACACCCTTGCCTCTTCAGTATTTCCTCGTGAAGTGTGCTGTGTTTGTCAGCAAACATCCAGCCAGGCCCTCCATTAGCCCTGTAAATTTCACCAAATCATTCCAGATTTATCTTTCCCTGCCTCCTCTGACTGTCCCTGTCTTTGCTCCCTCGCTCATCACCATAAGCAATAAAAGTTCTCTGCGCCAAACCAGTGCAGTGTCACTCCATGTGGAAGAGCATCCCTGAAATCTGCTGTGACCACTCTAGAGGTGCATGTACCGGGACCAGGGTTAATGAGGTTTTTAGACTGATGGAACATGGTGGTGTTAGGTCATAGGTTGGACTTGATGAGCTCAGAGATCTTTTCCAGCCTAACTGATTCTCTGATTCTATACGTGCCCCCTCCCTGGAAGTGTTCAAGGCCAAGACTGAAATAATATTTTTTCTATCTTTGTGTGTTTGAAGAACAAATGAGTTACAGAATCATAGAGTCATAGAATCAATTATCTTGGGAAAAAAACTCTTAGGATCATGGAGTCCAGCTGTTAACCCAGCACTGCCAAGTCCACCACTAACCCCTGTCCTTAAGCATCACATCTTCATATCTTTTAGATACCTCCAGGAATGGTGACTCAACCACTCCCTTTGGCAGCCTGTTCCAATGCTTGATAACCCTTTTGGTGAAGAAATTTTTCCTGGTATCCAATCTAAACCTTTCCTGACGCAACTTGAGACCATTTCCTTTCCATTCTATCACTTGTTACCTGGGAGAAGAGACTGACCCCTACTTTGTTAAAACCTCCTTTCAGGTAGTTGTAGAGAGCAGTGGGGTACCCCCTGAGCCGCCTTCTCTCCAGGCTAAACAACTTCAGCTCCCTAAGCCACTCCTCTTAAGACCTGTGCTGTAGACCCTTCCCAAAGGCACTTCCGACAGGAAGAAGCTGTGTCCCTTATTACATGGCTTCTCCTTGTACTCCTGCATGACTCTCTCCCGGAAACATCAGTCTCTGATCACTTAAAGATGCAGTTCTGTGGTGTTACCAGCATGGTTCCTGCTGATCTTGCCCCTTAAAAGCAGAACTTGCAGTACTGGAAAGCTCTAGGAAGGATTGTGACCTAATGGTGTGATATGTTGTCTTTTATTAAAAGAAGCGATGCTGCTGAAACCCAGACGAGCCTTGGGGATGCCGTTTGTCTCCAGGTCACAAGCTCTGCCAGGTGGTACAGAATTCAAACCTCAGTTTTATCACTGTCAAGGAAGGGTCACAGTGTAATGCTCCATCTTTGCAAACTGTGTTCAGTCCTTCTGCTGCTGCGGGTATTCACGGTAGAAAAGTCAACTCTTAAAATTGACTGCAGTTTTCAGTTTCCTCCAGTTGCACCAAGGTACGCAGTAAATTGCAAAGGAATTAAGAATGTTTAAGTGACATAAGATTCTAAATGAAAAACAAGAACACAGTGCGATATGAAACTGTAGAAACAAGGTGAATTACTCTGAAATTAGTAAGTCTTTGAAAGCAAAGATACTTCTCCGGTCATTTCACATGCGTTCATCATTCTGTGAAGAAAAATGTTCTGGTGTCAAAACCTGACACATCAGTTTCCTCATCTTCCACTGAAAAGAGAAACCCAACATGAATCAGGGTGGTCCAACATCAACCAGGAGCCACCTGCCTGGCAGCAGCTGCCAGCTCAGCAGTGTCTTTATCCTTGCAAGGTGTGCATACAGAAAATTTGCCTTGTATGAAGGGTAGAGCAAGATCTTTCTGTGCAGCTCAGCTTTGTCCCTACTTGCTCGGCTGCACCAGCAAGGGGGTTAATGGTTTCTGTCTTCATGTCATTTTACACACATAGCCCCCACCTGCAGAGCAATCTGTAAAAGCTGCCCCTCACTTTTATCTTTACTTCTTGGTTTCATGCAACTTTTCTGTGGCCTGGACTGGAGTCACAATAAATCATCAGATTCCAGAAGGGTTTTTTTCTTTGATTGGGTTTTTTTCCCCTTAAAATCACTTCATGATGTCAAGTAGATCGTGATCTAAACAGCAACACCTCCAGGGGAGAATACAGAGCCTCAAATAGAAGCATTCCAGAAAAATCCCTATGGCCAATTGTATGCTAATGCATGTGCTGCTCGTGCAGTAAAGTTTAAAAAAAGCTGAAAACAAAGGAGAATTTTCTCAGTTTCACGTAAGATACCTAACAAGAGACATGCACATGTTTAAATATTAATATTCAGTTTTTCTGCTAAATCTGTAAAGATATTGTGGCTAATAGTATGCTGCTCTCTGAGAACTCTGATGGTCAGAGACCTCATTTTGTCCAAGGAATGTTATGGACAAGCTTAGCTATTTATGCAGCCAGCACAAAACAGTGCTCTGCGGCCCAATTAACACATTCGCATTTGTACAGACACAAATGCACGCATATGCATAAGGGCACTCTCTTTCAAGCTAGCCATTTTTTGTTTTATTTAGTGGTGGGTATCCCAAGGGATTTGAGTGTTAGTGAAGATACTGCAGTGAAGACTCTGCCAGCTGATAAATGACAAAATAAAAGTTCAGCCCTTGAAGCAAATGAGCAGGCAGTACCTTGAGAATGATGCAATTAAAAAAACATCAACAGTAAGATTTTCTCTTGCCAGTAACAGCATAGAGGTTGCAGTTAGGCTGCATTTGCTGCCGTCTGTAAAATGAAATGCATTTCTAGTGCTCCATAAGCAGTGATATTTTGGGACACTTACAGCCTGTAACTTCACAATATTTTTTCTTTAATGTGCAAGGGTGTCATACAGAAGAAAGAGGGAATCTCATAAGGGAGTTAGCAAACTAAGATTGCAGTTGAGTCACAGCTTTAAAGGATCTTCATAACATTGCTTGAATTTGCACTTATGCCTACATACTTTCTGGTTTGCTGCCAAGGCCCAGTTCCTGGAATCAGTAGAATTTCTCTTGGTACCTTCATTTACCTTTGGTTGACTATCTCGTGAAGGGTAGATTTCAAAGAGGTGATGGGCCCAAATAAGTAGTTTACAGGTTGTCCTTTCAATTCTGTGGCATTCTGGTGGATTTTCTTTTTGTTCTGGATAATTACATGTATGAGTTTGATTTCCATGCCAGTATTTCAACTTCAGATGATAGCAATTTAAACAGGAGGAAAAGCGTTTGGTAGAGAGATGAAAATACAGTTAATCACTCTTCTAAATCTGGGAAACCAATACTGTCTGATTCCAGCCTTGGAGCATAAGCAAGCTAGGCAGTTTCTGGGTTTGCAAGCTGCCAAACCCGAGAAGTAATTGTTTTATTGGTACTGCTGATTCTCATCCACCTCTTTTCTCATGTGGTTGCATCTGAACTCAGTCTTGTGTGAGTAATTGGAGATGGAAATAGTATCCTAATGTTGGAATTTTTTTCAAGCGACTAAAGGGAAGCTTTAGATTCTCTAATCCACAGAATTTACTTTTATGCCAGTCGGAGATCTCTCCGTCCAGAAAGTTGTGGCCTTCCAGGTCTCTTTGCTAGGAGAAGGCTTTCAGCATCACCACCACTGCTGTCTACATATCCTAAGGGAAAAAGCCAGGGAAGTGGGAGAGTGTGGATTAGAGGGATGGAGGAGTTCAGCATGGCATTTTCAAAGAGGATGGGAAAAGAACAAAGAGCGTTGAAAAGTTCTCCTGCGCAGGCTTGAGAGTTTTACATCAGTAACAGAAATCAGAGCCATTTCCCAGCATCTTTTGCTGGCAGCAAGGCCACGGAGCAACATCATTAGAGAAGTCCTGTTGGGCATCCTTTGTAAGCTGCCCATTTCTTCTGGATCCTGGTTTTGCTCAGGCACACAGGAGAGCTGAGCTTTTAGGCAGCTGCACAGCATGCCTTGTGTTCACAGTTTTGCCAAGTGACCCGTTCACCAACAAGGCCTTCAGCAAACATGTTTTTAAACAATGTTTGTCGTTTTGCTGGAGCCTGGGACTTGGCTCTTGATGTGTGCGAGTTGGCACAATTCCTTTTTGGGCTGATGCACTTCAGAACCTCTCTGGACACCGGCAGAGCTGCTCGTGTACCACAGCTCATCTGCGGGCGTGGATTTTTCTGCTTGGAATTGGGGCTGAATGAGGACAGCCAACCTCAGACAACCTCTGAGGGCCTGCAAATAGTAGTTAAGAACACAGGCTCATCTTCTTCTGGAATGAGTTGGCAATGGAGCCATCAGTCAGCACCCGAAGAGCAGAATTGGCTATTTGGTCATTCAACACAATGTAGAGTTAACTCATGTTTTATCCTTTGTGTCTGATTTTATTCCGTTCTATCCTCAGCTGTTTTTTCCATTTCTTTTCTTAAAGGAAGCTTTTCTGTTTTCTTATATTGAACTGTGGCCTTCCTTTCCAGTATTTTTGATTCTCTGGCAGCAGGCTGTGACTGAATGATGGAGGCTAAGACCAATTTTGTCAGAAGACTCTGCAAAGAAATAAAATTTGTTGTGAACAAAACAAAGCAGTTTAAGAAGAAATCCTAAATATACTAGGGAAGAATCTTTAGACTTCTGTTTTGACCTCCCAGTCAAAATCTGATCCCTGGCTAGTACATGGATAAACGAAGTTGTTGAAATACTGGGGGGAAGGGAGGGGAGTACTCTGAGCCTTTGGGCCTCTGAGAGAGCTCCCACGTTGTGACACAGTAGTGCATCTTGATATTGAGAATCCAGAGCTTTTGATCTTCTGGGTGTCCCACAGCTGATCCTAAAATCCATCCTCCAGAGGATCACACAGCTTAAAAGTTGTCTGAAGGTCGCCTTTGACTGCAGTTTACTCTGGCAAATCCAACCTGCTGTTTTTATTACATTTACCAGACCCATAAGAGCTGCCAAATATATTAGGGAGATTGCTTTAAAAAACTGTGAGGTTCTGACTCGTGTCATTGCGTACACAAATCAAAATGTGTGAATTGTGCCAAGGAACCCAAGCCTGAAAATTGGGCTTTGGTAATTTTCTGGGACTTGTATTAGGCCTTTTGTTTTCTTTTAAGGGAGCTGGGAGCGAGAGTATTATTAGTGTTGTAAATTAATTTTGCTTCTTGAAGCGAAACGGCTCTTCCATTCATAGTTAAATGTGAACGATGGTGTGACTGTGAACAGCACAAACGCACTGCAGCCAGACTCCCAGAATGAGCTGGTCTGACTCTGCAGAGGGAAACCCTATTAATTCTGGTAACAGGGATGATGCACTGCTGCACTCTGGACTGTGGAGGTGGTTGTCCAGAGCCTGCTGTTCTGGTGTGATTAGTGTTTGAGCTGGATTTGGCCAAGGGAAAGAGTTGCTAGTCTAGCTAAATATTTTTAAAATCAAAGCATGCTTTATTCGCTCTATCGAAAATTATCATTAGACTGATTTTTGTCCCTATTTATGTTCAGTTACTATAAGCTTCCACTTGTTTTCATTGAAGAATGTCAGTGTGTCTTCAGTGGTGCATCAGTCTTGTGCTGCAGTTTGGGTCTGTTTTATCCTAAATTCAAGGAGGTTGTGTCGAAGTGGGTGCCACTGAAGAGTCAACAGAAACTTGCCTTGTCTTGATACAGACTGAATTGGCTGAGTTTGGCCAGGTGTGTGGCTTATTATTTATATGATTTAGATGAGAGAGAAAATTTGGAGTGATCTGCTTCTCATACATGAAGCTTTGGGATAGTCAGTGGCTGATTGCATCAGGATTTAAAAGCAGAGACTGAGCGTGGGATGTCCGGATGGGACTTCTGGGCACTGCTGCAGTAGAAATAGCAAATATGAATAACAAAAACAAGCACTGACTTGTGGCTTGTTTAAAAATCAGACAAACCTTTGATACTAACTAACCGTGTGTGTACTTTTGATCTCCATTATTGTGTGTCTCCTTCTTGTCTTTCTTGTCTACTGTGCCAATTGTCTCCTTGTATTGCCATCTCATCTTAAAAGTGGGATTTCATAGCTTGGTTTAGGGACAAAGGTCTCTTATTTTCGTTTTGTATCTGCAAAACACTAAAATGTGTTTTCAAGCCTTCAATCTACTGCTGAGCTCAGCAAAACAGGAGCCTGGATCTGGATCCAAGCTGGGCATTATTGGGATTACAGTTGTGTATAATACTACAAGTACTTCATCTGTATAATAAAATGTTTACAGTGAACAGTCAGTATCTTCCTAGTTGGGAGGGGAAAAAAATGCCTTCCAAATATTTTTTGGCAAAGAAATTATGGGTAAGGACAAGCAAAATGGACTTTTTTCCTGAATTACCTTGATTATTTTGGTAGAGCTCCAACCCCAGGGCCCTAAAAAGAGGGGAAAAAACCTCCAAACCCCAAAATGTTTTGTGATGATCTCTTCCAAAATAACAATTTACTTTTTTAACTATTTCAGATTTTTATTTTTATAATTGCAGAACTAGAACTCTGAATTACAGCAAAAATTTCTAGTCAGTTGCCAGTTTTTTCCATGCCATTGAAAATTTCCCCTTCAGATGAAGCAAGAATAAGTTCTTTAGGTTCTCTTTTTGTTAGTGAATGCATCTTGAAAAATTAGGGTGTCCAGAGGGCTCTGTACTTTTCTGAAGTTTATATTAATGTTTTATTCATTAAAGATGTATCAGAATCTGCTAAGACACACGCACACTGTAAGTATGGGTGATTACACCTTCACTCAAAAGTTTCATGATCTTTTCTGTAACAGCTCTCAGTCTGTCCTCTTTAAACCTTTTTCAGAAGTGCCTCACTCACTATTCAAGGTGCTGAGGTATAAAGCAGGCTGTGAGGACACAACAGGAGGAATGCAGGAGGGTAGGAAAAGGGTTTATCATTCTTCAAGTGATAAGCTCATGTTTCAGAAGACCAGGTGAACACAACTGTGCCACTTCTGGCATTGTTTGTGTGCCCACACCCAAGGAATTAACCACCTGAACTGTCCACCCACAAATAATTTCAGCACTGGCAAGGGCATTTCCATACAAAGTGTGACAAAATTCTCAATGGTGGAGGAGGGAAAAACATTTTTATGGGTAGATTTCTGCTTGGGGAGGCTGCTTGCAGAAAGGCAATAACCTGTTCAGAAAGCCTGATGTGTTCCTTACTGTATCCATGCCTGGAGGCACACTGTCTCCCTGATGGTTGACTCCCAGTTGGATGTGGGCAGTTCCCAAGCTGCTGCCCTTGCTTTGATCTCCCAGAAGCTGACTTCACTAGAACTCTGTGTGTGGGTATGTTTTGCAGCAAATTTCTTTGCCAGGGGGGTAAAGAGAGCATGAAGAACTATGTATTCCATTTATTGCAGAGGCCTCCAGTATTTCTACATTCTGGAGAGCACTTATGTCTGGAAGAAAGGGCAAATGCTTCACCCATTTTCAGAAAGGGCAGGAGGGACAATTCAGGCTGCTGCAGACCAGGCAGTTTCACTTCTGTCCCTGAAAAAAAAAATCATGGAGTGAATTATCTTGACACATTTCTGGGTACGTGAAGGAAAAGGAGGTGACTTGAAGGTCAGCATGGATTGTGAAAAGAGGTGACCTGATTGCAGCCTTCCAGTACCTGAACGGAGCCTGCAAGAAGGGTGGAGAGACTCCTCTGTTGACAAGGTCCTGGAGTGACAGGAAGGGGGGGAATGGTTTCAAACTGAAACAGAATAGATTTAGATTGGATATTGGGAAGAAATTCTTCCCTGTAAAGGTGGTGAGGCCCTGGCACAGATTACCCAGAGAAGCTGTGGCTGCCCCATCCCTGATCTTTAAAGTCACTTCCAACCTAAACCCATCCATGATTCTATGATTTACCCTTGGTACACTTAGCTGGATCAGTCTGGTCCTGTGATAAAATGACTGAATGTGTGGATGAGGGGAGAGCCATGGGTATCATTTACCTTGACAATAGTGGAGCTTTCAGCATTGGCTCCATCAGATTGCCAACATGCAGGTAAGGATGTTATAGTCAAGCTGGAGGAAAGAAACCTGGCTGGACATTCAGACTGCAAGAGTTTAATGGTTCATGCTTTGCCTGGTAGTCACTTACAAGCAGAATTCCCTAAGGGTTTATCTGGGAACTTACCCTGTTTAGCATCTTAAAAAAAATCTCCAGGTTGTAGTGCATTCTTTGTGCCACAGTCTCTACTGATAACTGGCAGTGCTGTCATAAGTAATATCTGACTTAGGAAGCTGGAGCAGGGAAACAGGATCTGGATCTCTGAGCTCCTGAGTGCCGGTAGCTTTCCTAGTCTTTTTATGCATCCTTTGGCTTTTACTCTCCGGCCTCTGCTGGGCAGTGTTCATTACAAGGAAGTTTCTATGTTCCAGAGGTCACTCCCTAAACAAACTTTAGTGAGAGAAGTTCTTCCAGCTGCCTCAGCATGTCCTGACAGGGTGTTTTAAGTCACAGGAATTACTGCACTTAGTGATAGTGAAGCAAGTGAGTGGCTGGCAGCAAAGGGATTAAAACAGAGGCAGTGCCATTAAGAGCGCTTAATATTCATGTTCACAGTCCCTGGTCCTCATGGGGGATTTCAACCACCCAGGGAGCAGGTTAGGAAGGACGAAGCCCTTCCAGTGTGTGAAGGAGGCCTGTGAGAAAGCTGAAGAAGGACTTTAGAAGATGTGAGATACATCAAAATTTCATATTCCTCCTTCAGGACAACTGTTTAAATATCTAGATTCGTCAGTTACCCCTTCTGTCAAATAAATGAAAATTGTTTTCTCTCTTTTAATGTGGGATGAACCAGACGTGCAGCTTCCAGATGCAGTGTGTCAGAAGCTCATATGAAACTTACAGTGAGTTCCCATTTCAACAAACGTGCTTTAAATAAAATACCTGCTTAGGCATTTTCCTGGAGCAAGATTTATTTGACCTGTGTCAGCAGAAAGCAAGCAAGGAGCTTGCATCTCATGAGTTCTGATTTTTTAAACCCAAAGACGTGTAAGAGCAGGGTTTATCTTCCCTAGCTAGAATACTGAGCTGTGAAATCTATTCCCATGCTGTGGGTAGAAGTTCTAACACAGCCACGGAATTCCACATTGCGCTGCCAGAGATACCCAGAATCTGTTTGAGAGCTCATTCATGTGGCTGCTTGTTCAAATGTGCTCTTGCCAGCTGGTTTCTGTACCAAACTTCGTGCCCAAGGTGCAGCTCAGCTTTCCAGGTGCACTACCCAAGTTACCCAAGTTTCTAAGGACAGGGAGGTGAGGCTTGTAACTTCTTCTTGTAAAACGTCATTGTCACTTGACTACTTCCCATGTCACCTTTTCTCCACATACGTGGTGTCAGGAAAGTCATGCATCTTTTTGAGAGGTAAGGCGTAAACCCACAACATGCCTTCTCTGAGATACCCAAGGGTTTCTTCTGTGAAAATAGGGTTTGCTATTTTATTGTTTTCAAGGTAGTAGAAAAGCTGAGATAGGTTTGGGGTTTTTTGTTTGGTTGTTTTGTTCATGGTATTTTGTTTGGTAGTTTTGTTTTGGGGGGTGTGTGTTTGTTTGTTCGGGGTTTTGTTTTGTTTTGTTTTCCAGAAAGGGCAGAGAACAGTAAATACATGTACCTGTAACTGTTAACATCATAAAGAGTGTGGTGAAACATAGAAATAGCTTGCAGAGAAAACCTGTATTGTATTTGTGTAAGAATTTGAAGAGAGATGTGTAACATCACTGGGTGTATCCAGAAAGATAAGCAGGGAAAATACAGACTTGCTCAAAGGACTGAGAGACAAGACTCTTCTTCTTCCCCATCCTTTCTGATCCATCCATCTCCTGCATGTTGTCACCATACAGGTTCCTCAAGGACGAGATTTTCTCTGCCTGGGGCTCTTGCTTTGTTCGTTGAAGAAAGGACGGTCAGGTTCTGGTTTCTGTCTTTCCACCAGTTCAAAGTTCTAGTCCTTACCATTTTGTATCAATTGGCAAAATAAATGACCGTCCTTTTTTAAATTTGTGTAGAATAAATAGAAGACTTTAATCACTTCATAAACAACTGCCAAAATACTGCTTTAGCATCTCTTCCTAGCATCAAGTAAGTGGTTCTTTATATAATTTATTTAAAGGATTTACACTAAGAAAGGATGCACAAGAGATCAAGGCATGGAATTTCAGAGGTGGGGGGAAACTTTTGTATGGAAGGCTTATATGTGCTAAAAATACGTTGTGGCACGTAGATACGAGTCTCATTCTAATATTTTTAACCCATTAAACCTGATCCTTTTAAAGACTAGTATCTCCCCAAATCCTGAGTACTGATTTTGCTTGTTTCTGTTTCATGGTAAGCAGAAATACAAACTGATCAAAGGCAATGGGCTAGATTCTGTTGTGATGTCCAGAGGGCATCAGGACTCTGCACTGCAGCCTGAACAGGAAAGGAATACAGAATAAATCAAGTTTGCTGCAGTTTAGAATTGTTAATGTAGTGCCTGTATGATTTTGATGGAGTTTTATCAATGGAGAGTCTTTGAGCCTTTAGGGAATGGTAATTAGATTCTTCCCTGTCAGATTTTTTATGTGCACAGTACATTGAGTGAGAGAACTGTAACCATTCTTAGCAGCATGGAGACCTTGAGCTTCCATAGGGCATGGAAGCAGTAAATCATTTTGTCATCCTTCCAAAATTCTGCCCTTCAGCCCTTCCTTTTGAAGCTTGGGAGATTATCATTCTTTCTGCCCTTCCCCTATCACTTCTTCAATTTCTTTCTAACAGACAGGATTTGCTGCCTTGGGGCCTAGCAACCCATTTCCCCACTTTCCACTAACCCCAGAAATGTGCAGGGAAGGTTTTGATCAGAACATCACTCAATCGTCAGCAATTCTAGCTGCACTTTCTCCAAGACAGCTCTGCCCCAAATCCAGTGTGCAACTCTGCTGCTCATTTCTATTCAATGGTCTGCAGATCCTTGCAGCCATGATCTGGTTGGTCCTATCTTCACGTTACTCCTTCAGCTCCCAGAATTGTCCAGTCACCTGTCCCTCCCGTGTTCCTCAGCAACTACAGTCAACAGTAAGTAAATTCTTTGCCATTTTAGCACATCGTCTCAGATGCAGAAAGGGGAAAAACCAGACGTGAACTTGCAGAGATTCAGGACCTGATGACTGCATGTTACTGTTAAGATGGATCACCACCACATTTGGGTGATGGCCAACAGTGCTTCCTGTTTCTCTTTCCTTACCAACATAACACCTCCGCAGCTCCCTTTCCCAGTTTCAGATGTCACCTTTTTAACAGGGAGGTAGAGCTGCACTCTTTCCTACCAGCAATATGGACTTTAGGTGGAGTCCAAGAAAGCTGAAAATGAGATTACATCTTGTATCTTGGATTTGGGCTGGCCAGTGCTGCACAGTTAGGCTGATAGCTGAGAGGATGTTCAGAAGGAAAATCACAGAGTCATCATGGAGTGGTTTGGGTTGGAAGGGACATTCAAGCCCACCTCGTTCCAGCCCTCTGCCATGCAGGGACACCTTTCACTAAACCAGGTGGTTTTGAAGGCTGTCTCCCTTTAAGAAGCAAAATCCTTTATTCCATACCCCTCTGCAGATCTTTGCTGCCTCTCAGCATAATACAAACCTCTTATTCCTGAGTCTGCCCTTTTCTCAAATGGGATTAACTATTTATTCTCCTTTTCATGTGTTTTCTGTGTGCCTCTCTTCAAGTTCATAGCTGAAGTGCACTGTGGGAATATTAGCTATGCAGCCCATGGATACCAACCAGAAAAATGCTCTGTGGTTTGGGATTTGTCCAGCTGGGAAGACTTCCCAGCAGAACTTCCTCGTATCAGTGTCTTGATATGCTGAGCTAACCCTACGTTTGCTTGTATCTTACTGAAGTGGTTTAGGTGGTATCTGTATCTCCATAATGAGAAGTTGTAGTCATAAAGATATAGATCAGTTACTGAGTTGCTTGATGGAGCCAGTTCCCAGTTTTTACTTCAGGCAGCTGATGTGTTTCAAAGGTTATCATTTTACTGGGAGCCTTAAAAGGGAAGGTGTTGGCCTCAGATTGTTATCTTATCAAATAGGAACGTATTTAACGTTTATTGCTGTGAAATATTAACCGTAAGTAAACAGTGGAGTTTGTTGGTGGACATGTTTCATCTCCTGAGGTACACTGCAAATACATTCACATCCCTGGATAGGTGTGTCGTGCTGAGAACTGAATTGCATAAAATCAATGAACCTTTGTAATGTTTGCTATCAACTAGGTGACTTTTGCTGCAGGCTTTAAGTGAAATGACAGCTTTTTATTTCTCCACCAATTTCAGTGTTGATTAGTACCAAAACATTATACTGGTCTTGTGTTACCCACAGTTTTTTCATAATAATGTAATATCTCCAGGTAGTTTAGCTCAGGAGAGAAAGGTGAGCCCTTACGGTGCTCTGGCATTCCTGTTTCAATGACATGAATTGAAAAGTCTCACCTTTATCCTCTTAGTCCAAAATTATGGACATCTAAAGGGAAAATTCACGGAGTAAGTGTTGCTCTGTGGGAATCAAGGAGGCTGTTTCACAAGGGCAGGTTCAGCTCATAGCAGCATCGGTGTTTGTGCTTTCTACACAAGCAGGGCAGGTGTTGCTCCAGTTTTAAGGTTATTAGGCCTGGATCATCGCCTAGTTAATGAACATAAAGCACAGTATTCAATCTCTGCTCCTGATTGCCTTAATCATTACTGGGTGCATGAGCTGAAGGAGTCCCGTAAAGTACAATGGAAAGACACTGGAAATGTTGTCTGTTAAACAAAAAAAAACCAAAAAACACGAAGACAATACCCGCTTGTATGCCTATTTTTTATTACTAAAACAGCTGAGGAGGGAAACTGGGTATTCCATGGGCATAAAGGTAATAGCTCCTAGAAATTTTCTCTAGTGTCTGAGGGATGTTATTAATAACATCCTTAAAAAGAGCCAGCATTTTGCCTCTACAGTGGGTTTGGAACAGGTAGAGGAGCTGCAAAAATACTGCAGTCTGAGCTCATGTGAGTGTCCTGGGCGGAAGGGAGGAGTCCAATCTCCTTCCAGCAGGGAAGAAGAAGAGAACCACCAGAGCTGCCCATATTTTTCCCTGCTGAGGCACAAAGAAAGAGCGAGCAGAAACGCGAGTGACAACAGAAGTAGAAACAGAAGCAGTGATATGTCTTTGAGTCTGCATAATTTCCTTAAGCACTGCAAGCAAGGCTTCACTTCTGCATGCATGAAAATATCCAGCTGCCTTCTCTTTCTCTGGAGCAATCACTTTTTTTGGTAAGAAACAAAGCCAGGAAGGTTCCAGACCAAGGCACCGTGCCTGGGTCAGTGCCTGTCTGTGGGGCTGGGACCTGTTTTCTCTCCTGTAGATACACTCCAGTGTGTTTTGCCTCTTGCCTTCAAAGAGCAGGGACATTGATTTTCTGCAGTCCTCGTTGTCTGTAATGCTTTAATTTTAGAAAATGCACGTGTTCTAAAGGGTTATAAAATCTCACCTAAGTAACAGCACATTCGGTTAAAAACCTATGCACATATTCCTAAATTCTTCCTTGTTTCATTTTTGTTTTCAGAATGTGTTTATACTCTTGTAAATGGCAACGCGGAAGCCCATCTGTTTGTTAGGGATAAATAGTAAAATTGTAGATTATCTCTAGCAGATATTTATCAACATTGTGCAGACTCGAACATATACAAATCTGGATATCACATTCTAAATTAATTCAAATAACTTCATTTCATTTATTCTTCTTTAATCACTGCTACCGCTTTGTGTCTCTCTTTTGGGGAGGCTGTTTGGGAAATACTGGTTATTTTGCATGTATTAAGAAACCCTTCCCGTGTATTAGATGTATTTCAGTGGGGAAGACCAGATGCTAAAAGGAATCAAACTGATGGACTGGGAACAAAGGAAATCGTGGGCTTGACAGTCAACCTGTAGCCTCCACCAATAGTAGCTGGAAATGTTTCCTAGGAAACCGGGCTGAAAACCAAATTCTCTCATGTTAAATTTTCAATTTAACTGCGAATCCAGTTGTATGTGATATTATCTCTCCATGTGTGCCATTGTGTATTTTAAATAGCAGGGCATAGCCTGAAGTAGGTGCACATGGGATATGTTCCTGTGAATCTGTAAATTGGTTTTGATCCAAAGGTGAACATTTCTCCAGTAACAGTAGGAGAAAGCAAATAATTCAGGCAGAAGTCCCAACTTTTACACAGAAATACATGCTGTGAAATTACCCGTTCTGCTGGACAGAATCAGTTGCAGAAGAAATTCACAAATATGTAATTTGTCAAAATAAAATGTAATGCTAGTTTCCCTGGGAGGATCCAGATTTTAGAGAATATGATGGATTCATTATTTGGAATAAGAGCAGGGGATGACTGAGCAACTCTTGTAAGACCAAACATTTTTTGTGCTAGAGGCGTAAAGGTGTGGCTAAACTGAAGCCTTGCTTATGTCTGTGATAAAAATTAACCTCCTGCTGAAGTGGACATGGAAAGACAAGCACCAGCAATCCGGAGGCATCTCTTCCCTGCTGTTTATAGCAGTGATATACTTTTAACCTTATCCAATTGTGTGTTACCCATCCATCTGCACAAAATGGACTCTAGGAAAAGCTCTGGAATAGGCACTTTTGAGATCTGGGACTGTTTCTGTCAGTGTTTTTCATGTACCATTTCAGCACTGATCTGGGGTCTGTGCTGCATCAAACGAGAGTTGACACAGCTGCCTCTGTGCTCATCTGTGCATTGCAGAGAAGATTCTTTTGATTTTCTACCTTAATTGCTATCCTTCAGTTTTTTCCATTTACTCGTGTCTGCTTTGGTTACACATCACTCCTCAGTCCCTCTCAGATGTGTCCTCTGAGGACAGGTTTTACTGCTTTCCTTTGGTTTAGATGAAACCCGCGGGTCACCAAATGGCAATTTCTGTGTTTCCTGTCCATGTTAACTCTGCGGACACATCAGAATTGCTACCTCTGGGCAGTTTTCCTCCAGATAAATTATTATCTGGAGGATAATATCCTGATTAGAACGGGTCAAAAGCAGTTTATGGTGGGTAGGAAAGGCATGGAGAGCAAAGCAGTTACTTGTATCTTCTTTCTTTGTAAGCTTGGAGCTGGAAAGAGTGATATTCCCAGCCTGCTTGGAGGCAAGAGGCATTCCCCAG
Organism: Melanocharis versteri; assembly: GCA_013397845.1. Taxonomy (NCBI): domain Eukaryota; kingdom Metazoa; phylum Chordata; class Aves; order Passeriformes; family Melanocharitidae; genus Melanocharis; species Melanocharis versteri. The sequence continues at coordinate 92,119 of VZTG01006401.1, forward strand.
TTAACTTCATCTTTTCCCAGGGCTGGTAGGTACTTTCTGGGGCTGGCATTCCTCTGCCTCACCCGTGTGCTTCTCCCTTGCTTCTCCCTGAGGGCCTGTGCTCTCCCAGCGCAGGACTGAAAAACAGTGAACAATGTCAGAGGAAAGCACATGGAACCTACAAAAAAGAGCAGATTTTTCCACAAGCCTGTTACCCAGGTTTTCTACTATTCACCCCAAGGAATCTTACCTTTATTAAACACAATTGCTTATGATCCAGTTACAGAGAGATAATATTCCCAAGCCTAAACGTGTGCTGTATTTTTTTTCAAGCATAGATTAGGCTTCAAGTCAGTGCCAAAATTTTGATGGTAATTTGGCCCTCAAAAGGCAGAGCTTCAGCAAAGAAGGCCTTGGTTAAGGAAGGCATATTGCCTCCTAAAGGGCTTTAAAATAGCTAGGTTCTCCTTCCATGTGTGTGACCTTGGGTAAGTCACTTCAAATATATGTGTCTGTTTCCTCCTGTGAAAAATTATGTGGCTCTTCTTTATAAAGAACTTACTGACAAAGAAGACTGTGTAATAGGTATTCATGGAGTATTTAATAAAAAACACTGTTTGAAATCCAAAATACATGTCTGGAGACCTTTAGTTACCCTTCTCTGCCTTCTGCCCAATATCTAATCTGGAAGGTTGAGGGACATTTAATCAGTGTCATTCCTTGGTCACTGACACAGCTTTGAGACCATCCCCTTTCAGTTTGCTTTCCATGTGCACCCATGGAAGCAGTGAGTTCCTTGGAGTGCAGGTGCTCTCTAGGAAAGCAGTCAGCTTTGGTGTGCTTGTCTGCAGATTGTTCAGGTACTAATAGATGTTCAAATCCCTGGCATCAGGGGAATCAGCAGAACATGAAACCAGGGTGGTGAGAGACATCTGTGCTAAAAATAAATAAACCCGAAGTAAGATAAGCTCAGTGTTCAGGAAAGGGAATGTTCAGTGAAAGTAATTCAGCACTGAAGAAGGGAAGAGTATTTTGCTTAATAATAACTAGATTTTAAAATTAATTATGTATGATGTTTAGTCAATGAAATGAGGTTTTAATCTGTAGTAAACATTCGTATGGCTAAAAATACATATTTTAATACATATAGAAGATAATGTTGTAAATGAAACACTTAAACCACTCCCCTCCTTCTATAAACCATGATGAGACCTGACTGGGAGGATGTGATTTGCTGAATTATGTCTTTCTTTGAATCATTTCTTGTAGCTCTTGTCAGATGGTGGCTCAAATCAAATACATCTTTGCTCTGCTCCTGCGTGGTAGTTCTTGTGCCCCTGGATAATTTCTCTGCCTACACCTGCTTTTGTGCTCCCGTCGTTTGACAGGAGCTGCATTTAATTAACTCACCAGTTCTTTTCCCTCATTTTCGTTAGTTTTTATTCTGCCAGCAAAACTAAATGGATTCCAGCTCCAAAGGCACAGCCGAGCCCATGCACTGGGAAGGTGCCAGGACTTCTGAGCTGCAGCACTGAAAAGCGGAAGTGGCAAGAAATGCCATTTCCGTTCTGAAAAGACTAAGGTTTTGTTAAAAGAGATGAGATTTTCTCTGAATCCAGCAGCACACCTCTGGGGAGTTGGTTCAGCGGGTCACTTCAGGGACTGAGGGAGGATGTCGTATAGGTGAGAGGGAAGAGAAGTCTTTAACCTGAAACCAGCAATTCCCTTTCTCAGTCCTTCCCAGGAGTGAGTCTTTCCTGTGGAAGGCAAGGCTTGTATTCACTCACTCTCTCCTCCACTGCAGTTTGGCAGTTTGGCTTCTTGCTTGAGTGACAGAAGTGAAGGTGACAGCTACCCAGGGTGCACTTGATCCTGGTCTTGGAATGCCTGGCGCAGGCTGCAGTCCAGCTTCTGCCTGTCTGTGTCCTGCACTTGGGATGAGGCTCCCACTTTACTGCTGTTATTTGGCAGATGTCATGGATTTGAAGTGAGGTGTTACCTTCATAATAGATCTGTTAGCTCGTTCAGTTTAATCTGATTAAACTCTCCCAGACACCTACTTAGGTAAGGTAGATAGGATGAGTCGGAGTCAGAAAGATTAGGAGACTTCTGCATGATCATGAAAGGGCTGGAGGCAGAGGAAGGAATTTGAGGGGCATCACCTCTAGCTCGCACATAAACACACTCCATGACATCGGTGCCCAGGCTGTGGGAGGGGAAGAAGGGCTGCCATGACATCATCCAGTCACTCCCCATTCCCACTTCTTGGACAGGTCTTGACCTTTTGGTACTGTAGCAAGAGAGTGGGAGGGAAAGGGTGAACAGGTTCACTTACCCTCCAGAGTCAGTCCTTGAGTAATGGCTACTGCTTTATAATAATGATGAACAAAGTTATGAGTTCTTGTGTTGTCTCCCTGGGGACTCATGTCACCCAGCTTGTTACAGTCGTTTCTTTCCTAATAGAAGAAACTGGTTGTAGGCGTAATTCTGCCATGGTGTGTGGGAGGGAAATCTTGGGGAACAGATGGTTCTTGGTGAACAGACTCCAGTGACTAAGACCGACTCTCAAAAAAGAATTAATCTATCAAGCTGATTTGCTGATGAACAGAAACAGGAAAAATAACCATAATACAAACAGAAAAATGAACGATGAAGTAAGGCTGCCTGTTGTACGCTTGACAGCGGTATTTCTCCCTGCTAAAGAAATTGCTTTTTAATGGCTTTCTTATGGAAGGGATTCTCTAAGCTGTTTCTTTTTCAAATGCTAATGTATTTATCATTGAGCACAAGAGGGCAGAAAACCGGCACTCAAAACTCAGAATGAAAAAAAAAAATCCACACATTTGTATCTGTCTACTTGAAGGTGGAAACTATTAAGGATGGAAGGCCCACCAATATGTACAGTTGGAAGGGACAAATTCTTCACTTAAGCTCATTTCAGTCTATTAGTGTTGATAAAAACACACTTATCCCTTAAAGGTCATGGTTTAATTATTGGCACTGATAACGACTTTCATGACCAGTACAGAACAATTTCTGCATGGATTAAAGTCTCTCCCCGTGAAACAGGTTTTCCTCTACAAAAGTACCCAGGACTGTGGGCTGCTGCTCAGTCGTGAGTAATCTCTTGCGAGCTCCTTGTCAGCCATTTGATACACTGATGTTTCATTTTCAAAGTGTTTTAACAATCCCAGCAGCTGGGAGTTAGGATCTCAATTTTACCAGTGTGACAACTGAAAGTGGTTCCGTAAAGTGTCCCTTTCTTACATGGCAGCATTTTTTCAGTACTCATTTGATTGCTTTATTGACTGATTGCAATTTTAGGTCTGTTAGGCCTGCAGACCCTGCACAGCTCAGGGGAGATTATTTGAAAGTCCATATCAATGGCAAACTTTTCAGTTTAGGGCTGACTGCAATGTAGTAGGGAATTCCCAACCTCTTATATTAACCAGTAGTCCAGGATACTCTGCTGCTGCTACTAAAAATGTAGCAGACAAGGGAGAGTTTCACTTGGGTTTAATAAAAGCAGTGCTAAGCAGTCTGAGACTTAAAATTCTCCTTCCCTTTGGCATTACAGTAAAAATGTCCATTTTTAAAATCAATAACTGTACATGCTCTGAACCACTCTTTGCTACAATAACTAATGCTAAACTGCAGGGCTAAGGGTTATCCAATACAAAACATCCTGCAGTAACGTTTCAGAATTGGAATCTGTCCTGGTAAAATCATACCTAAACTGGCAAGGTCTTTTGAGCAACATGCAAGGAAATGCAGATTTCCATGGCTGCAATCCTAAGCGTAGATTAGCATCCTTTTGGAATCAGGCTTTAATCTTGTAGATGATCTCCTGAGCTGCTGTTTCTATGGTGGCACATCACTGATCTCCATACCCTATAGGATACAGATGGCTCCAGCATTGTCAGTGTTGTATATTAGTTGTTATTTCTCTTGGTTCAGAGAGTGATGATCAGATATTATTATATAAATGGAGCCTTTTCAGGAAGTGCTTTTAGACATGTGGGAGGGAAGGAAACACAGTGTTTTGGAGAGTTATCTCTTCCAGTGTAAAAGGGAAGAAGATATTCTTGGTTTAGTACGTTTTTATTCTCTCTGAATTAGACAAAATTGAAATGCTCTGAGTGACAAATTGGGCAAATGATGGGGAGATAATAGCTGTGTTATTATCCTTGGAGAGAAGATGCCAAAACTGAATGCCTTTCGTTTGCCGTAAAACGTTCCACATAAGGAATATTGCATGGACTAGGATTTTCCTTGTCCTTTCCTCATAGTTCTGCTGACCTGGTGAGCTAAAACCTTTTTGCTGTAAAAATGAGTCCGAAAGCAGCATATCTCTGAGGTTAGAGGAATCTGTATGTGAGATACTTGGCCATTAACTCGGATACTGCTGGAGAATACAAGACACAGGGTCACCACTGGGACACATGCCACTTCAGAGATCGTTTTCTGCAGCTGCAGCACAGAAGTATTTCTCCTTTCCTGCTTGGGCACCCCATACAGCTGCTCAGGGGATCCCAACTTGTGGGTGGTACAAAGGTCCCAAAGAGGTGGAGATTCACGGGTATGGCAAAACCAAAAAAGGGTTCTGCAAAAGAAAAGCACAGAGGAAGGTGAAGGGTCAGGGGAGTATGAGTCCTCCTGTCACAATTACGACTTCAGTGGTGAAGATCTGTTCATACTGTTGTGGTTCCCTCAGGCTGACAGCCATGACACCACAAAACAGTTCCAGAATCTCTCTTAGATCAAAACACACCAGTAGGCTTGTCATTTTCCTGTACAAGTGTGAGAAGCAGAAATGTCGTGAGCTGAGACAGAAAATCTGAGAACACCAAGATTAATGTTTTCTCATTCTGTTACAAGTGCTTTGGAGTTACAGGTGTGATTTGGTGGGAGGATGGAAACAGAGACTGGTTGGGCGTGAGGCTGAGCATCCAGCTGGAGATGGATAGAAGGCTGTCCCTGTTGATTGAAGGATAGAGCTGGTCTTTCAGGCTGGTGAGCTGAAGCAGGTAGCCATAGGTTACCTTATGAGCCTGACTCTCCCTTTCAGGGTCCATCTTGAGACATGACCTGAATTAAGAGATTATGATGATATTAAATTAAGCAATACACTGCTAAGAGACTAATAAAGCAATTAAATGATAACTAATCTAAAAGCACACACAACTATAAAGCTATTAATTATCATTACAATTATTATGAATTACATCCAACTTCTGTTGAGTTACAACTCTTATCTCCCTTCCCACTTCAAGTCTATTCCCCTGCTTTCTCCACTGTCTCACACCAAGTCTTTTCAGATGAAGACATGATGGAAGCTCCAGTGGGTTATCCAGTAAGGGTCTTTTCGACATCACTGTGAACTTGGATTCATCACTGTCTGTAGGTGTCCACACTGCAGACAAAAAACCCCTATCCTCTTTTATTCTGTACCTGATTTCGTATCTTCATGTTTTCTATTTTTGGATGTTTGGTTTTTGGACCACACTTGCACCTCACTTTCTCTATCCAAACTCCTCTCAAATAAAGAGTCTGTCCCCAGTTTCTTTTTTCTCCTAGTTGGTCCCATTTCTGTTGTATTCATTCTCAAGTTTGGTGGATTTTTTTCAGTGCTGTTACTCAGGCAGTCTTGATTTGTATAGTTTTGCTTACATGGTGGCCTGGGTACAGGTGACTTTGGAAGACTTTGCACCACAAAACTCCCCTACCAGCATCCAGTTCATGCTGGCATCATATTGTTTACCATATTCACTCACTACGACAAATAATTTTATTTTAGTCTTGACTCTTCTACCCAGTTCTAATTAAGCAGAAGCCGTTTCTCCTCTTGTGCATAGCCTCCATAACACAGCACCAGAGTGACCCATTTGTCACACTCTGGTTTTGTGCTCATGCAGCTTGTTGTCCTTGAGCTGTTTTAATTGCTTTCCTCATTCCCAGGAGAAGCATTTCTTGGTGCTCCGTCAGGACCTCCTGCATACACCTTATCACACTGTGGTAGCTGTACTGTATGCCCTAGAGATCCAAACTCTACGCCCACGTAGTTTGAGGCAGATATTTAAGTATTAGGTTGGTTTTTTCCCCCAGGGAATCTGGGAAACCAATGGCCTGCCTCTACCAACTGTAGCAGGACAGGTGGAGAAATGAGCTGTACTTCCCCCAGTTAAATATATAGTTAGGATATATAGTATAGCCTCATGCAAGTAGTATTTGTGGAACATTATGTATTTCTTATTTGTGTGGGGTGAGAGGTGCATTTCAGTACCTCTGGATGGTGGATTGGGGTATGTTCTGTTTGTTTCTCCTCCACTCCTTCTGCCAGGCTTTTTTCACCAGTAGATTAAAGCATTAAAGGAATTTATAACCTCGTGGGACCACGGCCAAGGACACGGGCTCATTACTGGTAATCCCTGCTCAGACAGATGGGGAGGCTTTTGTGTACAAACAACTTTTTGTTGTTCATAGAATCATAGAATCATAGAATACCCTGAGTTGGAAAGGGCCCACAAGGATCATCGAATACAACTCCTGGCCCTGCACAGTTTAACCTGGTTGGAAACATTGCTCGTTCTGGTGACAGACACATGGGCAAGTGAATTGTTACACCTGAAGCATAATTAGCCAAAGTGCTCACTTTTCTGCCCTGTGTGGACTGGTTAGCATAAAATTAATTGGTGCAATCTGGAGCTGGAAGCTAAAGGCAGTGAACATGAATTCCGCTTCAGCTTACATGGATTACCCTCTTTGGTCTCCAAAACAAAACGTATGAGTTGCAAATAGACTTGCAGAGAAAAGTAACCTTTCTCTTGATAGATGTATTGAAAACTTCAGGTCAGTGTGAAAGATGTCTTGAGCCACAAATCCTGGGCTCAGAAAGTTTTAACATTCTGTCTTTAGCTGGAAGAAATAATAGAGTGCCGGAGATGATAAGTGAGGCTTACTGATTACCCTTCAAGAGCCTCTGAGATGCCAGAGCAAGCTAAAACCTGAGCCTGGCTTAAGGACACTTGATATGGCTTTCTTGATCCTGTTTAAAATGTGTGCATGTTTCTTTCCATACTAAAATATCTGGATTTCTCTATTGTTTAAAAAAACCCAAAACAACCAAAACAAAACAACAAATCACAGATAAACTCCTACCTGACTGCAAACAAAACTCGTCTTTCCCTGCCTTAAAGAGAAACAGTCTTGCAGGGTGTGTGGAACATTATCTGACTTGTCTTTTACCATCAGGCCTGTCAGAACATTCTAGTGGGGTGCAACTGCAATGGCAGGAGAGGAAGAAACATTTCAGGGGGTGTAGCTGAGCCATCTGTGGCAACGCTCTGATCTTTGTACAGGGAAGTGAGCGACATCTGCTCCTGGCAGACGTGTTACTATCGCAGGCTGACGGGAAATGGCCCTCCTGACAACAGGTATCTTTGTTGTGAAACAAGACAACGCCTCCTGCTTGATGAGACCCAAGCAAGTGGAAAAGGGAGTCTGCGTGCCAAAAGGCTGCTACAGACTTCTGGGACAAATCTGCTTTTTCTTTACATCCAGATAATTTGACAAATTTCAGTGGAATTGATTTTTTTAATAACTTTCTGTTGTTGTTGTTTTTACCCGTGGCCAGGAATTGGTGAATTTTACGAATGTTCATTATGGGCAGAACTAATTGAGCCACGCATTGCTAAAAAGAAGTCCGTATTTTGAATAGCATGCAAAGAGGTTGGAGTCAGAGAGAAGCCCCAGAGGGGCTTCTGCAACCATATCCAGAAGGTTTCTATGGATTCTTCTGAGAACTGGCCATAATCAGAGGCATTGGTTACAGTTTGTCTCCAGTAGCAGGGGTACTTTCAGAGCCAGACCGTGCTCTAAGTAGCTGACACTATTTGGACAGATGGTTCTATCTTCTTAAAGAAGTTTTAATTTCCCTAAGCTGAAGGCTCCTTGGATGGAAATCAAGGATTACTTGTAACTCTATTACTTCCTTGCTTGCTTGGAATAGTGACACTACAGAAAATCGGTTTACAATGATTAAGACATCCTTTCTTAGATGTTTTCTTGGAGTATCAACTGTTTTCTTCTTCACTGGATTGGTCTCTTGTTCACAAGGGCCCTCACTTCTAGTACTGTCTCTGCTCTTCCTATCAGTCTTCTAAATGGCATTAGCTTCTGATAATCTCCCAGGAATTTCCCCGTTTGTTTTCTCACTGTGTGTGCTGCCTGCAGCCTGACTGTGGGAATATGGTCCTAGTTAAGTGACAGCAAGGAAAAAAGGCAGGTTTTTAACAGGCTGGGGTACCCCAACTTAGGGCTTTTCTTTTAAGCACCACTCCAAAAATTACATTGTAATGATGAAGATAACCAAAATTCATGTGAGATGACATAAGAACGCCAAAATATTTGTGTGTCAGATGTGAGCACAAAAGAAAAATGCTGAAATGAGAAATTGTCCTAGGTAAATCATCGAATCATCAAATGGTGTGGGTTGGAAGGGACCTTAAAGCTCACCCAGTTCCACCCCCTGCCATGGGCAAGGATACCTTCCGCTATCCCAGGTTGCTCCAAGCCTCGTCCAACCTGGCCTTGGACAGTTCCAGGGATGGGGCAGCCACAGCTGCTCTGGGCAACCTGTGCCAGGGCCTCACCAGCCTCCCAGGCAGGAATTTCCAAGAATGTCCCATCTGAATCTGTTGATGAGAACAGCAGGTTGCTGAGAACAAGGTCCGGCACAGCACCTCTCCTCACTGACTCCTCTGTCACTTGGAGAAGGAAGTTCTCATCAATGCATTCCAGGAACCTCCTGCAAAACTTCCATCTTTACTTGATTGTACTGTTTAGCACATCCATAAATTGAATATTCTTGGCATGAATTTCAGTTACTGAGACCAGCTGGCAGGAAATGGCTCGCACTCATGCCAGAAAGCTTTCTTACGTTCCAAGACATCATGGCCACAGGTAGGATATCTATTGGGAAAAGCCCCAGTTCCAGGCTGACTCCTCACTTGTGACCAGTGACTTGTTCTTCTTTCCGGTAATCTTCTAGCACAGTTCATGCTAGAAGAGTGAATTATTATTCTACTGTACTCCTCTCCCAGGTGTTCAGCTCTCTACACTTGAGTGCCCTCTCACTGCAGTGTTTGAAGAATCTCTGTCTTTTATTTGAGTAGCTTTAAATATTTGATGCGTTTGTCTTGATTTGTTCAGCTTCTGCTGTGTGTGACATCAAAGGATTTTTACCTCCCTTTACCCTTTTAATTAAGGTGCACTTTGGTGCCCACATTACCTGTGATCCTCTTCATGATGACATTCTCTGCTTTCTGCCTCAGAAGGAGGACAGGGTGAGTATGGAAGTGCAGGACACCCACCCTAGGTTGCCATTCCTTTGGAAGAGCTCTTTTTGAGGGACCCAGGTTCAGAGGACTGCATCTCAAGACTTTCCCAGATGGAGTTCTAGGAGCTGAATGGCCCAGATGTTTTGTCCTTGAAACAAAATTTGGAATTGCATCCCAGCACTGTGTTTTATACAGTGCTGCCTCCTCTGTGTCTGTGTGACAGCCAACATGCTCTTAAATAGGAAAGTAATTTTTGGTAATTTCTTTAAATATCTTTCAAAGTCTTTCTTGGTAATTTCTAACATCTCCAAGAAATAGGAGTCTGTGTTTGACACAGCCCTTAGTCCTGGCTGGTTATCCTCAGGAACTTGGCAAACACTCCTGAAGTTCCCTGGTGTCCAAGCAACTCTGGCAGTGAAACTTTGAAGCTCTGTGATTAAGGCAATGGGTATAGAAAAGCAGATAAAGATCTCGTGTCTTTTCAAGTCCTTACAGTGATTCTCAAAGCCAGTGGTAATCAATTCTGCAAGGCAGGAACTGAGGAAGGGGGCAGGGATCTGACTCCACTTGTGACTGCTGACATCCTTTGGCAGTTGACTCCTATTGACCCATGGCCTCATTGAGGCATAGTTATGAAGAAGGGTGAGAAGGAAAACAGTCTTGGAAAGTGGGGGGGAAGAAACATTTTCAGTGCTTCCTGTAGGAAAATGTCCAAGTGTTGCCATCCTCCTTCCCTGCATTTCCATTCTTCCCCAACAAACATCCTGATCTTGAAGTACCACCCAGGGGCACCAGGAACATCTGTGATAAACATCAGAAAGCTCCATGTTCTATCCATGACTTGCCCACCCACCTATAAGATGGCACTAGAGACTATGGAAAGCTTTTCCATGTCTCTCAAATCCCTCATGCTCCCGTCTGACTCGGAAAGTGTTCCAGATTCACGGCCGTGTAATTAGAGTATTCTTGCTAGAAAACAGCAGGCTTGGTCAGCAGCCAATTTTCAATGAAACTGGCTATTCAAAACCACATCCCAAATACCTGGATATACATATTAGCTGACCTGTATTGAAACTTTCTGTCCCTCTCTTTGTTTCTGTAGTCTTCATCTTTAAGTAATCAGCTGTTTTGTTTACTAGATGTTGGTGGTGGGTCCTGTATTTCCACTACATTAGCTCTACTCAGGGGAAAGTAATCGCTCTGGATTGAAGCATAAGCCATTTGTTTTCCTGTAATGAGGAACGCTCTGCTGCCTGCTTTCCAGCTGATGAGATGAATTATGCTTTATTTGCCTTGAGAAGAACTGTACTTAAAAGCAATTTTCTGAAGAGGAAATGAGGTAGAGAGTGCAAAAAGGAGGGGGGAAAAAAGGCTCTATCCCAATTAAAGCTTTCTGACCTGCATTTTCACACATTTCTTGACTGAATAATTCTGGTGTTTATTGCTGGAAATCTACCAGGCTAAAGATTAATTGCTGGCTAATTACTTTATGTCAAGAAGCTGCCCAGTTATATCTCAAATTTGCTACAATGGCAATTCTAAAATAGTTGTATACCTTCCTTCCTTAAATGTGTTAGAGGCTTTTATCAGTGGCAAACACAAGTCTGATAAACCCTTTCAGCAGGACTAAACTGCAGACATCAGGTGTTTTTTTAAGAGTTGTTTTCATGACTTTGGTACCTTCAATAGTTTAAATCTGTGATGATCACTTGTATATTTATGATGCTGTCATTGAAATCACCGAGGGATAGATGCACACCCTGGGGGGTGTTATTTGGTGTGTTTCTATATAGGCTGTTCCCCTCCATTTGTACACCAGTGCTCTGTTCAGAAGAGGGATTTCAAACACCCTGGGTTTAAAACTGTTCCACGCAGCCAATGAACACCTTTTTCTTTGAAGAAATTCCTGCCATGATATTTTAGCCCTAGGCCCGTGTCTCTCTTAGGATAAATTATGTATTTCCTGTACAAGGAGCAGTTCTTGCCTATATTCTCCTGAATCATGCTAAGCAATCCCTCCATTTCTTTATCTGAGAGGGGGAAGCCTTTTACCTTTTTTTCTTAAACTGAGCTCTCTCAACCTTAATGTTCTCATTGGTTCGTTGTATATGAGTTCCATTTTGTGGAAATTCTCTGGATTTTCTCCATTTTAAACGTTGTCATACAGTAATGCCTTGAAATGTTCATGTTACGATGTAAGTTACTAATCCTCCTAGAGAAGCCTGATTTCCTGGCACCTATTAAACCTGAGAAAAAAAGGTTGCCTTTCTTGGCCACACTTGAAAAAGTAATGTTTTCTGGGTCAGTCACCAGTGCCTGATGGGGTAGAGGGAGATCCAGGAGTGCTGTCCAAAAAGGAAAGGACTACCCAGGTCTTTGAAAGGCTTTTACAAGACCAAACTCGCACAAGTTCCTTTTTTAAAGTGGACCATGGCTTAGGCACTCTGCTTTTCATTAGTTTATGTTTGCTTCACTAAAAATGCCTCCTGAGGAAGATGCAAAGCTTTTGGGATTTTGCACTGTTCATTGCTTCCTTTATTTTTCAGCTGTGCTGTTCCATAGATGTGCAATTTGCCCTTTCTTTGAGGTTTTTGTATCTTTGTGGCATGGAAAAAATTCTCATTGAAGGATTGGTAGGCAGAAACCTCTCTGAATTATTACATGCTTTAAGCCAAGAGCAGGGAACACCAAGAGCTGCAGATGTCCTTTGGAAAGGGAGGTCAGAGCTTAGGAGGGTAGGAATAGGGGAAATGTCCATCAAACACACTCAGCTGGAATGTTGGGAGAAATTCCAGACGTCCTGTTTTCACATTTTTGACAGTGAAAGTGAAAACACAGATATTTGATTAGTATTATAAATGGGAATTGCCTGATTATAAAATGAGAAATAAGAAATTCTCCCCTCTGTTGAGGGGCAGCACAGCCCATGCTGAACTTGCATCCTATTTTGAGGTAAAAAATGAGAATAGCAGCTACTGGATTCATTTGTTGGTTTGGGCAAGGCAGCAGTGCTGATCCTGCAATGCATTAGGATGCTCAAAAAGGCACTGAAATCAGGGTAACTGATATATATAATATATATATTATATATATTATCTATATATTATATATAACTGATTTCTCTCCGTTTCATTAATATTGGACAACTTGAAGTCAAAGGCCTTTCCTTTCTCTTCACTGTAATTTTGTGGCAATTCCTGTATCTCTTCAGAAGTGCTGCTGACCTGGCCAGTGTTTTCATGTAATTCCAACACTACATCAGGCCGGGGCACTGACTGTATTTTATATTGGCAGGTGGCTTCTAAAAAGAAAAGACAGAACAATCCTTAGGCCTCACAGAGTTACTGGGGATTTATTATTTATGCTCTTGGCGAGTTCATCAGAATTTAGAGATGCAATTACAGTTTACCTTCAGACTAAGCATCATCTTTATGTTAAGTACTCCTTGAACTGCAGGAAGCAGTATCAAATAAGCTGCATTTGTTTTGCCTTTAAATCTTCCTTCATTTCCCTGTAAAGCACTGACAAGTCTGAAACCTTCAGCTTCCATAAAAGAAGCAGCAGACTTTGAATAAACAGCTGCTGCTGTTATCTGATTTAATGGTGACAGTGTACTGAATGTTCCTGTGGTGCAGAAGGTTTCCAAAGCAGTGTGCTGACTTGTGTGCTTGCATTTAGAAATTGCCTTCATCCTTCAGAGGAATGCAGTGAATTACTGGAGGGGATGAAAAGCTGCAGCAGCTGAGTGGCACGTGGTAGCAGCAGGCACAGAAGCCGAAGGGGATATTATCTGCAGTGGGAATGTCAGGAGGAGATGTAGGAAGAATTAAGCTGTCCAAGGCTGGCACTGCAGAAATACTACTCTTACTTTATGTGCCGTGACTGAAATGGAGAAAGGGCTGATTCATTCTTTCTCTGCCTTTGCATTATTTATGCCAAACGAGTAGAAAATAACTCTCATTTCACGGCGTTTTGCACTCTCTTTGCAATAGAACAAACAAATGCAAACTAATATTCCTGAGAGTCCCACAAGATAGATGTGATCTCATTTGTGTTCTCTGAGAAATCTTTCCATTTTGTGTCCCATCAGGGTTTGCTGGTATGTGTTCTCTCGGGAGGTGATGCATCTTTGGAGAGCCAGTGTAGCATCTTGTTAGAAAACAAGCTTTTTGCAGACATTAAGGCTGTTGGTGCCTGGGAATTCAGTTCCTACAGTCCAGCCAGCTCTCACCAACACCTTTGCCCGTGAATAACTCTCTCTGTCTAGAGATCTATTTTCTGGCCTAGCCACATTGATGAAAGATGTGTGCACTCAGGTGCAGCTGAGAACAGTGAAATGGCTTTGTCTTGTCGTCACTTGGGCTAAAGTTTCAGATTTATGAAGGATGTGCAGCTGCGTGGCAATTTAAAATAAGTAGAGTGTGATGCATAATGGGGAAGGCTAATGATTCTCTTATCGCCTCTTTATCCCTAAGAACCTCAACGTTTATCTAGATTTGCTTGTCAGATAAGTGGAAAATGGTAATCCTTTAGTCAAACAAACAAACAAAAAACTGCTATTAGGATCAATTTAATCTTTCATGTGTCTCTTAGTATGTTTAATTTATGTCATACAATTTTTGCTCGTACATCAGCGCTGGGCACATCAAAAGCAGAAGAATCTCTAGGAAAACAAGAGGCCATGGTAGTAAAAATATTTCCAAACTTGGTGTTACTGGTGAGTAGGCTACAGAGGAGGGAAAACATCCCAAAAACACAGAGCTACTGAAGTCAGCTGGTCCGTCCTCCTGCCCCAAGGCAGGTTCAGCTGTTCCCTGCCTTTCCTGGCGCTGCTTATCTGGACAGCTCCTAAAGGTGTCCAGAGGTGGTGTGATGCATCCTTTGTATCCCTCAGTATTCTCTCCCAGTATTAGGTGTTCCTGTCAGCAGACTTGTTAACTTGGAGGTGTGATTATCCTTTGGAATCTAGATTATACCTTTTCAGATCCCATAGTCTTTCTATTCTATTGATTCTTTCCACCTTTCATGTTGTCACTGTGCTCCACGCCCCCCCCCCCCTCCAAAAAAAAGAAAAAGAAAAGGAAGGATCTTTTTGGACTTAACAGTTTCTATTAATTCAGCTGAAATGGCTCAAATGTAAAAATGCTGTGCAGAAACGTGTCTTGGAAAGAGCTATGGATCATACTTGTAGGGAAAAAAGGGCTGAAAGATGGCTTGAGAGGCCAACCAGCTGCACACATGGTTGGTTATGCAGAACTGCTGGTGGCACTCGACAACTTCAGCGGTAGGGGTTATTGAGATGCCCCATCCTTTCATCCCAAAAGCAGGTCTCCACTGGACTCCTCTGGCATGGACAAAGAGTGACAGTAGACAAGGAGCGGCAAAGGAACAGGAGGAGGAGCAAGACTGTGCCCAGTTCCCCTCCTCTCTGCAAGTCCTTTGTAGAACCATCTAGCTTGAGTCTAATGCTGCACAGGCTTTCCCACTGCATACTCTTCACTCCTGCTCTTTAGCTCCTGTTTTGGTTCTACAGGCAGCCCTCGAGGTCAAGTAGCAAGTGGTGGCAGGAGGTGTGGACACAGAGGAATTTTGGTGGCTGTCCGAGGAAATGAGTGGTGGCAGAGAAGATTTATTCAACTCTTCAGAGAAATGCATTACCCCTATGTTTTTGTTCTGTTTCCCCTGGGAGGGTACAAGTGAATGGACTATTTTATCATCTCGCCTGTGTCCTCCCGGACAGGAATTCTCTTTTGTGCTAGTTGCATTGATTGATGTAATCAGACTGGCTACTAATCAAAGCGATCTCAGCAGCCTAATTCTGTACCTGATCTCTCTCTGTTTGTGCTTCAAGGTCTTTGACAGGGTCCGAGAAGATTGCCCTAATTTCCACGAGAAGATTAAGCCTATTAATGCTGAACTCACTCAGCCCAAGCTGGCCATCAGTGCTGAAGACGAGGAGGAGCTTCTGACCCGGGTCAATGTTGTCTTCCACTGCGCGGCCACAGTTCGCTTTGACGAACCCCTCAAGTACGTCCTGCTTTTCTGTGTTTGCTGAGCGTGATCCAGGATGCAGCACGGCACTGCCCAGAGCATCCCTTGCATGTCTGCTGTGCTGATTCCCCACTTCCATGTTCGTGCTCCCCGTGGTTCTGCACTGAACGTGCAGGGGGAGTGCTCTGAAAACATCGTGTGCGTGTGCACGTCAAGAGTGAACTGTCTCGGCACATTCCCATGGGAACAGAATGAAGAACTGCAGGATTGGGTTGTAATACTGTAAGGGAGTTAAGTATGACCTAAAATTGGGGTGGGAAAAGTGTGGTTTGGGTCAACAGGGAGCTGTTCTGGCAGAGCTGGAGACAGCTCGAACTGAAACTGCGGTGGTGTCTGTCTCTAAAGCTGCTGTTGTTAATGGCCTTTCTTTGTTACTGAGTAGCTGGAGAGGGAAATGAGCTGTGGTTTGAGAAAACAGCCCATCACAACCTTTAAAACACCCAGCTCTCACTGTAATTAACTGTTTGTGATAAGTGCTCCGTTTCTGAAGGCGTTCCCCTGGGAGTGCCTGTCCAGGCAGGCTTTTCCATTAAGAAAAACCAGCAGAAATAAGCCACTGAAACAAGATTAGATGTGTAAGTGCTTCTGTGCAGGTTATCCAGTTCAACAAACCGAGGTGGATGATCTGCCTTGCCAGATCCTCATAGTTCTTTTGAAAACACTAAAGCTGTGATAGTAGAAAACACAATTTGTAATATCAGTCTTCATTTGCTCATAGGCTAAATAGATATCCACTGTGTCTACCATAAATATTTGCTTTTTAGAACAGCTAGTTAGAGAAACACCATAAAGAAAGCAGCTCTTGATGTGATCTTGAGCCAATACGTAAGTAGCCATAAATGTTCTTAAATCAATGCACAAATGAGCCCACTTTAAAAATAAGTCTCAGTGGCATGAAACATCAAAGGGAAACCACATTTTTAACAGGGAGGATAGCTAGAAAGAAGTTAAAAGTTTAAAAGGTCATCAGCTTGCAGGCAGTGGAGAAACTGTTTAAAGACTGATTGTATGTGATCTGTCAAAATTTCTCTAACAGAACAAGGAAAATGATGATTAGAAGGCAAAATATGAGAAATTCTTCAAATTAAATTATTCCTGACTGAATAATAAAATATATCAGATGGGTAAAAGTTTTAGCAAGTTAAATGTGAAAACACCATATTGCTGCTCATTTAAGAATTTCAACCAGCAACTTGATGATGACACAAATAAAATTATTTTTTCAGCATGGCAGAAGCTCAAAGATTACAACAGAATATGTAAAGCCAGTAGATAAGGAAGGGGCAAAAGCATTGCTGTGAAGATACTGGAGAAGCAGCAATGGAGCCACTAAATGGATTATTGGCATCAACGTGCAGTACATTTAGGGAATTCCAGATGGAACTCTTGAGGGCAGAAATGTCAAAAATTGTGTTATATTGAAATATTAATAGATGCTGTTTTAATAGAAATAGAAAAAAAAAAGAATGACAAAACAAATAACAAACCACCAAGGTTAGATGATACTCCCTTTGAAGGCTAAAGGAACTCTGAGCAACTCAGCAGAAATCCATGCTAGGCCCGTATTATGAGCACAGTTCTGTCACCACTTCTCAGAAGGGATGTAGTCAAATAGAAATGTGCATGGAAAAGTAAGTTCTGTCTGAAGGGTAGCTCAAGTAGAAGTATTCATCCTGCTAGAAGGGCAGGAGGAAATAGAAAGCTACAGAAAATGCTATTCCTTAATATCAGCATGTAAAAAGAAAAGTATCTCTGGCTTTAGATACTGTGATCCAAATATTGATCGTACTCTTTAGCTGATGTTTTCATTCCTTTGGACTATTTACAATTTCTCTTCAACATAATTAAGTTTTTTTAGTGTACACTGTGCTTGATGGCATAATTCCTAGCATTGCACACATCTTTGAAAGCCTCTGCTCCTGGGCTGAGCAGATTGCATATTCCTGAGCCTTCTCCCTCCTGTGCAG
The DNA here is from genome assembly GCA_013397845.1 of Melanocharis versteri. Classification (NCBI taxonomy): domain Eukaryota; kingdom Metazoa; phylum Chordata; class Aves; order Passeriformes; family Melanocharitidae; genus Melanocharis; species Melanocharis versteri. Next base: position 109,454 of record VZTG01006401.1, read on the forward strand.
GGAAGTGTCTTTCTTCCAGTACAAAGCATGCAACAGAGTCTGGTGGCTGAGATCTGTTGCAGATTGTCTCTAGGACAACTTCTAGCTATGCTGGGTGCTTGAAGGTCAGCCGTGCTAACCAGGACATTCTTTCTCTTATGCTTATCAGTTCTTGTCTCCATTCCTTGGGAACTTAAGCTGTTATCTCTAATTGTGTCTTCTTTGATTATGAATAGCTTCAAACTGAATGAGAGTGGGTTTAGATTAGATATTAGGAAGAAATTCCTTACTGTAAGGGTGGTGAGGCCCTGGCACAGGCTGTCCAGAGAAGCTGTGGCTGCTCCATCCCTGGAAGTGTCCAAGGCCAGGTTGGACGGGCTCTGAGCAACCTGGTCTGGTGGAAGGTGACCCTGCCCATGGCAGGGAGTGGGACTGGATGATCTTTAAGGTCCCTTCCAAGCCAGGCTATTCTATGATGCTATGAATCTGTTTTTTTCTGGACCCAAGGACCCTTTCCTGCTTTCTGAAACCGTGTGTTCATCTGGTTTAGCACTGGTCCCTCCAGAGAACACTGAATGGGTACCATAGGAATCACAGTGCCTCAGTGGTTAGAAATATATGTTCCAGGGAGGAATGGCCAGCATGACACATTTAGAGATGTTAGTGAAGTTTTACTTGTGACCCTTCAAATTGAGTAAAAGATTTGAGAGACATTCAGTGTCCGGAACAGTGTTGCTTTGAAGGCTGGTTTCACACTTGCATTTCACTGACACTTTCTGCTCCACCATGTCCCCTGCTCTTCCCTGACTTCCCTTTGCATGATGAGGTTTGGATAAAGCTCAGCCTTCAGACGTTCTTCCCAGTGAAATGCCTTTTGCTTCCCCTGCCTTCCTTAGACACGCCCTGCAGCTGAACGTGATGGGCACGCAGCGGCTCCTCGAGTTGGCCCGGCAGATGCGGAACCTCGAGGCCTTCATCCACATCTCCACTGCCTATGCAAACTGCATCCGGAAATGCATCGAGGAGATCATCTACCCACCCCCAGCCGAGCCCCAGAAGCTCTTCGATTTAGTAGAGTAAGTAGGAACTGCGTTGCCCCTTCCACTGTTGGCTTCCCTTCATCCTGCAGCAGACCTGGGAACTGTTCACAGAATTGGGTGGGATTTCTGTTCAGAGTTGCTGTTACTGCTGGTTCTTCGTGGTTTTTTAAAGACTCTGTTTTCATGAGAGTCCAGTATTAAGTTCTGCAGGAGTGTATTTTCCACCAGGAGTGGAGTTGCTGCTTTCTGTAATGCTCAAGCTCTGCTGCTGCCTTAGTAAGAACTGATGTCTTTCATATGCCTTATTTCTTTTATCTCTTCAGCTTCCCAATGTTGTTTCCACTTCTTTCAGAAATCCTGCAGTATTTAACTGGAGTTATACAGGGATGAGTAAGAAACAGGCTTTTTTAGTCAGTTCAATGTGAATCATTTAGGTTGGAAAAGACCTCTAAGATCACCAAGTCCAAGCTTTGACTGATCACCCCCTTGTCAACTAAACCAGAGCACTGAGTGCCACATCCTGTTAGGTTTTGAACACTTACAGGGTTGGTGACTGCACCACGTCCTTGAGCAGCCCCTTCCATTGCCTGGCCACCTTTTCAGTGAAGAAAATCTTCACGATTTCCATCTGAACCTCTCCTGGCACAGCGTGAGGCTCTGTCCTCTCAACCCAGACAGGAATACAGGGCTTTGATGAAACAACGAAAAAAGCTTGGTAAACTGAATTTACCAAAATAAAGAATAATTAGAAAGAATAACAAAATCGGCTGATAAAGGCCCCAACAGACATTCTCCTTAAAAGAATTTTCCTACAACTGTTAATGTGTTTTCATTAATTTTCTAGTGGGTGATATAAGCAACTGATCTGTGATCTATTAACCCAAAGAGCTGGTATAAAGTCTTTTTTTCTTCTTTATTTAGGGTAATGGAAGATGAAATTAATTAATGCCCACTGATTTTTTATTAAAAAAAAAAGGTTTGTCTTAAGAAATAATTTAACTAAGCACTACTCCAGAAAAGTTAGTACAAACTATTATTTTCTATGTGAATTTCTCTAGTAGCCCATATTCTTGGATATGTTTACTTCCAGCTAGTAGTCATCAATCATTTATCATTTATTCAGTAAGTGGAGCATGATAAAAACTTGAGAAATGTCTTAGTGCATTAGAACAATTGGCTGCCTGGCCCACTATCTTGCCCTCAAGAGTGTCACTGGGAGATGCTATTTAGGGTAACTACACCAGCCTGGATACTCTTTTCTGTTCCCCTCACAGAAACCTGAAGAGTCTCAGGCTTTCATTTTTTTTTTTTTTGTCTTCTGCTACACACTGACATGGAGGTTTCCGAGCTGTCAGCTGTGATTCAAGAGCTTTTGCTGAGCTACAGTTGCCAGTTCTGAGCTCAGCAACCTCTGAGCACCGGTTCTGATAGACTGCTTTTCCCTAAAAGAGATGCTGCTCTGTCACCTTTCTGCCCACTGACTCAGTTTTATAATGTCCTTTGGAGTTCATCACTGTCAAGACTCCATTTCACTGTCCAAAAAGCTTACCATCACTTGCAGCTCTGAAAACAATTAGTGGCTCAGATTAAAAAAAAGACTGCAGCACAGGTCTGATTGCTAATCAGAAGTGTGGAGAAGGGCCTGGCCAGCTCAGAGATTGCTGCTTCATATGAAACAATAAGAACTTATGTATCACAGCTTGAAAATGAAGCAGAGAAGATGATGTTTGAGATGCACCTTTAATATTCGTCATGTAAGTGAAAGAAATAGTGTATGGATATCAGGGTACAGAAGGTCTCAGAGAGAGGGGAGTAACAGGTATCAGAATTTTACCTTTGAAGGGGAGGGAGGAGAAGCAGACAAAGAAATATAAACTGCCTTCAAAAATGGGGAGAAATACAGGTTATGTTTTGCATCAGCCAGCTGTGGATGATTCCCTTCACAGCCAATCCTTGTCTTGAAGCGCTGCTCTGCAAGTGCTTTAAGAGGGATAATCGAACAACTGGATGCAATAACAGATCCATTTAACAGTGCTTTTGGCCATGCACTTGATATATGCTTATGATTACTTACTCACTTGAAATCTCAAGGAGGACTCCCAGCTGTTTCTTTTTCTGTTCTTATCCTCCTGTTACATCTTGCTGTTTCAGTATTCTGATACATAACCTGCAAGTAAACCCTGAGGCTTAAGCTGTGTAAACCAAAAGTCACACTTCTAAGTGCTGCCAGGCCAATAGGGGAAACATATAATCTGCTGCATCAAGCATGGTTTGCCTTAATCTAAAGCTGAAGGAAATCAGCTTTGAAGGGTGTGCTGGGGTAAGGAACACAGCACACGGCAAAGTCTCGGCTGAAGCTGTGGTTTGGTTATTGCAGAAAATACAGATCCATCACTACTTACAAGAAAGAGTCTTACTAATGCAAAGGCACTAACACAGAAAGTTGTGTTTTCCTGCAGCAGAGTAATTTGGTGCATATAATGGAGAAGTTATTAATTGTTTAATTTGCGTCATTTGCTAGGAAGGGGCAAATGCAGCAGTGAGCAGAAGCAGCAGCTTTTGTGAGTTAGCATTCCAGAATCTTCCAAGTAGGTCACAGAGCAGTTCTCCCTGCTGAACTGTCAGCTCAGCTCCCCTGATGGGCATGTTGGTCAATCAGATCACCTGGCAGGCTGGTACCCTTGGGACAGGCCCTCAGGTAATGCAGAGACCTCTCTGGAAGGATGAGGGCGAGGGGAAATTGCCCCTGCTTGTACTTCTGCACCTGTCTTCGCTTTGTGAGAATGCAAACCTGCAACCCTCTCTTATGAAAATCTAAAAAAAAAAGAGAAGGGGAAAAAGTCTTGCACACAGCTTAACCTGAGTTCCCAAATGAACTTAGTCTTCCTCCTGGCTTTGCAGAAATAGCCATCTCCTTTTGGTAGGCCGGTAATTAGCTACTCCACAGATTCAAACGATAGCAGTTTAGCTGAGACCCTGAGGTTCAATGGCTGCCTAAGCAGCTTTGCAAATTATGTCAATATTATGTGCTGCTTGTAACCTCTGTGTAGTTCATATTTTATGTTTAAATGCTTTCTTCTGCCTTGTTTCTGCAGCATGGGACCAGGCTTGCAAAGGAAGGTGTTTGTGCCTCCATGGGGCTTTTTTATTTAAAGAAAAAAATTCTATATACTACAAATTGTCAGACTTTTAGCACATTCCAAAACTGAGAGATTTGCTGCATCCAGCCCTCCCCTGTGAATCAGTGTTTTCTCATACAACAATTTTCCATCTGTGCTCAATGAGAGCCATCTGAAAAGTGCTGTGCCACCTGATCCACCAGGTCTTTGCAGTGTTGACAGGATCAAGCAGTTCTTCAGGTGTGACAGTTGGCATCGTATTTCTCTCCCCTTGACCTCTGCCTTTTTCTGAAATTCAAGACAAGGAGGGGTGAAGTGAGGATCTGCAGGAAGCAGTATCCTTGCAGTGCCCCTGGGAAGAGTCCACCCCTTCAGACTGAACTGTAAGTCCGTTGACTTAATTACAAATTGGATTATAGGAGCTAATCTTCAATTCTGTGGTGTAACACCAGGCTGCTGGGAGCCTGTCAGGGACTGGCAGTGAGGGCTCTGGAAGCACAGCCAGTTCTTGTCCTTTAGACCCAGATGCTGGCAGGACCTGTGAGGTCCTGGTGCTGTGCCAGGGAAGAGCTTTGGGCATTAGGCCCCTCCTGCAGCTCCATGGTGGTAAGGGCTGCTTTTTAAAAGCTATCTGCATAACTGCTTCTGATGGATTAGGTACTTGAATACCTTCAAAAAATAAAAAAACAACTTGGCAGAGTTCTTTTGGGGTCTTTTGGTGGTTTGGTTTTGGTTGTTTTCTTTTAAGCACAAGCAGTTTCCTGTGTGAACAAACCTGTGGAAAGCCTGCTAGACGGAACATGTGACACTGTAAATGATGGAAATCCACTGTTGGAATAATATCCCTGTAGGATGTTGTTCCAGCTTTTGAGACCTTTGTGTTGTTACATGACTTGCTAACTCAAGGCTACCCAGAATATCCAGAAACATATTTGGGAGTGTACAGGGACTGTGTTGGCTGAGGATGAGCACTGCCTAGTGGGATTCCTAGGCTGGAGAGCTCCATCAGGCTGTAGACCATGGCAGTATTTTTGTTAGAGATTGCAGTGAAGCATTAACCATGCAAGAGATTGCTCTAAAGTGAGTTTGTAAAGGTACCTGAATTGCAGCTGGGCATTGTAGCGTGAAGCTCACCAGGGTTTATTTTGCACCTTGAAGACAAAAGTAACCTTCTCCCACAGAGCTGTTTTAAATCCAAACCTTAAATAGCTTTGACTGGCTTATCCTCTGTTTCAGGTGAGGATTCCTGTCTCACTGGTCTGTTTTGCCCGAGCTTTTTTCTCTCCCTGCACGGTGGATAATGATGTTCTCCTTGTTTCCTCTAGGTGGTTGGATGAATCCATCATTCAAGACATCACACCCAAGCTGCTTGGGGAGTGGCCCAACACTTACACCTACACCAAAGCCTTGTCAGAGTACCTGATTCAGCAAGAGAAAGGAAACTTGAACATTGCTATCATCAGGCCATCCATCGTGGGAGCCAGCTGGCATGAGCCTTTCCCAGTAAGCATGAACACACAATTCCCTACCGAGAGCCTTTGGATGCAGCCAGAGCTGTGGTACTGTCAGGAATGTGTCCCTCCTTGTAGCAGTGTCTTGAGAAACAGGTGTCCAGTTCATAGGGAAATGTGTGGAAGAGGTGGAGAACCTGTGCTGGAGTAGAAACAGCAAGCCTTCTCCAGCATCTTCAGGAAGAACTCCTGTGAAAAGACTGCATTTAAGCAATAATAACAAGAGCTGGGATAGTTATGGTGCAGAATGCTGGGCTTGCAACTGATTGTCCATTCAGGCACACCAGGGGATTTTCTGTGCTCAAAACATGGGATCTGAGGGTCAGTTGTACTCCTGGTGCATTCTGGTTGAGGTACAAGTTTCAGGCACTCAGTAATTAAGTGCAGCTGTACTTTGGAACAAGATAATTCATTAAGCTAAATATACTGGTAGGAATAATGTGCCCTAACATTGCAGCCAAATTGGAAAGGCAACACAAAGTCACCTTTGGCTTTCATGCAGCCTGAAGTGTGCCAGAGATGGCTGAGATACAGCCAAGGCTCTGGGCCAAGCTCCCCATCTTGGAAAGACAAAGAGCTCTGTTTTGTGTCACAACCTGTTCCAGGTCAAACAGCTTATCACTGCTCTGAACTCCAGCTCCCACAAGTGGCAGCTTCCCTGACCTGAAGTAGGATGGGATTCAAAAGGAGTGGTGTGGTTTGGTTTGGTTTTGGGTTTTTTTTCTTCCCTGCTTTAGAAATCAGCTGGAGTGACCAAATCACTCTTGGTGACAGCTGAATGTTGTCTGTCAAGGGTAAATAGCATTCCAGCAAGTGTGATTTGTTTTCAGCAACTTGCTTTCAGCAAGTGTAGCAGCACCAGATACTCTGGTGTTCAAAGCCAGATTTTATTCCTGAGGCCAGGGAATAGGAAAGAAGTGGTTTCTAAGAACTAACTTAGATTCTGTTGTTGGTGAGTAAATTGCAGGCAATGCATCCCCTGGTACTAGCTGGTGTCCTGGCAGCTGTCCCAGATGGGCTGGCATCCATCTAAACTGGTGTCTCCTTCCTTCTTTGTCTACACCACACCACTGTCATCATTTAGAAGCCTGTGTAAGCAACATATCATTGAAGGGAACACTAATCATTCTTCTTTTCCACAGGGTTGGATTGACAACTTCAATGGGACCAGCGGAATATTTATTGCGGTACGTCTGGTTACTATTTAAGCTCCCCTGAAAGCAGAGTTTAAGTTACTGAAATAGCAATTCTGATGTTACTCTGCAGCCCCACGTAGAAACTGTGTGCAGCAAAGGGCCACAGGAGTTTTCTGAGTCTGGGAGAAAGATGTCACACACTTGCCACACATCTGTCAACCGGAAGGCCCCAGAGGATGGTCTGTTTGTGCTGAGCTCAAAAAAGGACATTGAGAGAGTATTCATGTTGTTGGCTCACTAAATGTGAATTGCACTTCCTAAAAACTCTGAAAAAACTAAAGGTTTGGACACATTTGGCCAAATTTTCAAAGAAAAGGCACAAGTTGTGTCCTTGAAATGAGGGTGATTCACAGGTGTCACAGTTAGAATCTTTTAACACAACTTTATTTTCCAGGCCAGGTTACCACACTGTCAATACAAGGCAGCAGTATTTATCCTTCCATTAGTCTCTGTGTGTATTGTTTCCAGATCCACTGCTGTAACTTTTCCCTACACAGTACCAAAGATTCTGGCTCCCACTTGCCACTGCTTTGTACAGGATTTCTGCCTGTACAGACTACACCTAAATAATGTGTATGATTGATTCAGACTCTGCCAGTCACGTGGATAATTCCCTATTTTTTTTCCTAACTTGATAAAACATTCCCTGTAAGATGAAAATAATCATTACAATTAATACATGAAAAGAGTAAAGTTGCATACCTTTTCTCCTGCCTTATAATTTTTTTTTTCTCAACTAAAATCACTGCCTTAGGTCTCTTTGTCAATCCATAATGCTGTATAGCTCTGGACAGATATTTATGTTCATGTATGAGTAGTCCAACTTCATTACTTTGTCAAAACTATGTTCTAATCAGCCTGGTGCAGTGTATAAAAAGGATTAGTGGTCTGCAATCATGAGAGAGCAGAAAAAAATCCAAATATCATCTTGTTAAAAAAGCTCATTTATACCTGAAGTAGACCATAAATAGAAACTGTTACAGTTATGGAACGCACAGGACAAATATTGAAACCAGCTAATGCTTTCATCCGAACCCCATCTGTATATTTTAGAGGCATTCAATTTTTGTTCACAAATTATTGACTTCTAATCATGTCACAGTTTCTTTAAAAAAAGCCTTCTATTCCTTGGTGACAACTCAAGAAGCTTGTACTGCCTCTCTGCTCTAGTCCCAGCATCTTTGGCATGTTTTGCAATTCCTTAATTTTGCAGATCCACTCCTCACATTTCAGGTTCTAACTTTCGTAATGACATGAATTTTATTTTGGGCGCTTTTTTTGGTTTTGTGGTGGTGTTGTTTTTGGGGGGTTTTGTTTTGTTTTGGGGTTTTTTTTTGATGGGTTTTTATTGTGTTTTGGGGGGGGCTTGGTGAGGGGGGGGGTTGTTTGTGGTTTTTTATCATAACTTTTGACGATGTCTGTCACAAAATTTGTCCAGAACAGGTTTGCAAGAAACCTTGGGCCGGGTTTTGTATGCAGATGCAGCCTGTATCTTTAGATCCAAGTTAGCTCCATGGAAAGCAAAGATTATGAGATTCTAGGGTCACTGTGGGAAATAGCTTCTCTCTGTATATAAAAGATTAGACTTGCACCAAGATTTGAAAAAGAGGTTCTATTTTTTGGTCCGGGTTTGAAGCTCTGAGGTTTTTCAGTATAGTGGATAAAGAGACAATGAAATTCGTGTCATCTACACTGAGCTCTTGGGTGATGAAATGTGGTCTGTACCTACATTGACAGTTAGCCATAAAAAAGACAAAAAACAATGACAACGGATGCAGGGTGTAGAGACAAAGCTGTTTGGAATGTTTCCTGGAAGGGAAAGGTGTTTATTATTAGGGACCCAAGAGACTTTTCTCTTCTGGAGGGGAGGGGGGAATTAATAAGTACATGAATTAATGTGCTTGAGTGTGGTGAGTTGTTTGAAAATGAACCCTTGAACATCTGAGTGATGCATTAATTTGATTACCTGAAAGTTGTGTCAGTACCACCAGTTCTCCTGGCCAAATGTATTTGCAACTGTGATTATTAGATGAGTAGCTTTATTTGCTTTAATTAAGTGTTGAAAAAGCAAAAGGGAAGTGGTTTTGGTGGTTTGGTTTTTGCATTTGAAGTGTCCCTCCATACCAAAATACTCACTTTCAACTTCTAACCAAGCTCATCGTATAGGGGGAACATCCCCCCGGTTCAGATTTGGTTCAGATGATCTTTGATGTCACTTGGGCAGAATTTGGACTCCAAACCTTGCAAAGACTTTTTCCTTCAGTCGCAGTGTTTGAGTCTGATCGTTTCATTCCATAAATAGACACATTTCTTTTAAATATTCATGAAATATGAGAGTCCACGTTGTTCTTCATAATCTAATTATGTTTCTTTCGCCTACAGTTGCTCCAGCTGCTGTGAGGAGCTGTGTTTGTTGATTGAGGAACAAAATGAAATTAATTACATTTCCGCTGGAGTGTAATTAAGGCATTTTGTCTCGCTGTTCCCTATTACATGCAAAGACCTTCCTCCCTGCGAGGCAGTGAAGCTGTAGGGCACAACTGGTTTAATTTGTGGTCTGGACAGGGACTGGCCCCAAAGCACCTCAGCTGAGAGGCTGTCCAGAAACATCAGACTCTGACCAGGAAATTATTTTGGAGGCTTCACTTTGCAGTAGCTTCTATTTCACCAAAGAGAAAAACGTCAGCATCTATAAATAGAAAGCAAGCCATACCTGATGGAAGTACCACTGAACCATTTTCAGTGTAAAATGTAACCTAAAAAACTTAAACCTGAAGCCTTTGTTAAATACAAAACGTAGGAAATCTCAGAATCATTCATATGTGTATGACCATCACATGCTGCTCTGAACACATTTTGCAGCAGATCCATCAAACATCCTCATTTTGAAGACCTCAGAAAGGTCTTTAGTGTGAAAATATGATAGTTGATCACACAGTGGTCTCTAGTGGGCCTGTGTTCACAGCAGTAGAAAATTCAGAGCTGAGCTTGGTTGCCTCCTTTGTTACTTTCTGCCTTTTTTTTCCCCTTGAAAAAACCCAGTAGTAAGAACCCAGAGAAGATCGTAGTGATGTTGCAAGTTAACGTTTTAGTGTCTGAGCCTAGCCATAGTTCAGCTTAGGGCAGCAGAATTTTATGCATGGCACAGGTTTGAGGAGGATGGAGTGAGCCAGGTGGGGAATCTTGCACTGTTGTCTGCGTCAGACTCTGTGGTCCCTCTGCCAGATGCACCAAGGATCAGATGGGACTGCTCAGAAGTCTTAGTTCCTGAAAATTACATCAGTCAGAAGTGGTATTCCCTTACTTGCAAACTGTGAAATGTAACAAACACATCTGATTGCAGAAGGGCAGAGGAGGAGGAAAACAGCCGCCAAAAAAGACCCCAAGAGATAAACACCTCCCACAGAGGGGATACAGCGTCCCTTAAAATCCACCAGTGACCACTAGACAGTGGCATGTGCTTTACAAGTTAATAGCAAGCCTTAAATGCATTTTTAATGACATTTTTTCTCTCCTCAGACTTCAGGCAAGGGGTTTTCCACGACTAGGCGCTTCCTGTTTAGTTGCTGTAGAAAAACTGAATAATGAAATTGGAGTTTCAGATTGCATGAAAATAATTTAAGAAAAGCTATAACATTTCCTTTGCCCTATTTTTAAATATCGATGGATCTGTAGCAGATGTTTTTTTTGCTCCTTCACTCAATCCTTCCCTCTGCTTTTGCATGAATCTAAATTACAAGAGCTTCTTTGCTTCCTTGCTTCACCAGCCCTTTTATCCTCTCAGCTTTTTCCTTGGCTCCTCAGCTTCACTGCAGTTTCCCACATGAGGAATAACTTGATTGCAACCTTGAGTCTGACACGGGGGGGTTTCTTTTCTTATGGGCTCTGTTCAGCCCTCATCCCTGGCACACCGAGTAAAGTTCCTTCACCCCATTTCAGCCCCACATTCGGTATTTTGCCTTGTCCTCTCTGATCCAGTCTGCTGTGCTGTTGCCATGTCTCCCCTGTGGAACCTCCAAAGCCAGATTGGTCATCATGGAAACCCTTGATAAGCATTCAGGTTAAATGTATATATTTTGGGGAGCCTGATCCCCTGACCAATGCACTTCCAACCAAAGCAAGGTGAAATTTTTTTTGTTCTTGCCTATTTCTTCTTTTTGGTTGTCAGTACTTTGTATTTGCACTGATTCCATTGACTGAGTTTTGGTGGGTGATGTGCTCTTCAAGGCAGGGGCCATCTTTGTATCTATGTGCTTAACAGACAGCTTTGGAAAAGAGGAGAGTGTGAATACATCCAAAGGAAGGGTAGTCAACTTTTCAAAAAGCCTGCTGGTGTCATTTCCAGAGTGACTGCAGTCTCTGAGGGACACTCAGACCTCTGTCTGCCTGTATCATTTAAGAAAATGTAACTTCCAGGCATCACTGGGAATTTTGCATCAGCAAATTCAGATACATTTCTTTCCTTGGGTATTTGTTTCATATTTAGTTAAATTAAGAGTCCCAGCTTTTCTTGTTGTACACAGCACAGACATAACCACGTTTCCAGGCGTCCTCTGAAAATGCAGGATGGCAGGATCCATGGGAGACCCATCTTTGTTGTCACAGAAACCAAATAATCTGCAGCAGAAAAAAAACGCTACCGTGCTGGCCCGTGCCTGGTGCGTGCTGCTGGAGTCCTGCCAGTTCAATCCCAGCCCAGCCTGAAGTGGGTGACTGTTCTCCTGTCTCCCTGTGTCCCACAGGCAGGCAAGGGGATCCTGCGGACCGTCATCGCCAACAATGAAGCGGTGGCGGACATGATTCCCGTCGACGTTGCCATCAACCTGACGCTGGCAGCCGGGTGGTACACAGCTGTGCACAGGTGGGAGGGCGTCCCTCTTTGTAGCGTTGTTCCTCTTTGGCCACACACCTGGAATAGTTGCTCCCTGCACCAGCACTTTAAAGGGAACCAGGAGCTGGTTAAAAACCCGTGCAAGAGGCTGGTTGATTCATTTTCTGGTTGGTGTTTTCTCCCCATGGTTGGGCAAGGACTGAAAGTGTAGAAGAAGCAATAAAAGCAGGGTTTAGAGTTAGGAAATCTCTAAAGCTATGAATGAGACCTGTTTCTTGCCTCTCAGAAGTCACTCTTCTGAAGGCCAAGAGCTTTGCAGCAGTGGTTTTTTGGGCCTCCTTTTCATTGAGTCGCTTTTCAAGTGTCTTCTGGAGTTTTCTTGGTAAAAAAGCTCTGCATGTTTTCCTTGGGAAACACTGCACTTTATAAATGTATTGTGGGCTTATAGGTTATATGATCTAAAAAATCTCCCTTCTTTGCGTTGTTTAGAAGGGTATGTAGAAGTGACATTAAGGATTTAAGGTCTTTTCCTGTGAACCTCTGGCCTGGCCTTTAATCATTAGGTAGGAGTGCAGAGAATAAACCACATGAATTATTCTGGAGGTTTATGCAGCTCTGAGAGATCAAACCCAGGCAAATAAAAGGCAGAAGTGCTTTACTTTGGAAGACAGAGTAAGCCCTCTGAGCTGAGGGTGGAGCTACATCCAGTAAGCTAAATAAGGATCCTAAAAGGACCTTGAAGAACAGGTTACCAGCTTTCCCCTCAAAGCATTATTAAGAAAACCACCAAGTTAAAACTGCAGTTTTCAAGTATACAGTAAGAAAAATGCTGCATTTATTTCATCACTTAACACCCTTGGCAAGGCAGGCTTAGGTCAAGAAAACGGTTTGATTAATTCTTGACTTATATTGAAGGAAGAAATAAAACCAGTGTGACCCACGTTTAGTTCCACACCACAAAACCCAAACTTTGTTTGGTATTAAACCAGGAATTTTCTTGAAATTGATTGATTTTGTAATCCCTTCCCTAAGAAATGGAGTTTTTCTTCACATCACAAAATAATACTTCTTTCTGTTTTCCAGACCAAAAAACTTATTGGTGTACAACTGCACAACAGGGGGAATCAACCCTTTCTTCTGGGGAGAAATGGGTAAGGTCTCATTTAAATGGAGAACATCCATAGTGTTCCTTGCACTGTCAGATATCAATAGCATCCTTCAAACAGACTTTGAAGAATTGGTTTCCCTTATTTAGGTGGCATTTGGTGTCTGCCATTCAGACTGCATTTTGGGGGGCACCCAGCTGCAGTGGGTGAGGGTCCTGTGAGGAAAAGGGCGCTTCCAAACCAAGCCATTCTAGGATTCTGTGATATTATGGAAGTGAAGTGGTCTTTTTTGCCCATCAGAAAATTCTGAACAGAAATAACAGGTGTGCACTTGAAGAGGAAAACATTGGGATGACCCGTGGGCTTCAAGAACAGTGTGTATTTTGATCATGAGTTTTGTCAATGGAAAAAAAATCAAATTATTTTCATGGCTGACTTTTCTTCAAGTGGATGTACTTCCAAGGCAGGAGTAAAAGAAAGAGAGACAGATCCTGACACCCTTGCAGAGAAAAACTCATGCTGAAGCCAAGCAGCAGAATTTGTCTCAGCTGTATACTGTGACATACTGTGTACAGTCACTACATTCATGGACAGATGTACAGGGCCTGGTTTACTTTCTGTTACCCCTGCATACATATTTTTGTGCTTTAAATACAGGAGCCTGGCTACTCCATCTCTCAGCCTTTGCTTTGCTCTTCCCCTTGCATTATTTACCTGGCAAACTAAGTCAGCAGAGAATCAGACCATAATTGCATTTACAGAATAAATGTCTTAACTGTGATATTTGATCACGTGGCCTAGCAGGGAAGAGGTTCCAGCAATTGGCTGAGTGCTGAGAACATCACACCAAGTTCCTGGCTTTTTTTTTTTTCTTTAATGAGAGATAAAATGTTGTGGTTAGTCACAGATCTTCTGTGGCTTTTTCACAAGAGTGGATGCAAAGCTTTTCACAGGCTGCTACTTCGGCAAAAGCCATCATAGCACCACTCTCTGAGGTTTGCCTTTCTTAACCCTTTTTCAATGTAAATCTACTGATGAAAACAGCAGTGCATTAGTGTTGAAAGTGTTGAAAGGAACCTTAACCAATTTATTTCTTTCCCAAATAATGCTATGCCTTGGGGTTGTTTTTTCCTTACTTTCTCATGACTTTCCCTGCTGTTACAAAGATGTAGTCAAACAACTAAATTTTAATCTGAAGCAGCACATTCTGCTTTGCTGCACTGTGAATCTGGTTAGTCTGACTTCATGAAGTACATTTTGCAGTTTCTCCTCAAAACTAAATCTTAAAATAGGCTGGAAAATGATGTTCAGTGTGACAAAAATTAAGTTCTGTTTATTCTTGATAGTCTACCTGGGTGAGACCTGTGTCTGATTCTCCCCCTGCAGAACCTGCCTTTGAGTTGTAGGATTTGCTGCTGCATTTTTGTGTTGAGGTTGGAGGGGAAAGACCACCTACCCACTAAGTCGTTGAAGTAGCTCCTAGAGGTGACGAATTTCTGGTTTGGGGTTCTTAGAGGAAGTACAGCAAAAGTCACTGCTTGAAGTGTAGTAATGAGCTGACCACAGACACTGGAGAGTCCTGTCTGAATGTTATGATTAGAATCTGCTTATCTGAGGATGATCTGGATGTTTCTTGTGGCTTGCAAATTCTCATCTGATTTTCTATTTGTAACATAAGCTTAGAGACTAAACTATAATATGAGCACAGATTGATGTCGTTAACTCTCAAATAAATTTTTTAAAAAGTGAAAAAAGCCCACATACTCTTCTTTCTTGAGCTCGCTGGTGCTCAGGAATAGGAGCACCATCTGTTTATCAGTCCCTAGGATGATAGTTTTACACTCAACTACTGCAGTTCTATTAAGCCTCTGCAATATGCAAATGCCCCAGATATGCACATCTAGATGCCACTTTGTGGCACTGTGCCATTGCCAAAGCTCAGAATCAGACCCAGCATATTTTGAGCCTTAACATGCAAAGGGAAGGGAAGATTCCCACCCTATCATTTGTTTTCAAGAATGCAAGACAGGTTTGCTGTCTTAGAGCATCCAGAGGTCCTCTGAAAACCGGCAGACATTTGGTGGTGTGGGTCAGATGTGGTTTGAAAGGATATAATGAAGTCTTTTTAAAGGTATCACCCTGTGTGTGTAAGCGACAGACTGACTCAGACATCAGCCCTTTGGAAAATCTGATTGAAAATTAGAAATGTAATTTTTATTTTATGCTAGCAGATCAAAGTTTGCTTTCAGTGATCTAAAGAAATGTTAGCACGTAACAATTTCTTTTACATCTGCTGCAGGTGAAAGCAGAACTGCAGCTCCTTGAAGCTCCTAGAGCTGCCTGCTTTTCCTCCTTTATGTTTTGGTGCTTTGACAAAGAGGTTTTTGTCTGCCACTGTTAAGTCTGGAGCAGGCTTGGGTTTCAAATAGGCAATAGATGGAGTCATCAATTTTCATGGCAGAAGGAATGAAAGCCTGTGCAGGCTCTGGTGACACAGTTCAGAGAGCTGTGGGCTGGAGGTGTGAAGCACAACAACTTGGGCTGTGCCGCACGGTGGTCGTGCCCAGCTGGAAGCGAGTGATGGCCAGTGAAAAATGCTTGTTCCCTTGCAGGGCAGTACGTCATGTCCACGTTCAAAAGGAACCCCCTGGAGCAGGCCTTCCGAACACCCAACGCTCACATGACCTCCAGCTACTTGATAAACCAGTACTGGATCACTGTCAGCCACAAGGCACCCGCCATCCTCTACGACCTATACATGAGGCTCACGGGGAGGAAGCCCAGGTAAGGAATGGTGCCCTCAGCCTCCTGCTCGCCTGCCACTCCTCTGGAGAGCAGAGCTCAAACCAGAGATGAGAACTGGAGTCCTTGAGCTTCTTCCCGTCTCCTTGTCTTGAGGAAAATGAGGAAATTGCATGGCTGTAGCTAAGCACAGTCTAGGGCTCACACCCTTCCCACCAGCTGGAGAACAGCACATCTTTTGAACTCAGTTTTACACACTTCAGAGCTTCCCAAGGCAGAGGAGGACTGATAGTTCTCTGTGTTCTCTGTATCCAGATCTCCACCACTTCAGCTTTCCAATGGGATCACCTCTATCTGGCATGAGCTTGCATAAGGCTTTGAGACTGGCAAGGTTTAGAACATACCAACTAATATTTTTTTCCCCATAAATCAGATGCCTAAATAGCTGTTTCCAGCACTGGCCTGAAATCCAGGAAGTAGTTGTTTCTGAGTATGATTAAATTCTAATTGTATTTAGGAGGGCAGTTCACCATTAC
Organism: Melanocharis versteri; assembly: GCA_013397845.1. Classification (NCBI taxonomy): domain Eukaryota; kingdom Metazoa; phylum Chordata; class Aves; order Passeriformes; family Melanocharitidae; genus Melanocharis; species Melanocharis versteri. The sequence continues at coordinate 125,514 of VZTG01006401.1, forward strand.
GGGTGGTATTTGAGCCCTGGCAGTGGTATGGCTTGGAGGAGCAGCAATATCCATGTCCCATGTGGAAAGAATCCTCTTGTAAGTAACATTACTCCAGACATTGTCCTCCTTCACTCCCTGCCACCACAGAGGAGGATTTATTATGCAATGTGAGGACAGGATGCCAGCACTGTGTTGATGTCAGCTGCTCTTGTGCTCCTCTGCTAGCTAGGAAGCTGGCTTCAGCTGTTTGCAAGGAAATCCCTGGCACTGCTCTGATTTATCCCTGACATTCTGCTATGGAGGCAGATTGATCCGTAAAAAGACTTCCAGTTATCCAGGAGGAAAGAATTACCCTAGAAACAGAGGTAAACTGAAATTGAGGCTGGAATCTCCAATCTTTGTTGAAATGGGCAGCAGTAAGGTCTTGGCACTGCCATTACAATTGACATTTCTTTTCGTGAAGCTGATTGGCATAATTAACCAGTGGACACTGTCTGCAGTGCTGTAGTTAAATGTCAGACAGACCTCAGCATGATCTTCTGAACTTTAAGATTTGCAGCCACAGCAAAGACGGCTCACCAATGAAGTTGTGAGTTTTCCAAGACTTTTTTTTTTTTAAATATAATTCTTTTCTTTTTACACACTACTTTAGCTCATCCAGGTATTGCTGTGATGTGGTAAAAAGCACAGTAGCAGCTCGTTGTTTCTTCTTTTCCGAGCTACCTGAACATCAGACCTTTATGGTCCAAGGGCAGTAAAACACATCAAATCATAAAAAAGAAGCTTATTTAGGTGTAAGCTCGTTCCACATAAATTGCCAGGTGTCAAGCAAAACTGCCCTAAATGGTTTCCTGTGAGTGCTGCACATCCATCCATGACTTAGAGCATAATGTGGTTTGTGTCCTTAGCAGTCTCTTGGGCCAATCCTTTCTCACCTGAGGATCTGCTCATGCATGGCTCTGTATGGGAGCAAATAAAAAAATCATTGCTGTAAACAGTTGTCTAGAAGACAAAATGCATGTCTGAAGCGTGACAGCTGATACTCAATTTATTCCTCTCAGTTCCTCCACAGTGGAGGATGAGACTTCCTATAAGAACTCTTTGCCATGTTTCTACTCAGTTGATGGTTTTCAGAAGACCTTCCCTTCATACAAATACAGTTTTTCAGTTTTTTGAATGTGGTCACAACATTTGAGCTCAGGCAGTTGTTATGAAACACAGTTTTCACACCTCTTCAGATCATGGAATCACAGACTGGTTTAGGTTGGAAGGGACATTAAAGGTCATCCGGGTCCACCCCTGCCATGGGCAGGGACACCTTCCGCTATCCCAGGTTGCTCAGAGCCCCATCCAACCTGGCCTTGGACACTTCCAGGGAAGGGGCAGCCACAGCTTCTCTGGGTAACCTGTGCCAGGGCCTCACCACCCTCACAGGGAAGAAGTTTTCCATATACTTAAGGAGTTGATTCTCTTATCCTTTCTTTTTTCTGGCAGTTTCCATTAATCCTAAGCACTTGGAAGATTTTGGGGAGTCAGCTTGAGGGGCAGCTTCAGATCTTTCCAATCTAGCTGCATACATTTTTTTCCCCAAGTTCCTAAAATGTATTAAAATATTCACAAAGCTTTGCACCATGGTGCTTGCCCTACACAGGAAGATTAATCTGAAATAATTTTAAAGCAGTTCAGATAAACTGCATTCAGTCAACGTGCACACAGTTATTCAGAACGAAGGTTCCTTTCATCTGATGGTCTGCTTTGCTTCGAAAATGAAAGCCACTTTAAGAAGGAGGGCCTATCTAAGGTTTTAGTGCTCTTTCCAGTTGCTTTGGGAGAGCTGCACAGTTCTGCTCTGAGCTGATGGACTCATTGTGTCTTTCTGTGCTGTGCTGAGTGCTTATCGCCGTGGCAGTCACGTCTGTGTGGGGAGAGGCCAGCCTGGCACCATTCTCCCCCAGACTGCCGCCTCTTATTTGTCACAGCAACTGTGTTACCCTCTGGGCAGCTCAATATTTCGCATGAAAACAGCTCTGTTTTCCACGAAAATCAGCCTTTTAATGCTTTCTCTTGCGCTTACCCAGTCTGAGAGGACGTGGTGTCCTCTCAGAATTGACCGAGCCCTGTACATCACCCTTTAAAACAACTGCCAGAGGCCTTTTGTACTCATGACCACTGGGACAATTAAAATAATCCTGCAGGGTAGGACAGCACTACTGTCATCCACTTTTATATTTAAAAATCAGTAAGAAAAAGGCCAAGATACATGAGAGGACCTGAACCTACATTTCCCAAGTCCTTAAGCAGTTATTCCCCTGAAGCAAGACAACAAAGACATGGAGCTGTTGGAGTGGGTCCAGAGGAGGGCCATAAAGATGGTCAGAGGGCCAAAACTCCTCTCCTATGAGGACAGGTTGAGAGAGCCAGGACTGTTGAGGCTGGAGAAGAGAAGGCACCAGGGAAACCTGATAACAGTAATTCAGTACTTAAAGCAGACCAGCAGGAAAGCAGGGGAGGGACTCTAGCATGGAGCGTAATCATAGGGTGAGGGGGAATGGTTTCAAACTGAAAGCACATTTTGATTAGATCGGAGGAAATTGTTCCCTGTGAGGGTGGGGAGGCCCTGGCACAGGTTGCCCAGAGAAGCTGTGGCTGCCCCATACCTGGCAGTGTTCGAGGCCAGGTTGGATGGGGCTTGGAGCAACCTGGGATAGTGGAAGGTGTCCCTGCCCATGGCAGGGCTTGGAACGAGATTATCTTTAAGATTCCTTCCAACCCAAACCACTCTGTGATTCTTTGGTTCTGTCTGAAAACTGAAATTTAGCAAATGACTTCTGAGCTCAGTGTCCATAGTGCAGATGTGATCACCTCTGTAGTGGAGCTAATGCCAAAAATCAGAGCCTTGCTTCGGTACACAACTCAGGCTTGGGAGCAGAAGACAACTCCCGTGGCAGAAAGAGAAGTATCCACCTTGGGAACAGAAGCACTGCACCTTTGTGGTGCAGACTTCATCCAAGCTCAGATGGGCTCTTCCCTCCACAGCAGTACATGAGATAGATGCAGCTTCCAACCCTTGTGTAGGTCAGACCAGTGAGTTGGACATCAGTGGCAAACACGTTTGCACCCGTGTTGGAGCCAACAATAAAAGCTGGGTAGCTTTAGGCTCAAGAGCTCAGCTGCAGCAGTTCAGACTTGCTGAGCAAGCTCTCAGCCTAGTGAGCAGCAGGGCAGTGCTCAGGAGGAATTGCAGTGCTTATTCACCTGATGGGTGAAAACACAAACCAGCAGCTCCTGCATAAGGTCAGACTTCCTGCTCACCTCTGACGCTCCCCCTTTGTTTCAGAATGATGAAGATCATCAATCGGCTGCACAAGTCTATGACACTCCTGCAGTATTTCTCCACCCAGTCCTGGAACTGGTCTTCAGATAATATGAATATGTTAATGAGTCACCTTAACACAGAGGACAAAAAGGTAAATATGCCTTGAATATGGGTTGCTCAGATTCTGTTCATCTGCAGCAATTATTTTTGGTGTATTGTTGAGCTTTTAAGTAATATCTAGATGATTGGAATTGGTTTTAACCTGAGATTATTTATTTATTCGAGGAGCTTTCTGTTGATTACAGGAGAATGTTTTCAGGCCCCTTCCAACCCAACCTATTCTGTGAAAACTTCTTCCTCTCTACGAAGCCTTTCTTTGCTCTAAGAAGCAGACAGCTGCCTGAGAGCGTGCTAACAATTTGTCCAGTATGAGCACCTAAAATGAACTGAGGTGGTTGGCTCTGCGACGAGACTGTGTTTATGCCAAACACCAAAGTGACCCATTTCCTGAACCTCTGTTGATCTAGCTGTCAAAAGAGAAAAACTGAGAGTGATACTGATGCAGAAGCACCTGTGACTCAATGTCCAGTTAATTTATTTACACATAATTCTAGTGACACGTTTAAACAGCGTGGAGGTTTTCATTTGAATCCTTTTGCCTGTGTGAATGCCATTTTTCTTCCATGATTCTGTGTGTGTGTGTGTACAAATACATGTATTTATGGAAAAGTTGCCACCTGAAAGACAAACACCTTTATTTCCTGCCATCTAGCACTACATTTCTGCTTGCTTTGCCCAGATTCCCAGTTGGGTGGGACATTAATCAGCAGCTGTGAAACACAGTCTGGTAGTGCTTGGAAACTTAGTGGCTTTGAGAATTTCAGAGAGAGGGCCTTGTCAGGAACAGAGATCAGTGAAGAACTGATGCTTCAAGTGAACTGGTTTTGAACTCTGGTGCTCAACTTTTGCTGTTTGTCTTTAAATCCCAGTTATACAACTTCGATGTTCGCCAGCTGCACTGGTCAGAGTACATTGAGAGCTACTGCATAGGTGCTAAGAAGTATTTGCTAAACGAGGACATGGCTGGCATTCCAGCAGCAAAGCAGCATCTACGGAAGTAAGTCACACCCAGGGACAAGGATAAGAGCTCCCGATCAATAATTCTAGCTACATTGCAAAATTATTCATTATTATTGATTAAAATGTAGATAAATAACTTACTTCTTATGGCAGCGGTTTGTCAGTATTTAAAAACATAGAATAAGGGAATAGCTTGCCATAGCAAGGAATCCTAAACAAGTTCATCATTCATGGATCATTTTTAGGAGGTTTATAAGGACCTCAGGAACGGACTACTAACTGCCTTAGATCATGGGCTGTGGTGCAGTGATAAAGTTTACCTTAAAATAAAAGGGCTCTTATAAAAATGAAACAAGTCTTGAGGTCTTTAGGTGTCTTTTTTCCCTTGGTCAAGCACTGGGAACGTGAGAATTAAGAGAATTGCAGAAACTTTTGATTGACAGAAAGAAGACAGGATCATTAGGATTTGAAAAACTCAGTAATACCATTGAAATTGATGCCGTAAACTAACCCACTCCCTCCCAAAAATAAAAAATCCCAGTGCTGCAGTATTGCAACAGTGAAGACCATTTATGATCATTACATAATTTTTCAACTCTAAAGACAAGGTTTCACCCAAATAAGAGAACCTTGCTCATCAACTCCAGTGAAGGTTCTCTAGCCTGCCCCAAATCCTGCTAAGTGAGAAACAGCCAATATATGAAACCAAAGCAGAAAGTATTGGGCACAGACTGTCCTAAAGAAAAACCTCTCCATATGACTTTGCTCTGGTTTGAAATGAGGGTACAGAAGAAGAGAAAATTGCAGTACAGCTATTCCACCTGTCCCATGAGCTATTCACTGTGCTCCAGCTTCAGCAGAGTCCTTGGCAAGGCCAAGGGCTCCAGCACAGCGTCTCCACTAAAACAGGAACGGCAAAAAGCCCAAGGGCCACTTGTAAATACGATTTGTTCCCGAATTACCTGTAGGAAATGCAGTGGGCTGATGAGTTTCTTGTTATGTGTTTCTTGATACGATGCCTCTTTTCCCAGGCTGAGGAACATCCGATACGCGTTCAACACCACCCTCCTCGTGATCATCTGGCGCATCTTCATCGCCAGGTCACAGATGGCTCGAAACATCTGGTACTTTGTGGTGAGCCTCTGCTACAAGTTCCTGTCCTACTTCAGGGCATCCAGCACCCTCAGGCACTGAAGCCATCCATCAGCAACCAGCCTCTTCCAGAAGGACCTCCATCTCCTCTAATCAGCAACTGTGGGCATCGGGGTCTGAAAGTAGCAGAAAAATCCACTCCCTCCAACAGCAGCTGGCATTTATTGTGCACTGTTACATGCTCACCTTTTTAATTTTAACTAATGCGTTAATACATGGTGGTCTTTCTTCCATAGGACCAGGCCAATTTTTAAAGCCATAACTGAAGCTTTAGGAACAGGTCAAGCTGGGACCCCTCATCTAGAGTCTGATGTGCAAGAGTAAGGATTAACCAAAGTCATTGTCTTCCCATGTACTACTCCCTAGGCTATTTTAATCCCATCTTCTTCCTCAAAAGAGGCAAATTTAAAGCACGACCTTGGAAGAAAAGGATGCCACCAGAGAAGACCCAGCCAAGGCAATTAACCTGTAAGAGGTCTTCCTAAAGCAGCTGTTCCTTCATTCTCATTCAGTGAAATGGTACCTTATTGAAAAAACAAGATTGCACCTTCTCAGTTTTTCAAAACTTAGGAGGGGGAAAGATCAGTCACACGAGGCCAGTGAACACATGGAACAGTTTTCAGATCTTGTCTTGTATTGCTGCTGAGGACCGATGCTTTCAAGCCATACCTGAAGACACACATAGAATTCATGCACCTGTGTTAATTCTGCTCACTCACAAGCTGCTTTCTTACAGAGACGTCTTCTTTTCTCCCTGTGGTTAAGGTTTCAGTCTGTTAAAAATTCCTGGTCTTGCATTTATCACATTTGCTTGGAGCATTTTTGGGGTCTTGAAACATGCTGTATTGACCCTGAGAATGAAGAGAACACTTCATAAAAATCAGAAGAAGAATACAGAAACTTTTCATTATTTTTGAGGCATAGGTTGTTTTTCTCCCCTTGGATTTGCCTGCAGGAACTCTCTCTCCCTGTAGCTCAAAACCAGCCTGATACTGGGCTTTCATTACAGCTAAATCACTTTGCAGTTGATCATTTCCACTGGCAAAGAAAGTGTAAAGACACACATGCAGGAAACATCATTGGGCCTGTTCTGCTGCCCCTCCAGTCAGGAGGCATTAAAAAATCTGAAATTTGTTTTTGTTGAGAATAGTTTAAAAGTTGGATTTGAGGATCTTAAAGGTCTTTTCTGACCTAAACAGTTCTGTGATTCTTTGACTTCTCTATAAGAACAGACATGCACTGTGAAGGTAACACACTTTGTCCTGCAATTTAGAACTTCCATAATTTGATTATTCAGAATTTTAGAATTAAATTGCAATTTAGAAAGGAAGCCAAGGACCTTCCTAATTGGAGGCAGAGAGAGAGAGCCTTCAAAGTAGCTGGTGCAGCAACAGCAACAAATTTACTGTGTTGTCAGATTTTCAGAGTCAAGTCTTACACCAAAATATTTTTTATTTGGATAACACTGAATAAGCACTCTTAAGATGATCTGTCTTCAATGCAGCACCCAGTTTCTCTAGTCTTGTGTCATGCCAGAAAAAATAACGCTGCATCACAACAAAATGATACCGCTGCTCTTTTGTGAGCTGAGAAGAGCAGAGTATTTACAAACCTGGGCATTCCTCAAAAATTATACTTGGTTCTGGCAGTGAAGGCAAGAGAAAATGATGACAGTGTATTTATATCTTAGCCCTTCAAGCTGGTTCAGAAATCTTTCTAAAGGTGCAAGGAATTCATCTTCCCCCATATGCCCCAGAGGTCCAGTTCCAAGGAATTGCCAAAGGATGCCTGCAGCAGAACCTGACCAGAAACGTGGTGTCCAGGATGGCAGAGCTCTGGCATTACATGCCACAGACCTCTGTGTTTGTCACACACTACTTTTGATCTGTGCTTAAATAGGTCAAGCACCCAGTTTACAAAGATGCCAATTTCTGAAGCTCTTGCCTTGGAAATGTGCTTCCTGTAGTGAAACTGGTCGTTAGGTGTGTGTTTTCCAGCTTCAGGGCATGCTGTGCAAGGTGCCACCGCCTGGGAAACCTGAAGCTGTGCTTTCACAGGCTGGGGACCAACATCCCCTGTCCAGTGCTGCCATAGCAATACTCAGGTGAAGGTTGTGGCATTGTACTTCACTACCTTGGTGGGGCTGAGGCAGGTTGCTGCAGGGATTCCTCCCGAAAGAGTGCGTTCCCTCAGTTACATAACCAGGTCATCAGACTGCTTGCAGTCCTCTCGTAGGAAAGGCTAAAAAACAAAGCAAACCAAAACTGTAGATCACTTTGAAACAAACTTCCACTCAAACATCAGGAAATAATTTCAACTTGTATCCTGAAAGTCTTTTAAAGTGCCTGCCTTATGGACAAAGAGAGGCAACAGTAAAGGGGATCCTAAGTCTTGGGCTGTGCACATGACAGACAAAAGCTTGGGTCTCAGAAAAGTCAAAGGTGCAGAGCTGCTACACCTACATCGGTCAGCTCTCATGAGAGTAAAGTGTCTCACCTTTCCCTCCCCTTCCCTACTCATGCCAGGAATTCCTCACAATATGCCTGTAGGCATTCACAGTTCTGTGCACAGGCTGCATTGTCCCAGCAAGTCTGAGGTGCATTTTTGCTCCCCTGAGCATATCCAGACCTGGTTTTCTGAACACACAAAAAGGTGCTGCAGTCAGAACAGTGGTGGTGTGACATTATAAGGCTCTTCAGCATTTTGCTGAAGGAAACAGCCGCAGAAAAGCTGCTACTCAGCCCTGAAAAATCAGCAGGAGCTGTTTGGGTTGGAAAAACAGAGCTGTTGCAGATGGTGTCTGCTCTTCTGGAGACCTTTCATAGCCCACACAGCATTGCCAGCAGCTGGCTCCAGAGCTCTGGCCTTGCCTGGGGCGGATCAAGCTGTTAGCTTGTCTTAACACACACGTAACATGGGGAACTTGAATCTTTAATCCATTTTCTTGTGGCTTGAGATGTTTCCAGGTGATTGTCTGAAGCACGGACCTATTTCAGAAGCCTCAGTGCAGGGGCTGATGTGTAGCAGTGGCTCTTGAGTGCCAGTTGTGACTCTCATCACGGGGGGCTGGGCATAAGAACTTGTTCTCACCTCAAGCAGTGGCTGATGTTTGAGGGTTTACTTTGTGCTCCTCAGTGGATTTGTTTGTGCTCTGTAGAAACCCAAGCCTTGGGGAAAGTATCTGAAAGAAAACACTGAATATCATTTCACTGTCAGCAATGGGCAGAAGCTTGCAATTAACAAGTATCTTTTTTTAATTAAACAGTGATAACAAAACAAACAAACCACAACAAAGCCCTACAATTAATCCATGTTTTAACTGCCTTTTGAATGACAACCAAAGTTGTTTATCTCCAGCATGTTTGTTACCAAAAAAATAAAATTTCTTGCCCCTTCACCCTCCTCTGTTCCTTGTTAAGAAACAATTCTTCCACAGTAGAGGAGGGAGGGGTGACAGACACACTGGTAAATCACAGGTTGTTGGCCCATTACCCACCTCCTGCAGAAACGTGTTCTTTTACATTTTCCAAGGAAACATGAGTACATCTGCTTGTGTGTACAGCTGCATCTTCCAGCACCAGACAACAGACGTAGTAAAAGCAGTGGAGCTCATCCTGAAGTGCCAGGCTGTGCTTGTTTGGCGTGCCCTGTTCCACTTCAGTTCACAACGAAGCGATTAAAACATACCCTCATTTCCAGTGTAAAGGGAACCTAACCTGTAGTTGTTAACCGAGTCATTATCATGAATAAGCAACTGGGAAAAGAGGGAGGGGGGCATCCTTTTGTTTGTAAATAAGCTACAGCTTCATGGTTGAAAGCATGCTGTTGCTCTTCCAGCGTTGACGTTCTACCGCTGAAAGCAAGGATGAACTTTCAGTACAATTTTAGTACAATTGGACCCCTTATTCTAGCACAGAGCAAATAACATTCCCCAGAAGGTAAGTGGTGAACACCCCATTACATGGTGCTAAATATTGGTACGAAGGTGGTACAGATTTACTTAAAGAGAATTAAAATAAAAAAAAATAAAGTGTATTTGGGGAATAATTAAAGATGTACTATCCCACTTTTCTCTATTGCTTAAAAGCCAACTATGAATTGTTTTTTCAGATGAACATGAAGCCACTTACAAAAGGTTTCTTGTCTTTACATGATCTTGGTAGACCCCAGTTTATAGTAAAATATGTTCTCTCCCACTGTCCAGAGTTTCTACGGTTCTATCTGCTATTTCTATCCTCTTGTTAGCTACGAGACAACTTCCTGTTATAAATCTTAATTACAGAGTTTCTAATGTTAAGGCGTAACCTTTTGAGCTCTCAAATCAGATAAAATGATCAAACCACAAATTACGTGAACCTCAGCCATAAAATTGTTAATATGATGTTTATGTTATTTGAAAAATTTAATAAAACAAAATATTTTAAAGCTATGGTCACTTTCCATTGCTTGGTTTGCTAGAGGAGGTGGTTACTTGCTGGCCATCGCCGTTGAGCAGAGGCTGCCCCTCCAGCACATCTGCCCACATCTGCAGCACAGCTGTCGGTGCGACGGCAGCCCCACCTACAGGAGGGAAACCCAAATTTTAAAGGCTGCGATGGTGAGACTTTTAACACAGATACAGAAGACTGGAAAGGTCCTGCTGTGATGAGTGTTCTGTGGAAACTCATGGGAGAGGTCTGCAGCAAAGGAAAATTGGGAGTAACCCAGCCATATTCCCCAAACAACATCCCATTTGTACCTGAGTATATTACCCCAAATTTTTAGTTTTTAAGGATAGAGACCTCACCTCATTGTGTTAGCTTTCTGTCAAGCAAGAGTAGATAATGTCCAGTAGTTATCTCTCACTTCCTTGCAATATAGCAGACTTTATTGAGAGGAAAAGTCACAGCATTATCATGACCCTTTCCTTAATGAAAATTATTTCCAATCCTGAAACCCAGGGCATACATCAAAGGTACCACTTTCATTTTGTTAGCAAATCTTTTCTTAAAATACCATTTTCCATTTTTTATATGTAAATGTGATCTTTATGGAGGAAAAAAAAACAACCAATTTTCCACTGAGATGCATCAATGAATTAAAGCCATCAGCAAGAAAGTTCGAATTCTTTCCAAGGAACAGACTTAAAGGTCAACCTGCAGACTTCAATATTTAAAGCTTGTCTTCTGACATTCTAATTGCACAATATTATCAAGGCAAATAATCAATTAAATAAATGAGGGAAATTGCATTAATCTTCATTTTTAAGGGAAGCAAAAATAGCAGGGAGGAAAATGATGCAATGTAGCACAAGTTCTTAGCTGATGCACTCTAGGTCACATGGCAGAATAAGCACCAGGTCTCAAGGGAAGGCATCCCAGCCAATTTTCAATTCTCCCCATCTCCCTCAGCTAAGGACAACTGGTGTTCATTAAGAACTGAGCCCACAGGTCCCACTTCATAACTCCCAGGATTATTTGGCTGTGAAATGTGCTGTGGAACAGCGATAAATTGGATTTCTGGACTCACCTATGGAATGGATACCACAGCAAAGGCAGCTGAATTAACCCAGAGCCCATCCAGAGCCAGGAGAGGGGCACACACGCATCTACTCTTTACCCAGGTGCCCTGATGATACAAATTCCTGCAGCTGCCTGCACTGTAGTCTCAGAGGTGACTTGTTCCTTCCAGGGAAGCAGCACATAACACCCAGCCCCAGATGCAAAAGCTGCAGAAAAAGTACACAGCAAAGAAATGCATCTTCTATAAAGGAAGATTAGGCAAGAGAGGACCGAGGCAATAGCTCTGAAGCTGCTTGTGTGATCCATCTTTTCCCAGTTTTCCCTGAACAAGGTATGCAGAGAGCTTTGCAGAGGGCTTTCAAAAAGAAATTCCCACCTCAGCTTGTGCCCTGACTTCTGTATTTCTGATTCAATTCTCACTGCAGGCTCCTCCTCTCCAACTGGGGCTCATAACCACTCCAGAGAATACAACCCCTTGAGAACCACTGGCTTAACCTGGGAAAAGCTGCTGTAAAAAAATGAAACTTTGGACTAAATGTATAGAAACTGGCCAGAGAAATCCGGGCTGGTGAAAATGCCAGCAAAAATGTTTGTAGAAAGAGGTTGTAACTGTATTTGGATCAGTAAACAGGCAAGATTTGATGTATCTGCAAGACTGCAGACTGATGCTTTGCTATTGATGACACAGGTCCTTTGCCACTGTCATTTGTCACTGAGTATTTGCTGCGCAAGACACCAAAGTGCCCCCAAAATTCAGGCAAGTACCCCAGTGCCTCTAGCAGCTAGGTTTTGACCAGAAAGTAATAGAAAGTTTATAGTATGGCACAATCCTGCAGAGAAAGGCAGGTGAATTTAAATGTGTCTTTGCCTCAGGCTTTTAAAACTGGAGGCATCTTGGAACTTGAGGAACGAATGAAAAATTTACAACTATAGACACTAAAAACACAATTGTAATTGTAGAGTGATAAATAAAACTAGCTGCTTGAAAGTGTGAACAGCATTAACTTGTTGAACAATGACTGTGTTGATGCAACACGAAATTTAAGGGGAAATTGTGTCCTCTCTTCACAATCCATGATTACTGATCATTTTAGCACATTTTGTTACACGCCCCCCCGGCTGAGGCTGATGTGACAATTGGTCTGGGGAAAGAGAAATGTCAGCTGCCCATGGAGGTCTCTGGGAAGCTTGCTACCACTTAACACCTCTGGGGAAGCTTTATCGATAAATAAAGGGCTGCCACGTAGGATATGCTAAAAAAATAAACTAAGATTTAGTCAGCAAGGGCAAATTCAGCAGTGAGAAGACTAATGAGGTAAATTAGCTGGAAAAGGCAAGTGAGGCTCAAGTTCGGCACTCTGCAGTCAGAGCTGGGAGAGAGGCTGTGAGTTTAGGCATCTGATAGATGACAATCCCAGTGGTGGGATAATAAAAGCAACAGTTACCTTATTTCATTCATTCTTCAATCTTTGGCATTAGGCTGAGATTAATATTTCCAGAAAAAAAAATTTCCTAGGCTTCATTTCTATAATTACTCACAATATAGAACGTGAAAACAAGCAAAAAAAAATGAGCTAGAATTTATTAGGCAGTAAATTCCAACTAGCTTCTATTAGTATTTCCTCTAATTAAGATACTGTTTAGCCTTAGAAAGCATAAAATCAGTCAATAAACCATGCAAAATAGTAAATATGTTTTGGTATGTAAAGCAAGAATTTATCTGCTGATAAGTTGTTCCTTACAGTTTGCTCTCTTTACAGCATTTGGCATTTTATTTGGAAGTGCTATGTCCTGTGATAAATACGGATTTGAAACATTGGAAAGTTTTGCTTATTTCCCTGGAGGTCTTTTCCAACATCAGTGATTCTGCGATAACTGTGAAATACAAGGATTTTGCCTTATCAGAAGTGTGACAAAATACTGAGAGAAAAGATCCCAGACAACATCCGCTGCCCCAGGGCACAAAAAGCAAGTCAAAATCCTGTTCCTCACTTCTGCTGAAGAGATGGAGAGAGCTGGATACCCACCAAGAAAGAAAGGACTGTATTTCCAGAAATTAGGTATCTGCAGTCTCAGAAAACCAGCAGTAAGATCCCAAGGCAGGTAAATCCCCAGAGAACAGCTAGTGGGAACATGTGCACATAAAAATCTTTTAAGAAACTGCTAAAGAATGTACTGTCTCAAACTAGAGAAAGGAAAATAAGAGGTTAAGAGAGTAAATCTGACAAGCCACAAGTTTCCCTACTGGTCTGAAATCATGAACAGGAACTGCACAGGAGGTGACAAGTAGGTCGGATTACATAAAATAATGTATTTTAAAAAACCAAAAAGAAAGCGCAGCCAAGCAACAAAATAACTGGATCATAGAACAGTCCAAAACCATTCTATAATACTATTGATTGGAAGACAACAGAAAAAACCTACCAAAATCTGTATCTTTGCTGGAAAGATTAGCAGAAATTATATAACAAACACAATATCAGCATCAAAAGGGTAAGAACTCAGAGCAGACAGAGGTTACAGAGTACATAATTTAGATTTTTTAATGTCACCCGTAGGCTGGAGCAAGCTGCAGTAGGCTAGTAGGTATCTTGGAGAGCTCAGGAAAGATGGACAAGATTGGAAAAGACCGAGGAAATAGGGGAGGACAGGAGCCTGGGAAGTATTTTTAGTGAGCCTGACTTCAATACAAGAACAATACTCAGCAGTCACACAGCAGTTAAAAAGGAAAAGAATAATAGACAGTGTGGAATTCCAAAGGCGAATTATGTCACATCAAATTTTCTCTTACAATAGAGTGAGAGGCATTGTTAAAAGCAGAGGAGTTGAAGATGGCACACAGTCTGTGCTTTAGAAAGTTTTTATCTCACATGATCATTCCCACAAATAAGCTGAGGCAAGAATACTACGAAATTAATGCAAAACCCGACAGAAAATCACAAGACTTACTTGCAATTCAGTGCTCACTTGGGAAATTGTGTTACTCCAGATGAGAGGATTCAACAGATTCATTACGGATCTGAATGCTGGGATACAGAGCAGGCTCTTTAAAACCTTGACCTCAGTGTGAGAAGGCTGTAAGCAGAGCAGGGGACAGGGCTAGTTAGAATAGTCCTGTTAAATTGAAACCCAAGGCTCCTACTTAACTTAGTGAAAATGATGTCTTTCAAATTAAAAATACTTGCACGGACACCTAATATGGACTTACTTGTCTAATTTGAGATACAGTCTTGAAAGGATTTGATGTAAATTTACATTTTTAGTTTCCCAAACTCAAGAATTTAAAATTATAAAATGCCATAGCAATGTGTTCTAACCCACCGATGTATCATGACAGGCTCTTTTATTACTTACACACTAGTTTTGCACCAAGGGCCACTGCTTTCTTTAGTGAACTTGAGGGATAAGTGAGAAAACTCTTCACAACGTTTTTTGCACCTCTATTACCTGGTGGTCTTACAAGCTATCATGCCACACAGTTCAAACTCTGCTAGGCCAAGAAAGTCATTCATTTCTCTATTCATTTTTCTATGACACTCATCACTTCAATATCTATAGGCCAGATTCATTTAGATAGTGGGAACATTAATCCTTTCACCAACTTCCAGTATGTTGAAGTTAGTTAATCTAGGCTTCCCTTTCTTCCCTTCTAGGAGAAGAACAGACCTTGCTAGAATGTGATTTATTAGGATGCTGCATAAAGGTCTATTGACAACCAGCAGCATCTAATGCAACGAGCTCATTAACAGCTATATCATGGACTATGAAGTCCAGGGAAAATAATTCTGGTTTATTGCAAAATACTGGCTCTTACTGTGGATGGGATACCTTGATCCTCCAAAGCACACAACTGCAGAATAGGAAAAGCTCAACCAATGAGCAGCACCTGAGTCTGCCATAAAACAAGGTCACATCATCGAATCACGGAATATCCTGAGCTGGGAGGGACCCACAAGGATCATGGAGTCCAGCTCTTCCCAAACCAACTTAATCCTGGAAAATAAGGGGAAATGCCCTGAAAACCAGAAGTCCGACAAAATAATCACCTTAGTTTAGAGCAGCACCAAGGAGTGGCTACTGCTGAAAGCAGATGGGACTTAAACCTGTGCCCTCAGCTGCAGGATACCACTGTTCTGTGCATGAACAGAGAGAAGGTCTGCAAGGAGCAGCTGTGATCCCACAGAGCAGAAAAAGGCTGGCACAGCCAAGGAAGGCTTCTGGAACTGGAAATATGGACTGCGAGTCCCTCCACAATCCTTTGTTAACAAATACAATGAGCCATCAGGACACAGCAGGAAAGCTAGCCCAGGGGTCTTGTTGAAATGTATTTCAGAACACCTTAGGAGTTGCTTACCTCTAAGAGTCCCCAGCATCTGTTATATTACCCAGACATTTAATGTTCCCTAAATACATTTAGAGCACCTCTCCTGTGAGAAAACACTGAGAGAATTGGGATTGTTCAGCCTGGAGGAGAGAAGCTATGGGATGACCTCATTGCAGCTTTCCAGGACCTAAAGGGAGCTCACAGGAAAGATGGAGAGAGACTCTTGACAAGGGCCTGGAGTGGCAGGACAAGGGGCAATGGCTTCAAACTGACAGAGAGGAGGTTTAGATGGGATATTAGGAAGAAATTCTTTGCTGTGAGGGTGGTGAGGCCCTGGCACAGGATGCCCAGAGAAGCTGTGGCTGCCCCATCCCTGGCAGTGTTCCAGGCCACGTTGGACAGGGCTCTGAGCAACCTGAGGATAGTGGAAGGTGTCCCTGTTTGCGGCAGGGGGTTGGAATGAGGTATCGTTATGGTCCCTTCCAACTCAAGCCATTCATCTAATCCTCTGATGATGTTCAGCCTCTTGGGCTTGCACTGCACCACCCCCCAACACACAAAAGAGGAGGTTTATGCTCCTCTTTGGGTTGGCTAGATCAGTCAGGATTTTCTGTAGCCCACAGCATTTCCAGCAATAGCCCAATTTACTACATCCCTTTCCAGCTCTGGGCAATGACCCTCCAGGATAGGGATCCAGCACCAGGAAAGGCTGTGTCAGCACAAGTTTACTGGATCACTGTAGTAGCTCCTCTCCACTCACAGAATTAAGAGTTTGGACAATGTCTTCTCCAAGTTTATTTTGCAGAGGTTCCCAAGATACTTTGATAATGGATATACCATAGCTATCAGGTGAGGAGTTCCCATTCTGTTTCGCAGACTCACAAAACCAGTCAGGTGGGAAAGGACCCCAGGAGGTTTCTGGTTCAAACTCCTACCCAAGGCAGGGTCAATATGGAATACAAGGTTGCTGAGAGCTTTGTCAAATGAGGTCGTAAAAACTTTGAAGGATGTAAACTTCATTACCTCTCTGGGCATCCCATTCCTGTGCTTTTTTTATCATACTGGGGAGATATTATTTTCATGGCATATGGTAGGAATATCCCCTGTATCAACTGATGATCAGTGTCCCTTGCTTCATCTTCTCAGTGCACTGTCAGTAGTGTAAGGCTGCTATTAGGTCTCTCCAGTACCTTCCTCAAAGGTATCCCTTCCCCCATTTCAACAATTCCAGGTCCCTCCAGCTCTCAAGGAAACCTCCCTTTTACTCCAAAAAGTAGTATTAATATACTTGTACTGGGGGCACAGAATCCCAGAATGGGTCAGGCTGGAAGGGACCACAGTGGGGCAGCTGGTGCCACCTCCCTGCTCCAGCAGGGCCATCCCAGAGCACAGGCACAGGATTGTGTCCAGAGGGGTCTGGAATATCTCCAATGAGGAGACTCCACCCCCTCTCTGGTCTCTGTTCAGGGCTCGGGCACTGCCCAGGGAAGAAGTTCTGCCTCATGTCCAGGTGGAACCTCCTGGGATCAGTTCCTGCCCGTTCCTCTGGTGCCACTGCTGGGCCCCACGGAGCAGAGCCTGGGCCCTCCATAGCTCCAGGCTGTCCTGGTCAGGTGGGTTGTGGCAACCATGGTGTCAGTGCCACACCACGGGGGGAATGGGAGGCTGGAACTTGTCCTGGTAGCTTCCCTGGGGGCTCATCAGGAAGAGTGGTGTATAGAGGAGAAGCTGGAGCATAAATCTGTGGATTTCTACCCAGGTGCAATTTTATTACTGTCATTGCGGTAGTTGACCCAGCAGTTTTGGGCTCCACAGTGCAAGAGGGACATGGAGTTCATGATGCAGGTCTAGCAGAGACCAGTCGAGGGCCTGGAGCATCTCTGACAGGGAAAGGCTGAGGGAGCTGGGGCTGTTCAGCCTCGAGAGGAGCCCCAGCTGAGAGGGAACCTCATCCCTGTGTGTCCCTGTGTGCAGGGAGGGCTCCGAGCAGGGCCCAGGCTCTGCTCCGTGGGGCCCAGCAATGGCACCAGAGGAACGGGCAGGGACTGATGCCCAGGAGGTTCCACCTGGACATGGGGCAGAACTTCTTCCCTGTGCAATCAGATTGCACAGAGAGGGTGTGGAGTCTCCTCACTGGAGCTATTCCAGAACCATCCGGACGCAATCCTGTGCCGTGGGCTCTGGGATGACGCTGCTGGAGCAGGGGGGTAGGACCACGACCCATTCCGTAACTCACCTTGCCGAGCTGCCCCCCCGGCCGGGTCAGCAATGTCCGTGCCCAGCGGGGACACGGAGCCCCGCGGCCGCTCCATGCGGGGCAGCCCAGCGAGGGAACGCGGCCGGAGCGCGGGGATGGAACCGCGCGGGGCAGCCGAGGAAGAGCTCCCGCCGCATTTCCAGGGAGTGTCGATGCCGAAGGGCGAACCCGAGGCTGAGGGTGTTGGAAAACATACCGGTTTAAAAATATTTGTTTAACTTTGGTCAAGGGGTTTTATTTGCCTTTGCCCCGGGAAAAAGAATTTTAAGTTTCTCTCCAAAGCATTGTTCCACCAGGTGGGGTCTGATCAACAGCCTGGGAGTAGCCCCAAAGAGAAAAAGGCCATTAAGGGAACATCAGCGGCCATTAACGGAACATCAGTGGCCATCAACGAACATCTACCCCAGACTCTGCCTCTGGCAAAGTTGGAGATATCTCCTCCGGAAAAGACTGAAAAGTATATCAAGGAATGAAGATCTAATTAACATCAGAAGTGAAAAAATCCGGATCTAATAGGAGACCAAATACTAAGAACTTCGCAACTTTAAACCAACGAACGCTGACCGAATTCGTTTCTCTGAGTTTTGACTGTATAAAAGATCTGAAAATTCTAGTAAAAGTTATGTGTCATGGAATGATTCTGTCCGCACACCCGGGCTATGTGTGGATGAGATGATTTCTGTGGTACATCCTGGCCAGATAATAAAGTAATGCCTCGACTCTGTAACATTAAAAATGTGTGTGGAGAGTTTTCCCCGCAGTTTCGGTGACAAGGGGAGCAGCACTGACCCCCCTGGACGGGTCTCGGGCCCGGGCAGGAGAGCTGGGATGTGCCGGGGGGAGTGGGGAGCGGCGGCAGCGGGGCCGGGGCGAAGCCAAGGCCCGGCAGAGCGGGGGCGGAGAGAGGAGAGAGGAGAGAGGAGAGAAGGCGGCCCCGCGGGAGCGCACAGCGCCCGAGGGCCGGGGATTAAAGCGTGGCGGGGAGCACGAGGGGAGGCGGGGCCCGCAGGCCTGGTCGGTGCTTGCCAGGGAGGCTGAGCTTAGGGCGCTTTTTTTATCCCGCTGGTCTCTGGATGAAGCTGACGAGTCACCCAGCTCCAGGTCTCTGTGGAGGGCTGCCGTCTCTGTCCCGGGCGGCTCGGTGGCATGGGCGCGCTTGCCGCCTCTAGGCCCGGCACAGCCCAAGTGTGCTGCAGCGGCGTCTGCCCCTCGCTTTCCGCTCCCATCTGCTGGAAGACGTTCCACGCTCCGTGTCCTCTCCTCTTCTAGATGGAGCCAGCAATGGAGCCCATATTTTCCCTTTTGCAGAGCCCCGGGAGGAGTGATGCTGCAGGATATGCAGGTGAGATGTAAACTCTTGGTAGTTAATTCCCGCAGGGAAGCGTGGTGCCGGCGTTCCATCCCCGAGGTGCCAGGATGGGGCGGGGTGCCATGCCAGGCCGAGGCAAGGCTGCAGTGGTGTTCTGCGTTTCTTTCTGCTGCGGTTTTCCAGCACCTCTTTTAAAATAAGACAATACAGTTCATTAGGAGCGACGGACAGCCAGCACACTTCCCTTTTCCAGGGTTTCTCGCAGGTGAGGAGGGTCTGAGGGAGTTGCGGAGCTGCATCCAAAGTGTGTGGGTGAGAACGGAGGGTCCTTCGGTTCCCTGTCACCGTCAGAGACCCGCAGGGCTCTCTTGGGACAACCAGCCTTGTGGTTGTAGCGTGAAGAATGCGTGCTCCTGCCAGAGAGAGCCTTCTCCATCCTTCTGGGAGAAAGCTCCCTCTTGGTGTAATTCCTTCATGAAAGAGAGAGGACTCCCTCTCTCAGCAAGTTTGCTTATTTTATTGCTGCTGTTTAGATGTTGGTAGTTGCATCCACGTTAACAGAGCATTTTGCCTCTTCAAGGACATGTCACTTAAGAATTTTATTCCTTGGTATCATAGAGGTACGTCTGAAATTGCACTGCAGAGTGTTATCTTGAATGTAGAAAGCCTGGTTTGGTTTGGTTTTGCTAGTGGATTAAACAAACTTTTTGTGCTAAATCTGTGAGTACTATTTTAGTGCTAGATCAGAGATGCTAATTGCTAAATCCTCTGCTTGAATTCATAGTAAACACCTGAAGTTGCTTGCAAAAATCAACCTTGGCTAAGTGTTTATTAGGTGATCTTTATAATTCTGTTAATGCTGAACAGCTGTAAATATAACATCTCCCCATCAGAGTAAGATACCTAGCCCTTGTCATTGCGAGGAAGGTAAATGTTGTCTTAGATCTAGCTATGAAAAGGGATTGTAATAGTTAATTGGAATTAGCTGATCTTTTAAAATTAATAAAGAGTACTCTGACTTCTGATTAATAAATATACAGTATCCTTATAGTACTTTACGGATGTTGTGATAGAGAAAAAAGCCTGGTGTGCCAACCTACAAAAGACATAATTTAACTTTTTTTTGGTAAATATGAACTAGCACAAGTGAGAAACAACCTAAATCTCCCATCTGGTTTTGCCTAATGAGGGTTATGTGGGCTCTTCTGTGCTGAAAGATCCCCACCCAAAAGCCCAGCTTTGAAACAGTGTGTTAATGATAATTTAACAGGCTGGAAAGCTTTCGAGCTAAGTCTGCGGGAACAAATAGCAAAAGTAGATATTTGGGATGGGTGAGATGCTTCAGCATGTTCCTTTTCTTCCTTCATCTTGGCAGTCTTCGTTTTGCCATTCTCTCAAGGGAAGAAGCAAATGGGGAGAGGAAGACAGAGAAGAGGAACATTTTTTACCTTTCTCTTCTTCCCCTTGCCACTTTTCTCCCCCTTCTTGTGTCAATCTTCAGAATTTCCATTCCTCTTTGGGAAAGGGGAATCTGGTGTTAGCTGAAGGTAGGCCTAAGAAATTGAGTTATTTTACAAGGAGCAGCTTTATCTGCCTCAGGGAAAGAGGAGTGTTAAGATGGGTCTCTTACTCCATCAGGGGACTGCCTTTTGGGGGACAATGAGGAGGAGAAAGACCTTAAGCAAGAAGAACTGCCTCAGGTACGTGAAGCCCAGAGCCCAGAGAGGGGGGCAGGCTGTGATGATTCCCCTCATGAAAAAAGAGATTCCAGGAAACTCGTCCTCAGCGCTGATGGCCAGAAACTGCACTGGGAAGAGAAACCCTTCCAGTGTCCAGAATGTGGGAAAGGCTTCAAGGGGCACTGCAGGCTCCTGACCCACCTGCAGATCCACGCAAGAGAAAAGGTGTTTGTGTGTGCAGAATGTGGGAAGAGCTTCAGCAGGAAGGCCAACCTGGTGGTTCACCAGAGAGTCCATACAGGGGAGAGGCCGTACAAGTGCAAGGAATGTGAGAAAACCTTCAGCCGTGCCTCGAGCCTCCTTGCTCACCACAAAACCCATCTGAAAAAGAAATCCTTTTCCTGCACCATGTGCAGAAGGACCTTCAGTGGGAACACAGCTCTGCTGCAGCATCAGAGAGTCCATACAGATGAGAAGCCCTGTAGGCGTTCAGAGCATGGAAATAGCGTCAGTGTGAGCTCAGACTTCATCAGACACCAACATCTGAGAGAGAGAGCCAGTGAACACACAGCAGGTAACTGAATCAAGTTGTGTTTATTTCAAGTTATACAGAATCTCGGGGGATACATGAAATATTCTGGTCTCTGTTTCTTCCTAAACAATTCTCTCTCCTTGCTCTGGATATGAGTGTTGGGGGTTGGTTGGTTTGGTTTTGTTACTTTTTTTTTTTCCCCATCTCTAATATAGTGCATTTATCTCTGCCATCTGAGGAAATTACTTGAAAAAGCTGAAGCTGAAATTTAGGTGTTACCATGAAGGTTGCCTGGCACCTTAGACTACTCAAAGCTCTCAGATCCCAGTAATAATAAAGATCTCACTAACTCCTGCTTCATAGTGTTGCCTGATGTCTAGCCTTAAATCTTCAGAAGTGCTCAGCCACCAAAATGCTGAGCTTAGGGAGGTGGAAGGAATTTTGGCTATAAACAGTGCCTTGGTCATCTCTAGCAGCTGATTTTTATTATATGTGGATATTGAATCCTAGCTTGTTGTTGTCTGTAGTGGGAAGTCTTTGGAATATTCTTAGCACAGCACAGGCTGTCAGACAAAGGGATTGTTTCCAGTAGGGAGATTCTCTGGATTTTGCAATATTTTGTGTTCTAGTAGTGACCAGAAACTCAGGGACAAAAACAGGCGTTGTGGGATGTTTTTCCCTGCTGTTGTACCTTTACATAGGCAGTCCCTTTATCCTTGGTCAAAAATGTTTTAAGTTTTCCTCTTGAGTCTTGCCTAGACACCCACAGAATTTTTCTGGGAGTTGACATGAGAAGCTGGTGTTTAGTGTGTGAGGTTTTTCTTTGGGTTTTTTTTTGTGGTTTGTTTGGAGTTGTTTTACTTTTGTTTGTTTGTTTGTTTCTTCTGCGGAAAAAAAAGAAGAACGTTTCACCTTAACAATGGGAATAATGATGAAGTTATAATCAGGTTTGTGGTGGAATGACAAAACTGAATTCTTAACATAGGGTTTGAGGCATCTCAGTCCATAGATACAGAGAGGTGGGCTAGGAACTCTGCCAGTGAGCCCTAAGCATGGAACCTTACACTCCTAAAGCTTGTTCTTTTCTTCATGGCTTTTACAAGATGAAAGAGTTTATAATTCCTGAAGAAAAGTCTCATTTTTGCCCTGTCAGTTGGACACTGAGTAGTGTCAGGTTAGTCTAACACTGTATCTGCTTCTAAAGAAAATGTGCAAATACAAACCTATTTTTAGTAAATCTCAACTGCCTTTTTCTTAAAAGATCCCTTGCCCCAGCTTTGCTTCCTCCTCTCCCTGTGCCCCCTCTCAAAAAAAACAACAACCCAAAACTCTGTATCTGCTTAATCTTTGGTTTGGTTTAGTTTGGACCATCCTGTGACTTGAATGAAGTTTGAATTTTAAGATATGGGTTCGAGGAAGGGTTGTTGCTGAGCTGCCATGTTTGGAATGTAGACCTTGCAACTTTTGACTTGCAGTGTCTTCCTTTTAGATGCAAACCAACCCGAATTTACATCTGTGCATCAGAAAGAAGAGCGAAGGTGTGGTGCAGAGGAAAGTAAGAGGGATCCCTGGAATCTTGTTTCTGAAGAGTGTAGGTATAAAAAGTCTTCTGAACTGCCTTGTGGTTTTACATAGCAGGCATTAACATTCTCTTCTCTTTGTACAGTGAAGAAAATGAGGGAAAATATGGATATGCTTCTCCTGAATCAGCGAAGTCAGCTGCAGGTGCTTCAGGAAATTCAGAAGCAACTGAATATGCTGCTCCCAGGCAATGCTCTCCTGAATTCCAATGTTTATAGCTTAGGACTCCTGCTAGGACAGCAGATGGCTGCTGCAGCATCCATTTCTTGCCCCCTTCTTAACCCCAGCAGTCTCCTCTCCTGTGAAGGTGCCAGTGCCTTATCCTTTTCATCTGCCTCTGGAGCTCTGCCTGCACCTCAGCTCCCAGTTTCTCCAGATCTTGTGACTTCTGCAGCCTGCTCAGCATTGTGCTGTGAACGCATCCAGCGTAAACACGTGTGACTGTTCTGGACCGTTTTGTCACTTGGGGCAGGTGCCCTCTGGGCTGTGGTGTTGCAGTTGTTGTACCTGTGAAGGTGCTGACTGTACATTCAGATGCATCAGGAAGCAGCAATTGATCGAATCCCTGCCCTGTAGCCTGCAGGGATTTCGGCCAGGAATCACCTTTGTCGAGGCAGCTCAAGAGATTGTTATCACTGGGTGCAGTGAAGTGCAGCATTCATATACAAGATAATGCATCAAACTTGAGTATATTTTTTTACCTGATATGTCCTTCAGCATGTACTTGGGCAATTGTACCTCTCCTAACGAGCTGAAACTAATGATAACGTCCTCAGGGATGCTTTAAGTATCTCCTGTTAAGTCTGATTTATATAGAGGGAAGCAAGATGCTTATGTAAAGACGTTCAGTTTAACAGCACCCCTATTCCCAGTGTCTGTTTGCAAAAGCTTCCTTCCTTTAGGAAGTCTTTAAATTACGTGTCCTTGACTTAGCTGATTCTCAGGCCAGCAGCACTGCCCAAAATAGAAAAAAATAACTTTCTGCCTTTTGTTTAAAACAAACAACCCCTCCCATCCCCCCAGCCCCCTCTCAAAAAACCCAACTGAAAACACAAACCAAAAATCCCTCAACAAAATACCACCTTTCAGATCTACCTTGCTTACCAAGAGTTCATGAGGAAAAGCCAAATTGGTTTATAGGGCACTTGTTCTTTTGTTCAGAGATTAACTCGGTTGAGCCTGGGTTTAGATACCCTTGTCATATCCTGTTTGGATTATTACATGGGTTTGGCTGTTATGAATTAATTAGGGGTAGGAGTGGGGTAAATAATGAACACTGAGAGGCTCAGGTGTTACATCTTGTAAAAACAGCAGAGGAAACAATTTTTTTTCTTTTTCCCTGTAGGACTCTAACATTGGGCCTGTCAGGGTTGGAAAGTGCAGAGTTTTAAGACATGTTGGTCTGGTCTGCCTTGTTGTTTCCATCCGTGACAGGCTTGGGACAGTGTCAGAACCTTTAAGCTTCAAAAGTGCAAAAAGCTCATTTACCTTTGAACTGGGATAAAGAAACTTTGGGGCTTGTGCTTTTGCCAAAAAGTCTTTCTCTTGAACTGATGCTGTGTTTATGCATGGTTGGTTTTGTGGTTCGTTGTTGTGTTTTTTATGTTACCTTGTTTAAAGGATGCACTCGTAGTAATTAATAAAATAAGGTTTAGATCTTAAGGATGGGATGGGTGTTTCTCTTAACAAGTTGTCTTCTTGTTGACAGAATGTCACATTCTGTCCCAAAGCTAAAGCTGTGGGGCCAAGTATGACACTTTTGCTGTGTGACTACAGAGTGAAAATCACATACATTCCTACTGTGTGAGATTTTGGATTAGTCTTAACTCGTTGGGATATTAATTTAAGCCAGATGGAGAGGCCTTAAAGGACATCCCTTCAATGTGATCTTGTACTGGTATCTTGGAGGTGTAATTTCCATCAGTGGAGCATTTGAGAGTCCTGTGCCTCCAGGCTTCAGAGCTTCAGTAAGAGTTGCTACTGTTCCATGGAAACTCGGGAGTGCTGTTCATAACTTTTTTTGATGTTTAATGTCATTCTACTTAAAGCAGAATCCCCTCATGAAATCAATGATTAAAGTTTGTATTTCAGTTGCTTTTATTATGTTCATTATTAAAATGTTCCACTCCTGTTAGAAATGGATCTTTGGTGAGCTTTTGTCCTTCCTAAAATAGTTAAATAGAGGTGGGCCCCTGAGAGTCCAAGGCCAGCCAGAGCTGTTGGTCCTGGCAGCTTTCATCTGGGTTTTCCCTTTCTCTGCTGATCACAAATCTGGAGATGTCCTGGCTCCATTTTCTTCTCTTTGCATAATAATAACAACAAAATGGTACAAGTATAAGAAATAATGATCTGAAGATGCAGGAAATCGCGGGCAATTTTTTGAGAAGCAGCCGGAATTCCAGATCTGTAAAACTGGCACTAATTTGCCCAGTTTTGCTTTTAACCTGTCAGTCTTCAGAAGCATTTTCTTTTCTTCAGAGAAAAATAAAATAACTCATGAAGTTGTCACTAAGCTGACAGCAGGAGAGAATTTTGAAAAAGTTTGCTGATTAAAGTACATCTGAAGAAATTATACACTCAGGGAGGTAATTGAGGTATTTCTGTCATGAATGGAAGTCAACAACTAGAATAATAAAAAAAAGAACTCAGAAAATCCCATATCATACCTTACCACACAATTTATTATGGCAAGATAACTCTCCAAAAAGAGAGACAGCCAACGTGAAATATTAATCTTGGGGCTCTGGATGACATCTAGGAGGTCTTAATGTGGATCCACGAATTTAAAGATTGATGTGGATGTTGGCCCAGCAGTCTTTATAAAGGTTTTTAGCCTTGTTAATCTGTATTGGATCCTGATTTCTTAATCATGTAGGACAAGGATAATTATTTCAGCTAAGTTACATTGTGAGTTTTGTGATGTGGTTGCACAGAGGACATTGTTCCTTTATTATATTCTAAAAGTTACAAAGGTCTTGGAGGCCTTGCCCAAGATTTTTAGGGCTGAAAATGATCATTCATTAGTGGTGATGGGGAAGACATGTCCATTCTGCATCAGTTAGCTTTTGGATTTTTTTGGTATTCTGCAGGGAAAAAAAGGCAAGTTTTGCCTCGATCCACAGCTGTGGAAAGGAATTAGTTTCTCAACACACCCAAAAGCAAGATTAAAACACAGGTGAGGTTAAATGTTGGGACCCAAAGTGATCATTCAACTTTATTTTTCTTCATGAAGGAGGAAAGAAAGAGAGAAAATAGAAAAGTAGAAAATGCCAAGGATAAATAAGCGTGTTATGCACTTAACTAGGCTAATACCAACAATTAAAAATACAAATCCAGTGACAGTTGCAATTCCATCTTGTGCTAACTATTTTCTCCATCCTGTAAGCCCTAAAGGCTTTAGCAGGGTAGTAACCCATGATCCAGATTCTAATCCATCAAACCAGGCTCATGGTTGCATAAACTGAAATAATTCTCTAGCTTGATCTATTTCATCTTAGCTTGTGCCTCCTCAGTGGAGGAGGAGGCATTATGGATGGTAACATGACACTCAGTTCCAGATGAATTCAGCACATTCCCAGCTATATTACCTTTTAAGTTTAGACCATGCAGTAGCTGTATATGGGATATCTTTTGTGGTAATTTGAGGTGTTTCATCTTCCAAACTCTCATTCACCTATTCAGTTTTAACAAGAGGTTGTCATGGAGCAAGCACTTTATCAAGTTGGTTATGCAGGGATTCTGATTCAGAGAGTGGAAATGTTGTTGTTTCTTGGTTCTAAGTCATCATCCCCTTCTCTTGTTAATCTCTCTGAAAAATTGAGCCGAATCATAGAACTTGAAACAACAGCAAGGGAAAAACTTGTGCATTTGCCCTTCACTTACACAGAGCTTAAACAGAGAACAGAAGACAAGGCTGTGTTGCAACTCCTCTTCCCTGACGAGGATCCTATAGCAGAATCTAGATGATTTTTGAGGACCCTTCCAACCCAGGCCAAACCGGTTGCTTTTCCATCTCAGCAGAGCTATTTGGAATGTGCGGGTGCCCAAGATCTCAATGGCATGGTCACCAGAGGATAACAAATTCATCAGCTTGGGTATTATATACAGTTCTTTCTTTCCTTAACAAGCAGGAGTTATGGCCAAAATAACTTTTTCCCCTCAAAATCAGTGGTTCAGTCTAATTTTAGCAGCAATATGCAAAAAACCCAGCAGGTGGGGATCTACAACTGTTTTATTTCTACAACAGCAGCTTCTTAGGCACCTTGAACTGGGCAGACACACAACTGTACTTAGATATTGTACAAATGCAAAATGAAACTGTGCCACAAACAGCCTTCAGTCTAGAGCAGCCTTAATGCAATTCCCTCAAATGGGAAGCACTTTCATAGAGAATAAACTCTAGTGTAATTTATTGCATGTTTTTGCCATTTTGTAATTGAATACGGCCCAAATTTCAGCTTTCCAAAATCTCCAGGACAAAAAAGAGCCCACCACATTCCTAAGGAAACTAGGGAATT
Organism: Melanocharis versteri; assembly: GCA_013397845.1. Lineage (NCBI taxonomy): Eukaryota > Metazoa > Chordata > Aves > Passeriformes > Melanocharitidae > Melanocharis > Melanocharis versteri. Next base: position 152,744 of record VZTG01006401.1, read on the forward strand.
GCACAAAGCATGGCTACACAGCGTATGGCTCTTGGAATGAGTGAGGAGGCTTCCTGGAAACACTTGAAAAATTGTGATGAACAAACCCTTGGAAAAGCATCAAAGGGGCCTAAGACTAGGATTAGAGCTTGATTTATTTTCACTCCATGCATTTTGGTTTGGGTGGTATATTGTAGATGCATTTTGCACTTTGGCAGGCTCCCTGGTTTTGAGGATTTTCTTGTTTTTCAAGGAAGAATAATGAAGTGAATTTTTCAAAGGCAGAGGATTTAATTTTCTGTGATGATGAACCACACTTACAGGAATGGAGAATCTATCATGGGAAGCAGAGACTCAGGAAAAGGCTTCAAAAGCCACGGTGAGTATGAGCACAACATAAGCTCCAGTGGTGATGCTGGGATGCCCACAGGAGCAAAAACCAGGGAATGCTGCACAAACCCAAAGAGGCTTAAAATATTCACCCCATATTTGTCATTCAGGAAGATTTGTACAGCAGTCACAGATTAGCTGCTGCGTTTGAAGAAAGAACTAAAACCAAGAAGTTCCTTGGCAGGTATGAAAGCAAGAAATCAAACTATCACAGGCATCCTCTGTGCCCACCCTCCCTCTGAAAGCCCCCTGTCACTTGATGTGCTGGTACCTCCCTAAATTCTATGGAAATACTAATAAATACTGTGGGTATTTCACATGGTATAGCAGACACAGGAATTAAATACACAGATGCTTTAAATCAATAGCACTTGATTAGTTTAAATAAGTAGACAAAATTATAAATAGCCCTCCCCCCAGCAGGTGTAATCAATAAAGTTTGATTTAGCAGAAATTGAATAAGAACAGCAGATAGCAGATAACTTGGGTTTAGGGACTAATTATACTCGAAAGCAGAGATTTTCCATTTTAAATGGAAGCCATTTAAATGGCTTCAAAGGTATGAAAGAGTGATAATTTCATCTTTAACCCGTGTAGGAGCAGTTCAGTTCCCTTGCAAAACAGATTGAAAGGACTGATTTAATATACTCCAAATCTGCCACCACCCGGGTACTCAAGGAAACTGCATTTCACTCAAATGCAGGCAGACATCCCTCGCAGTCTTGCCAGGGCTGCCTGGCAGAATAAAACCCACTGAAGCCACAGGATAAGTCCAGAATGTCCCACCTGAAAAACCAGAGGGTTCTTAAAACATTGGCAAATTCTGAAAAGACAGGTAAGATTTACCCTGTGCTGTACCAGAAGGGAGCCTACGAGAAAGATGGAGAGGAAACTATTTGTATTGAAAGACCACAGTAAGGTCTGCCCAGAGCCCTCTCTTTTTTTCTGGAGGCGGAATGAAGAAATGTGAGGGAGGAATCAGAGACAATTGTGATGCAGAGATGCCGGGGAGTGTCAGGTGAAGAGAACAAAGGTGAGAAAGGTGTTTGTGCTTTCCTATCTTCGAGCATGGAACCACAGAGGAGACTTCTCTGTGTCAGCCTCTGTCCTGTCAGTGTTTCCCCTCACAAAAGGGCAGCCTCGCCTTGCTTACCACAGCGCACCTCCAAGCACACAGAATGTGCCCCTGCCTTTACAGGTGGCAGAGCTTTTGACAGGCCTGTGTGTGTCTTTCCATTTTCCTTTTCCCAGCCTTAGCAGATCTTTTCCAGTACAGGGACTGGGAAGTTTCTTCCCACAGCTCTGCACCTGGCAGTTGTGCTTAAGAAGGTGCCTCTTTGGTCAGTTGCTTTCTTTTCTTGCCTGATTTCTTAAACAGATGACCTTTGGATTTCTCCCGATGCCTTCAGGCAGAAATACCAAGCAAAACAGCAAAAACAGAGTTTACATACAGTACACAGTAGAGGGATTTCAGGCATCTTCCCAGTTCTTTGGACGTATGATCAAACCTTTATGTGAACGTAGGGTGAAACAGGAACCACAAGATGCTTTATTGAAAAAAAAAAGTATTTTAACAATTATTGGGAGAAAGGAAGCAGTAATGGGAATGCAGGGAGCAAGGGGCTGAAAGAACATTTTTCCTATGTCTAGAGAAGGAAGAATTAAGATCAATGAACATGACTGCTCATATTCTCAGAGAGGTGAAAGAACATGGCAAAACATGATGGCATTTGGTCTGGACCCTTGAATCCAAGTTCCCTGCCATGGTCAGCATTGATGTTACCTGTCAGGGCTGTCCTGAGGACAGGGATTGGTGTGAAAGCACTCAGGGTTTACCTCAGGGCAGCCACATCCTGCCCTAAGTTTCAGGCACTTGCTTTCCCTTGGCTAAGTTGGGATGCAGCTGCCAGTGTGACTGTGGGTTTCACCTGCATCTTCCACCTCGTTGTGACCAGAGCCACTAATGCATGTGAAGAGAAAGTGAGTTCCTTTCTCTAGAAATGTAACCTGAGAAGATCCTGAAACTCCTCAGGCTCTGAGTCTCTGGATTCACCACCTCTGCCATCAGTGCTCAAGTCAGTCACCTCCCGGCAGGAGCATTCCTGAGGAGAGAAGCAGTGAAGTGCCAAGTCAGAAGCAGGAGGGAGAGAAAAAGGAAACGACTGGTACTTAAAAATACTTAACCCAGGAGGCATGAATCAGGAACTGAAGAGAGATGCCAGAAGAAAACCAGACGTGCCTTGGAAAACAAGAGAGAATGACTAACTACAGATGCTTCCTCCAAGTCTGTGAGTAGGTGAAAGTGATGTCACTGCTGGTGTGATCATGAATGTTAGTGCTGGTGCATCACAGCAGCAGCATTGTTTCTCTAGAGTAGAGAAGAAGAGGAATACATCCTCTTCTGGAATGCATCCACAAATTGTTACTTCACTCTGTACCATGAAGCTGTGTCTGTGAAGAAGGCTCTTTTATTCCCTTCCTTGGTGATAGCACAGCCCCCATATCTGGAGTACCCTTAAAAATCCTGGTAGCTTTCTCCCTAATCCGCAGAATAAAGAACATCCATCAGTAGAACAGCACATGCTGCCACTAACTTTTGGTCCAAAAGCATCATGTGAAGAACTGCTAAAACAAAGCCTGTGAGAGGATATTTTGTGCCGCCATCTGGGCACAGTGAGGTTTGCTCTCATGTCCCTTATGAATATGGGCAAAGGATTCCTGCCTCCTCATTCCCAAGGCTCCTTCACTGGCTGAAAGGTTCATATTCCTTGTATTAAATAGGTATCTCCGAGGCTGGGCTTTCATGACATCCTGCAATGGCAAGCAGCTCTCGCTGATTTGTGACTGCAGATTATCCTGGATGGCTAAAGCTCTTGCCATCCCCAGCCACGCCACTGGGTTATTTTTAATTTGGATTGCTTCCCTGATCCAGTGCTCAGCACAGCTCCACAAACAGCAGGGCTGGCATAAGTGAGGGAAAATTGCAGACTGGGGCAGGTGGTAACAAACGTCCTCAGAGCTCCACGATTCCTTAAGTTGGTAATGCCACCATGCAATCCATGCCATCAAACAGGAGCCTGAGGGGAGCAGCAGGGAGTTAAGAGAAAGCAGAACAAAGACATTAAACAGAAATGTGCCCTTTTTTGCACACGAGGAATATCTGCAGAGGAGGTTCAGTTTAGGAATCTTTTCCAAGCGGACGTCACACAGCTGGAATCGGTGCTCATCTCTTGCTAAGTACCTCTGAGGAGTTGGAGCTGCCAGGTTTGTACTCTGCTCATCCAACTGGAGCTCTGATTCCACCTCCTTTTCTTCCAAAAGCCTCATCTCCTCTTCTGTGTGCCCTTGTGGTCACTTCCTCCTGAGCTCTGCTCGTGGTGCCAGTGCAGCTCTGTGTGCAGCTGCAGCGTGATGCAGATTGAAATTTCAGTGGCTGAAAAGTAATAGTTTCCCACTCTACCCTTGGTTATTTTTAGCTGGATCAATTCCTGATCCAATCCACTGTGCAGACACACAAACAGCTGTGTCAGTGTGACAGGAGGAAAATGTTTGAGGGAAGCGGAGGAGAGGCTTAGCTGAGTTTAATCATCACTGGTACCAAATGGGAAACCACAATCATGAATGATTGCTCTAAATGCCTGGCAGCAGTTACTTAAACTTCTCTCCCTGTCTTACTTCTTATGTAAGAAACAAAGCCTAGGGAACTTCCCACGCCTGTGCCATAGAAAGAAAATGGCACTGTGTCTGGTTTAGCTGCACCTTTCTGCATGAATCAAGGCAAGCTGAATGCAGGGAGCCTGAACAAGTCTGCTGGCAGCCAAAGCAGCCAGGGTTCCTCACAGCTTCCTTACCTGTTGTAGTTTGGCCAGCCTGTATATTTAAAGGTCAATTCCTGCAGAGACCAAGATCTGCCAGGACACCAGCCATGAGCAGCTACCCAGAAGTGTGCAAAATTTGTTTATAGTGGTCAAAAACCATGCCTGAGACACATGCTAAGTACTGGCCACTACCAAAAGACAGTTATTCTGACACGTAAGCTAAAGATGGAAAGTATAAGTAAAAATGTAGAGATTTATTCAGAAGCAAAAAAATCAATTTAGTCAATTAAAATCACTTACTGAGGTATATGATATGCTCCTGCTCTGGGGTGCCTGAGCAGCTGCTGCTGCAGGCAGGGAATGGTGGGGATATTGTCCCATGAAGACTTTGCTCCATCCAAAGGCAGAAGTACAGAAAGGATTTATAGAATCGTAGAATGGTTTGGGTTGGAAGGACCCTTTAAAGGTCATCTGGTTCTACCCTCCCTGCCATGGGCAGGGACCCCTTCCACTAGCCCAGGTTGCTCAGAGCCCCATCCAACCTGGCCTGGACCACTGCCAGGGATGGGGCAGCCACAGCTTCTCTGGGCAACCTGTGCCAGGGCCTCATCACCCTCACAGGGAACAATTTTTTCCTAATATCCCATCTAAACCTGCTCTCTGTCAGTGTGAAGCCATTCCCCTTGTCCTGTCACTCCAGGCCCTTGACAAGAGTCTCTCTCCATCTTTCCTGTGGGCTCCCTTCAGGCACTGCAAGGCCACAATGAGGTCAAACAAAACCCCTCAAAATCTTTTAGGTTGGAAAGGACCTTTAAGGTCATTAAGTCCAACCACAAACCATCTTACTTTGAATGGTTCATTTGTGGGTTTTTCTTTCTTTATGATGACCATGACTGCAGCAGCACTCTGAAAATGTGGACAAAGCCCACATGCTTGTTCTGGGGCTGTCCCAGGAAATTACAAAGCTGTGCAAATACTGGCTTTTTTTTTAATCTCAGAATTGCATCCAAGGATGACAAGCAGCAATTTCATTTAAGAAATTTTTAAAAACCTGTCAATCTTCCAGGTTATTACACCTACAGGTTTTCTACATAAGCAAGAAGGAATACAAGGAAAGGTGTAAGCACAAGGACATGTTTTCCCTGGATGATGCACATCATCATGGCAACCTCCCTCCTGCACAGTCACTCGAAGTTTCACAACTCTGGTTCAGATTAAATACCAATGACCTGATTCATTCTTCCACTGAATTTCACTGTAAATAATTGTAAAAAGCACATTTAGTGCCATGACTCAGTAGGCAGAATATCTCCCGCTCCTCCTGGCTGAAGTTTGCTGTGGCCCACACCCACCTCCAGCAAAGGCTGTCCATAAAGGGCCCCATAGCTCCATTACCAGGCTCCTGACACTCACTCTTCCCAAGGATTAATGTCTGAGTTTCCAGGGGAATTTGTCATCAGTACCTGCAACAAAGAAAGCCTCCCCCAGTTATGTTATGCTTTTAATGAGCATCCCATACCTCCCAAAACTGAAGTCATCACAGATACATCGCAAATTCCCAATTTACAAACCGCTGACTTTTTGGGGTAGGGCATTAAGACAAGTACTGAGTGATCTGTGAGAGGTCACAAAGGAAAGCAAAGGTTTATTAGTAGGCCTGCATGTGCAGCAGTTGACTGGAAATGTTCAGGGGGTCTGGAATTGAAAAAAAGAAGCCCTCACATTACAATCACTTTTGTAGCTCTGAGATCAAAATCACAGAAAGTAAGGTGAGAGACTACAAGACTACATTGTTATCAAATCTTTAATTCCTGGGAGTCCCAAGTGGTCAGCATTACATGAAATTTCAATGAAAAATGAATGCCATTTCATGAATAACTTGCATGTATTATGTAGAATATTTATTGAAGACAAATGCCATTCCATGAATAGCTTGGATGCTGCTTACTTTGAATAACAGCATGCTCATCTACTGTAAATGAAGTTCTGTCTTCCACCCAACGAAATTACTTTTATACCTCAGTCTATCACCTTTTTCATAAGTAAATTTTATGAACACATTTCTACTTTTAAATACAGCTTTCATAAGAGCCTATACATGAAAAAGGACACTGAATGCAGCTCATTAGTTGCTCTTGACAAAGGCTCCGTGGGAGGCGAAAGCAAATACAACAGAGAGAATAAAATATCTGTGATGAAGAGCCTCTAAACCTGGCCTAAGGTTGGAACAGCTGAATTAAAGCTCAGGTCTACGTCCCACCGAGTGAATCTTTATATTAAGGGAATTACAAGACCATCCCTGAAGTGAGGTGCCATCTTCAAGTGTTTTTTAGCTATACTGAAGGGTTAGAGTTGTCTCAGCAACTTTAAAAGCCGGATCACTGGGTGTATGAAAAAAGTTATTTATTCCACCACTTTCCACTCTCTTTACACAGGCCCTTTCCTGGCAAGCTGCTCTGCACGTAGATTTGGAATCTACAACAGTACACACACACACATATAAAATCTATAACAGTATATCCTGGCATTATATAATATCTAATATAACAATATTGGATAGTGTGTGCAATAAATTAATCTGCCTTTTTTATATGCAGTTAGTAAAACTACAGCTATGCATACACAAACTCCCTTTCCCTCTAACTGAACAAACAAGCTTTTTAGAGAAGCCACATCATCTGCATTTCCTGACTGTGTTGTTTCAGATTCTGACTTGCTCCCCTTTTTCCCCTGTGGGCTTCTGTCTTCTTTGGTCTTACGACTTCACTGTTTCTATTCCACACATCCCTTCCAGAAGACAAACTGCAAAATCACAGGAGTGAAACTGCTGATTTTTTGAAACAACAGTTCTCAGAGAAAGATGTATCATCAGCCCATCCTAGTCCTGAGCACAGATTAACTCTATATTAAAAAAAATTTTTAAATATTATAAGTAATAACAAACTGAGAATAGATCATCAAACAAAATAAGAAAAGCCCCTTTTTCAAATATTGAAGCAACATTTCTAGGGCATGATTCACCTATTCCTAAGGTAAACACCTAAAACAGGTCAGATGAATCACCACCTAACAGTGTCAATTTCTCCCAAGAAGTTTCAAAATCAAAGACAGTTCAGTGTTGCCCTCTGCTATGAAG